>OX438777.1:3778603-4378603 GCA_949316455.1 Acleris holmiana | reverse complement strand
CAAAAGATGTAGCATTTGAGGAGTAGAATCGATACCTACATTTAAAGCCCTCATGTCGGTAACACACTGTATAGTTACATAATATCCATGAACACTGTTTAAGCAAACTGATTTTAATGTGAGACGTGAAACCTTCTCCCGTTAAGGGATTTCTTCCATATGTTACAATATGCTCTAAGGAGTGGATAGCTCTTAGTTATTGGATCGTAACTTTATCGATCTTAAATTTCTTTGTCCACAAGCATTTACACAGTTTTTAATAACTAATTAACACAATACTGGTTTGTAGGTATATACGTTTTATTACAAATTACAACTCGTTAAACAGAAGGCGGAAATCGGAAGGATAGCTTTTAGAAATAATAAAGATATTATGTAGTCGCCAGACACTATTATATATCTAAAAACGTAATATATACATATGTAATACGTATATGTCATTTTAATGTTTGGTTTCTTTTTTATATTCTATTTGATATTTTAGTTTGCACCGCCTACCAATTTATTTCTGTTTCTTTTAAACTTTTCTTCTTTGCAAGGTTGTCTGTAAGAGATCACTACTTAGCGATAATACCTCCTTTGGACTCACTTTGTAACATTTTATTTGCACTTTACTTTTCATGCTGTTTTTGTATGTGGTGTTCAATAAAGAACATTTGTATTCTATTGCATTGAAATTTTACCTTTATGTTATATTATGTGCACCCTGTCTAAGTCGTAGCTTAGTCAAATTAATCAAAGCCACATTGTGTCGGCAGGATTAGTGTAAATTGTAGCGAGATAAAGTGCGCAGCTGCCGCCGTCCGAGACACCTTATCGGGTAATATTTGGGATAGGGAAGGGAAAGGCTCGATAACTTATCGTCCTACATTATTATTTTTCTGTTAACTCCGTCCACGTGAAGTTTTCGTCGCTATTCGTCAGTAACCGTTCAATATTTCGGGATAAAAAGTACCATTAATTTAAAAAAAATATGTTTTTTGTGAATTTACTAGCATAAAGGCATTCTATCTTAGTCCTCAGGGTTGGCAACGCATTTGACGACTTAGTTCATAGTTCATTTTATTGATAATAATAATTACAGGTCAAGTACACATTTTCCTTATTACATAAAAATATAATAAGTAATGATATAAGTAATAATTGTAACACTAATTGGTACACAATAATAATATAAAACATTGATTCATTTTCATGAAAATAGATCCCTGTAGTCATAGAATGCCTTCTCTACAAGCCATTTCTTTAGCCTGCTTTTAAAAGTCCACAGGTCATGAGAATTCAATGTCTACGGGTCTCAGATTCCACTTATCATCAGGTGGCCTAAGTGCTCGTGTGCCTTCTCCTTATCATTAAAAAAAAACCCATTGTCCTTCCCCTACTCTCAAACTATCTCCATACCAAATTTCATCTCAATCGGTAAGCGGTTTATCCATGAAAGCGTAACAAACAGACAGACAGAGAGATAAGTAGTAAAGATGAACGGAGGGCACAGTTATGATGCGTTCGGCGAACTTTATAACTGTCGCAAATGTATTATAACGTCAATCCCATACCTTTTAACAGTTTTCGAAAAAAAAAGAATGCATCTTGTCTAGCGCTCCAGGCAGGACTTTATTCTATTTTATTTAAGCCCATCTCTATATTATGATCATATTTTTAGCATTATGACAACTTATTTACTTCACTTTTAGAACTGTTACAACGTCATCTGTATGAATACTATATCAAAGTAAGATGTGGTGACCAAAGTAACGGGCTCCTTTTTCAGATTTTGTTTATATTCTTTAAATGTATGTAAATGAACGTTTATATTTTTAAGTTTTTAACATTAATATAATGAAAAAAATATATTTTTTAAAGATGTCGTTGCCGATTTCAGGTACAGCGACCGCTTCAAGATTTTTTATAATATACCTATAATCATCGTCATCATAATATTTATTTGTTAAAATATATTTTTTTATTTTTGGTTTTAACAGTTACTAATTTTATTCTTAGTGTTTTTAACTGTTAATTTTGTTTAATTTCTTAATCAAACCTAAGATGTTTGTTATCTTGGCAGTTAACTGGAAAATCATCGATATTTTCTACCGACAAAGGGGCAGGCCTAACGCAAGATGAAAGGTGTTATAAAGGGTGTATTCGTGACAAATTGACATCTCTAGAGAGTTAATTATCGTGTTGTTGTGAGTAAAGAGTTTGTGAAGGGATTCATTTTTTGGGCCACATGAGTATCTATAGATATATAGAGTTATGAAATCATCATTCGTATTTATAAGGTACTAATTAATACGCGATCATCATTCGTATTTATAAGGTACTAATTAATACGCGATCAAAGCGTATCATATTATTACTTTAGCAACACAACATAATTTTCCGACTGCCTATGGAGGGTTATGTATTTCGAGTGTATAATGTTTATAAAATGGATATAACATTTGTGGGTATGTAATTTGTCCATGTCTGATGCTTTGTGGCCTCCTGTAGACTAAACGACTTCACGAATCCTGTAATACAATGTAAGTATAGCGTATAAATATTTTAACTTTTATTTTTGCGGTGGCATCTTTCAATGAATAATACACTCAATTTTAAGTTTTAACTTCTGAGTCCTATTGCTGCAGAAGTTATTATCCTTAATTCTACAAAGGCATTGCCCTTTTTTGAGCTTATTTTTTGCTTGGAATTATTAAAAGATCAAGCTATTTACATACATAAGTACAAAGACAACACCACGGCTTCATTCCCAGAGTGGGGTAGGCAGAGCTACAGAAACACCAACAAATCTAAAAAGACTTGTTTATAATTCTACTAGCGACCTCGCTTCGCTCCGGATTAAAGTATTATACATATAAACCTCCCTCTTCAATCACTCTATCTATAAAAAAAAACCGCATCAAAATCCATTGCGTAGTTTTAAAGATTTAAGCATACATAGGGATATAGGGACAGAAAAAGCGACTTTGTTTTATACTATGCAGTGATAACCACATTTGCATAATCAGGGGGATGATTCTCTAAACACAGCGCTGCGTCGAACGCAAAGATGAACGTAAAACTCCGCTGGGCGACCGAGCTTTGCTGCCTAATTGAGAAGGCACGTGCTAAAATGTGTTTTGCACGCTCCGACGGGACTACTTAGACTTGCCGGATAAACGTTCACCTTTGCGTTCGATGTAGCGCTGTGTTAAACGAAACACCCCCCAGGGCAAGCAGCTTACCAGTGTATTAGTGACAGGTTGCAAGCGCATCGCCTAACAGTACTACAAGCCTTTATTTCGTTAGTCGCCTCTTACGACATCCACGGGAAGACATGGAGTGGCTCTATTTTAACCCGGCAACCGCATGGCAGCTATTTACAATGATAAAAAAACAAAAGATAACGTCACACAAATTAACCTTGTATCATTAACTAAGCTCCATTAAAGTGAAAAAGTAGGTAGGCGAGTATCTCTTTGTCTAAATTCAGCCCTATAATTGGATCGGTACCTGCGTTAAGAACAGAATGACCTTTGGATTGGTACCTTTCTCTTACTTGCTCCGCATACGCCTTTATGCTAGTCTAACTGACATTAACCGATTTTTTTAAGAACTAGTGCTCTTATATGGGCACTAGACAAAATAAAAATCTTTGTTCTATGCGGTAAAACGACATTGCCTTTGACATTGTTATGTTATTGTTAACGTTACTATAGCTCTTATTTACTTGTAAGTAATGGCGGCCGAGTTAAAAATAATACCAAAACACGTCAAAGGCTGGTAGAACCTTATGCAGGGTCCGACCGGATCGTTACCATCTTATCCTTTTAAACTACCGCCAAGCAGCAGTGTTCGCATTGCTGGGTTCCCGTATGGCTATAAGACAACTGGTGAAATAACTAGCATAGAGACATTCCATCTTAGTCCTCAGGGTTGGCACCGCATTTGCGGTCTTAGGATTGTAGGCTTGAGAATGCAAATGTCTATGGGTCAAAGATCCCATTTACCATCAGCCCCCTATTCCATCATCCTGACAATGACAGGTGACAGGTGACATTTTAGTGTACATGGCACAGCTTACATGAAATTCAGTGATGTATCACCGTGTTAACTTTGCAATGTATACCATACTGTCACCTGTCACGTGTCATTGTCACGATGGTGAAATAGGGGGCAGGTGACCTGTACACTCGTTTGCCTTATCTATGACATTAAAAAACCGGGCAAGAGCATGTCGGACTATGCTCAGTGTAGGGTTCCGAAGGCGTTAAGTACTTACTACAAACATAAAAATCAACAAGTATTAACTATTTTTTTTCTATTTAAAATCATTTGGTGCGGTCTTAGATGATATATTTAGTAGGTATAAACACTTTAATCGCCTGTATCTTAAGAACCAATGATACTAAGTCGTGATAGTTTTCCTTATAAATTCGTTATATGAGTTTTATTTTAAAGTTTTTACATTTAATTGTACCAAATTACAGCTTTCTAGTACTAAGAGTCTCTGCGCTAGGCTGCGGACGGACGGACGGACATTATGGTTTTACGCAGTAGTATAGAAGCCCAGATAGTAAGCAAGCAAAGGGATATAAACGACCGCATTGCCAGAGGAATAACAGGTGCGTTGCCAAAGCCTTTGATCAAAGTTTAGCCCAATAATTGGATCGGCACCTATTCAAGCATGTATATAACTAACACCCACTACCTATGTCTTGTAAGACTCTTGCTGTAAATTGAGTTATTTGATTTAGGACACCCCAAGTCCGGGGGTCCACTTTCCCGGTGGATTTTACATAGGAACCTTCTCGTGACGATAACGAATACAACAAAAAAATAATTAGCGAAATCGGTCTAGCCGTTCATGCGTTATGCCGTGTCAAGGGAAATAGGGATTCATTTTTATATATACAGATGAGTAAATTATCTTTCAAAGTTGATCTTTTTCGGATAGTTTACATTTATGTTGCATACAATTTACTGTCATAATTTTGTTTCGCATAGCAACCCTTGGCATAACAATCATTTCATATAATTACTTTTGGCATACATTTCTTCGCGTACTGTCATTTGGCTCAATTGTCTTTGGCAGAATATTTGGCACTTATATTGCATCGTACATTGGCATTAAACTATTACGTTTGTGAAAGGGACAAACGACTAAGGCAAAGTCGTAGTTTCACAAGGGTATGCCGTAAGCTACAAACATGTTAATTTTTTATCACCCAAGTAATATTTCAATATACTTAAATATACCTACATACATATTACGCCTCCGTTCCCAGAGTGGGGTGGTCGGAGTTACAGAATTACCAACCACTCTAAAAAAAACTTGTTGATAATTCTGTAACCACGTTTTGCATAAACAGGCCAAGATGTTTGTTTACTAGTGTATTAGTGACAGGTTGCAAGCCCGTCGCTATCACAGTACTATAAGCCCTTGCTCCCTTACCTAAATATAATATTGTTATATTGCTAGGTAAAGGTACCTAAGGCTAATAAAAGGGTCAATTTTCTTTACCTGAAAATTGGTTGCCATTCAACGCGTGTCCCCTTTGCTATATAACTTCAAACGGCTGAGAACCTTATAAAAATATTCTTTGTACCTTCAATAAACTGAAGAAATTTGCCGTGAATAGACTCTTCAAGTCATTGTTCGCATTAAATTTATTTTTTACGGATATCAATTTAGGTGACTTTAAGAACGTATTGGCAGTTTTTGGGTTCCGTTTCACCAAGGGTTTTTGTAGATTTGTTTTATTTATTATCAATTCAATATTTCAAGTTATATGGTGCTGTTATAGATAATTTTAAGTAGGTTTAAACACTTTGTTCGCCTTTATCTTAAGAATCAACCAAGTCTACGTAGTCGTGATAGTTTTCTTTCATTAATTTAAGATATTGTATATATTTGATTACACCATAAAATAATTTGTTAGCTATGTAAAATTACTTTAGGCCATTAAAAAGGCCTTACTTGCAAAGTGTGTATTTGAAATGGCACCAAAAATGTATAATAAGTTACCGGAACATCAAAGAAGAAAATCTGACCTGTCAGAGTTAAAAACTCTATTATTCTTTTAACTCTGCTGAACACTAGTAAAATTCTTGGCCTGATTATGCAAAATGTGGTTAAAGAATTATAAACAAGTCTTTTTAGATTTCTTGGCATTTCTGTCGCTCTGCCTACCCCACTCAGGCAACGGAGGCGTGATGTTATGTATGTATGTAACTCTGCTGAGCTAAATCAGTTTTCATATTTTAATTTTAATGTGTGAAGCTTTTGTAAGTAATGCATGTTACATGCTATCTGTCATAATTTTGTATGCCCATAATTTTCAAACGTAATGATAACTAGGTACCCACTTTTACGATTGTAGGCACCATTATCTATTGTTAGCTATGTTTTACTAATAATTAAATTGGTCGATTCATTGATTAATTTTAGTACCTGGTCGCCATAACTTAACTACATAATAACTACGCAAGGTACTAAAATGT
Organism: Acleris holmiana; assembly: GCA_949316455.1. Taxonomy (NCBI): domain Eukaryota; kingdom Metazoa; phylum Arthropoda; class Insecta; order Lepidoptera; family Tortricidae; genus Acleris; species Acleris holmiana. Next base: position 4,372,117 of record OX438777.1, on the reverse strand, counting down.
TAAGTTACTTATGAGTTCGACCATACACCCAACCTCCTTTGACACCTAATTGTTAAACAATGTGTAAAAATTGGCATTAAACATAAGACGCTAGTTCTCGTGGGTGCATTATGTTATTCTTAAATCGTAATGAAGACAGGTGCTTTCGAATCCCAGAGGAGGTTCTTTATAATCAAAACGCTGGGAAGATATGCCTTGTGCCTTGGGACCAGCTTCGATATAGGCTGGTTTGGATTCCCGTGGGGCTACGACAGGAATAATTGATAAATTTATCAGCGACATCCCGTGAGAACTGTAAATATTTTTGAAATTATAAGTCCCTATATTTGTTCCTCAGAAGTCAAGGTATCTCAAAGTATCCACACCTGTACGTAAAATCGGTTCCGTGGATTAGCTATAAAAGCCTAACAAACAAACAAACAAGCATCAATTTAGTTTACGGCAAGAGAAAGACAGACTGCTAAGTATATCTCTGTCGTTTATGCTCATCCTGAACTGAATTGCTTAGGCAAAAAACAAGAAAGTTAAATAATGTTGTTTGAGTATAGAGTTAACAAACTAGGAGTACCCCAAGGAAGCATTTCGGGGCCTTTGCTATTTCTTTCATTCATATAATAAAGACTTTCCTGACATAACTTATCATAAATAGTGGCTTTAGTGGTGGTAGGACCCTGTGCAAGGTTCGTTCGGATCGCTACCACCATCTTATCCATTAACCACCCAAGCAACAGTGTTCGCATTGTTGTGTTCCGGTGTGGGGATAAGACAACCGGTGAAATTACTAGAATAGAGGCATTCCATCTTAGTCCTCAGGGTTGGCAACGCATTTGCGGTCTTAGGATTGTAGTCTTGAGAATGTAAATGTATATGGGTCTCAGATTCTACTTACCATCAGGTGGCCTGAGCCCCTAGCCAAGATGCATTCGCTAACTAGCGATTCGATTCGTTTGGTTTTAAACCAATCACATCACTGGTAGATCACGTGACTTTTCGAATGACGTGGTCTACTAGTGACGCGATTGGTTTAAAAACAAAACGAATCGAATCGCTAGTTAGCGAACGCATCTTGGCTAGGGCCTCAGCGCTCGTGCGCCTTCTCCTTAACATAAAAAATGTTGTAATGTAATAAATTATGAAAATGACAATAATGATAAGTTTTATCTAGGTATATTTTAATATTTTAAAAAGGAACTTGACAAAAAATGAAATGAATTATCATATATTATGATTTTTCTTGTATTTGCATGCCTACTAGTTTAAGGTTGGCATTTTTGGAACTCGTACTATCTCACCGTCTCATTTAGCTATGTACCTAATGTTATTAAAATTAAAAATCAATCGTGGTCTAGTACCATACATAAGTAGAAGCCTAGAGTTTAGTTTCAATACGGGTAATTTGTGTGTGATTGACATCTGACATTTATTTTTTAAAACACGACTCCGCAAACACTTTAACTAATGGGACTGCAGCCTCAGCCGCAGCCTGCCTAGTCAAGATACATAACAGATAACGCTAAGTTGGCCATTTACGAAAATCGAAAAATTATTAGGATTGACGTAAGCTTACGTGATCTCCATACATTTTGAGTCGATAGAAAACCGAATCGTTAGCAGCGTTTGCATCTTGGCTACCCTCTGATGATTAAAATTAGAGAACAATGATCCTAATTGGCCCGATTGTTCTCTCTCAACTTAGCCAAGTCATTGCCAAACCCTCTGTATTCAACAATTACTAAAGTAATCCCGAACGTATCACATAATTTATCTATACACAAAACTCGGTCAGCTATAAAAATTCCAGAGGAACAAGCGTGGCAGTATAGAATATCTCTATTCCACGTTCTATGGGCACTACGTGATACGCTCTGCGGAGATTTAATACTTCACCCACACTGGTACACTTGGAACAGTTGGAACTTCACACAGCTCGGTTTGCGTATGAGTTCTATTTATTAACGGTGGCAAACAGCATGCTCATGACGTTACAGTGATTAAGGATCCAGCCATTCAAGCCATAGATCGGGAATACGATCGATACGTTACAATTCATTGTTCTACAGCCTAGTCAGCGACATTCTAGCTCACGCAATTACGTTACGACAGTGAAGGCGTTCCTTTTTTTAAGAGGATTGTGAAGCGATTCCTTAATCGCGTAGCAGTCAAAAATAATCCACACAAATTTAGCTCTGGGCGATAACGATTCTCACCCCTCTTCATAGATTTCCACATTTATTTAATGTATTGTAGTTCTCATGAAAATATAATTTGTTTCTTTCCAATAAATCTATTCGTGGAAAGGAAAACGTACAGACCTAGTTTTTATATTATCTACAACATACTAAAAAATCGGACAATGTTTAAGGGGAGAAAAACGTTATCGCATTTAGCATGGATTTTTTTGCTTCACAGTCCTCTTAAACTCGTAGGTAAAGGGGCCTATCTTATTTCCAATCGATCATCAACCCTGCCGCAAACTAGCCACGTTCCATAATAAACCCGACTTATCTCAAAACAGCCCGGCGGAACACCCCCCTGAATCAGATACGAACTTTACCGATTTTTAACGCAATCTGAATCTGGGTGCCGTTAAAGCCCATCGTAAATTACCGGCACGAACCGTAAATCCATTCCGGCGTTACCAAGTCAAATAATGGCGCGTTTTATGGACCGGTTTGATGTACTGTAGGGTAATGTAGTTTTTACATACTGTCGTTCATATGAGCATAAAACTACCGTTTTGATGATGCGTGACGTTTTACCGGATTTTTATTGCTGAGGCATTAGGGGTTGATTGTGATATCAATAGACACATTAAAAATATATTTACGAACGGGGTTATGATACGAATTTTATTTTAATTAAGTTATAATATTTTTTTAATGTAAGCTTTAGGGCGATCATGGTACGCCTCTGGGAGTATTGGACATGGCCATCAAAAATAATTTGATTAAGTACTAAAATGTCTCTCTAGAGCAGTATCATCGTCGAAACTAGATCCTCTCGAGACGGGGAACAATTGCTTCAAAGTGATTATTACTAGGCCGAGGTGTTATTCTTTTAAAAACTCTCTATCGAACGATGGATCGAGAGAGCGAAGTCACGAGCTGGTAAAGCGAATAAGTTGAGAGAATTATAAGGCGACGATTACTTACCAATTTGGACCTTCTCCAATTTTTTATATAAATAAATAAATATCACGGAACAATGTCACATAAATTTACCCAGTCCCAAACTAAGCTCTAGGCTTGTACTATGGGTACTAGACAACGATAAACTTACTTAGATAGAGAAATAAATACTTAAATACATACATAGAAAACATCCAAGACTCCGAAACAAATACTCGTGGGCTTCATACAAATATCTGCTCTAACCGGGATTTGAACCCGGGACCGCTGGCTTCGGAGGCAGGGTCACACCCAACTAGGCCAACGTGTCGTATGTTATAGTTACTATAAAAACCTAGATTTATACGGTTCCATCTGTTTTTTTTTTAATGTATTTTCTTAAAAAATAAAACGTGCAGATCCAGCTTTTCATAATATCTACGACATATTCATGAACATAAAAATCGGACATTTTCAGCCTCACAATCCTTTTAAATGTCGTTTTTACGCACAGCCTTTAACATGCCGGTTGATAATTGTTGCGTCGAGTTCAGGAACGAGTTACTTAAGAGTATCATCTACCACATGAAATTAATACGAGTTTGACGAAGAAGCTCACTTCATGAAACGCGGTGATTCTACTCAAGTGAGGCGAGGGAAAGTTAGTTTAAGTTACTCTCCCAGAGTTAGGTACTTAAAGTTGATTCGCTACTCTTTCGTCTGTTGAGTGTCGCACCATTCTAAAAGGTCCGTTTTGACAGCTGTCAACTCAGTACAAAATATGTGTTTGATGCATGTTTGCGGTAATATTTTGTACTGCGTTGACAGCTCTGCCCTGTTAACATAAATTGCCGTATCTCAGACAAAACTACTGTAGCAAATGCAACCTTATTACCAACAAGATAGGATTGCTTTTGCTTTGGCCATTTAATTTAAGATACTCCTTATTGGTTTAGGAGGGCAGAACTATAAATTGGGCCTCGTTTTTAGGGTTCCGTGCCCAATTACTAAGCCTAAGCCTTCGTCTTAACATTAAAGAGCTGTATCTTTTGTACCTTAATAATTAGTGTGTATGGATAAATATTTCTTATTTATTAGTTTGCACCACCTGCCAATTTTATTGGTTTACCTTCTTACTTCTCTTCTTTGTAAGGTTGTCTGGAAGAGATCGCTTATTAGCAAAAAGATCGCCTGTTGACTCACTTTGTAATATTTTCTTTGTATTTACTTTCCACTGTTATTGTATGTGTTCAACAAATAATATTAAATTTTTATTGTATTGTATTTTGTTATTAGTGTTAATTAGATTTTGTTTTAATTATTTTGTTTATTTATGATGTCTTTTTCAAACTTTTCAGATGCGTTGTATCTCTTGTAAGTGTAGCAGAAATTTTAAAAGTAATTAAATAAATAAATGTTGGGTTTGGTGGTTGCCGGGTTAGAATAGTGCCACTCCATATCTTCCCGTGGATGTCGTAAGAGGCGACTAAAGGAATGAGGGCTTCTAATACTGTTAGGCGATGGGCTTGCAACCTGTCACTAATAGGTACACTGATAAACATCTTAGCCTGTTTGTGCAAAATGTGATTACAGAATTACAACCAACTCTTTTTGTAGTAGTTGGTATTTCTGTAGCTCTGCCTATCCCATTCTGGGAATAAAGGCGTGATAGTATGTATGTATGTTGGGTTTACATAACCTCTTGACGTTCAATGTGCTAATACTACAGCCCACCACCCACTGCGCTAATACTAGAACAAAATATTTTCGGTCATCTGCCGTATTACAGTACTCCTAAAATATGACACCTATACCTGTTGCGGTTACCACCATATGATCAATTTTTGGTCTGGGTGTTTAGAAGTTTATTAATTATTCTAATATAAGGACACTGGGGTCTTCCTCGAAAATACCCTCTTTGAAACCGGGCTGCAGGAGGCTATAACTAGTTTTACAATATTAGCATGACCCACATTGTCACGAATTTAACCATGTAGCATTATAGTAACCTTAAGCCAAAAAAAACTTTGCATTCGCTTATTAATCTCGCTGAATTCATCTTCCAACTCTTAACTATACTAATTTAATATTAAAAGGGTGTTATCAAAATTGATTTATTTAACCTAAACCAGCTGCCGTTGCTAAAAGAATTACCACTCTCTGAGATTAATCCCGAGACTATTTGCACTATCCTTAAACCGTTTAGCCGGCCTCTGGATATAAAAGAATGTATCTATCCTTTGGCTGCAAGTAAGAGGCGTTGAAACTACGAGTAATTACATGTACGTGTACTAGACATAATGTCCGAGGTTTTTTTTTGTCTGGACCCGCACGAGTGTTTAGCCATTTGTCAAGTATTTTATTTTGAAACAAAAAATAGGGAAACAAACGCGGGATATTTTACAACTAATAAACGGGAATAATAAGGAAAGGAAGGTAGAGTTGGTTATAATATAATACGGGTTAATAAATTAAATGTATGAAAATATAGGAAAAAAGAGGGAATAAATATTACAATTTAATGTTGTAACAATTTATAAAAGATTCTATAAATAAATATATAGAGGGGTCAGGGGAAGAAAGTAGGATATTTATATTTGTAGGCAGTGGGACATGATGGGAAAGATTTTCCTAAAAGGGAATATGGTCATACATACTGCAAGCGAAAGAGTGACACTATGCAAAAAAGAATGTCATTCAAAAGTAAATTATTTTTAATCGCAATAACGTCACTATTTAAATAGTTTTGTTTTTAGTTTAGTGTCACTCTCATCCCCACAGTCACTTGTCCGAGGTTGATCCTGATACATTTTTGATGTGTGTATTAATGTGAAAGGTAGTACGTGGGTCATTCTACTTTTTAGCGCATAATAATCATTGGTGAAATTAAAGGCATTTTTAGACATTTTTTTCACGTAAATTTGACTTATATTGAAACTGGAACAACTAAATTTAATAGTTCAAAACAAAACACTTTAAATTTATTGATATTTTATCAGGAAAAGTTGGTAACACAGCGGTAAATACACTTTTTCCATACAAATGGCGGGGACATGCGTGATCACTATGTTACCTACTTTAAAGTTAATTATAGTGACTTTTTAAATGTAGTGATAATTTTAAATGTAAGCCAAGTTGTGTAACTATTTCAATATTAAATTACAAAACCGAGCACTTTTACGTTTTTATAAAAATATTATTTGAAGAGCACTTGTCAAAAAATCGACCTGCGCTTAAAAGTAGAATGACCCACGGATGTTTGGATGTTTGTGTTTAAATCCAGCCGAATAGAAACAAGCAGATTTAAATAATAAAAAAATTGGTACGAAAATGTTCACGAATAGTCCGTATCCTGGATATGCACATGAGTTTTATGACTTTTACAAGAGTCTTGCTGGCAGAAGCAGTTACAATCAAAGACACTGTTAACTGTACATTTACAATCAAACATAAACCTTATCACAACACATTAAAGTCCATGGGTGGTCAGTTAACAGTGTCTTTGTTTGTACCATACTGTAAAAAAGAGCTTCTAGATTTCAGGTTGCCAAAATTTGGAATGCCCTTTGAATTGATTCTATGACAAAAGTGTCTATAGATTAAAAATAGTAGGACTTTTTTTTAAACTTGAGCATGCATGATTATTTTGTTAAACTTCCTGGGCCCGAATTACGGTCGCCTTTGTCATGGTGGGAAAAGCGTCCATCACTCTTGCACTTACATACGGGTAAAAAGTGACACCTTGTTTCTTACAAGTTTATCCACATCGATAAACACGGACAGAATAGGCCCTCTGGTAAAAAGCTACAAGCGGCGGAAACATAATAAATGAAATGTGATACGCAATAAATGATTTTGAATTTGAATTTGAATTTGACATAATACAACAATTAGGTCTTGCTTGCACTTGGTAATAAAATAAAAAGAGAATGTAGCAATTTTAATAGATTAAGCTGTTTTGTCCTATTATTGGCTGACAATTGATAATTTTACCATTACATTGGCTTCTAATGATATAAGTACGTGTTGGTTTTCTGTTTTTCCAGTTAGTTATTTTAGCAATCGTCCCTGACGTAGAGACCTCGTCGTGTTGTTCTCCTAGTCATTATTTTTAATTCAATGTTATTGATCTTACATTAATGAATGCGTTATGTATGTATGATCTTACATTTGTAATTATTTCATTTGTGTTAGTATTAATAATACATATTTATTACTTTGTAAAGTAACTTACTTTTAAGTATTATTGTATTTTATTATTGATAATGACCTTCTGCTGGAGTTTCTTGCGGCGCTTCTTCCAAAGCGCTATAGATTCACTGCATATTACCGACATGTAAAAGAGCCCTCATGTGGCCAGTTTACTGAATAAATGATTGAATTTTGAATTGAATTCTTAGATAAATATCAAACCTCGTTGTTTAGTAGTTAGGGTTTCACCCTAATAACCTTTTAAAACGTTACATTGAACCTGCATTATTATACCAAAGAGCTTATTTGCGAAATAACTCGACGTAACCGCGGACTGCCGCCGGCTTTGCTGCGGTCGCTATTACCTTACATTAATCTACGTAAAATATACGGTAAAATGTACTACGAGGGGCTCTGTTCTACTGGGTAAATTCATATTGCTTTTTACATGTTACGATAGCTCGTATTAAGTTGACAGTAATGGCGGCCGCTTTAAAAACAAATCGAGAACATGCCAAAAACAATAGTTTTGGTTTTTACCGATTTGAATAGCCCTAGAATAAGAATAAGAAAATATTTATTGTGTACTGTGTACAAATTGATGGTTTACAAAAATTACAATTAGTTCCAACAATGGCCCATTGTATACAATATAATTTATGCTTAGAAATAAAACTTCATGAATCTATGCATATGTAAACTTAAACTTAAGTAGAGTGACTATTTATTAAATGTTAACGTAAATAAAAAAAAAACATTTAAATTATAAAATACATTTTCATACAGCCACTTCTTCAGTTTTGAAGTGATGTCCCTCAAGCATTTTAAGTTCTTGAGGAGGACTATTAAAAATACGTATCGCCATAACAAATGCACTCTTGCTGTAAATTGCATTATTTGATTTTGATTAGATTCAATCCGAAATTAGAATCCGTGTGGTTGCCGGGTTAGAATAGTGCCACTCCATGTCTTCCCGTGGATGTCGTAAGAGGCGACTAAGGGAATAAGGGCTTGTAGTACTGTTAGGCGATGGGCTTGCAACCTGTCACTAATACACTGGTAAACATCTTAGCCTGATTGTGCAAAATGTGGTTACAGAATTATCCACAAGTTTTTTAGAGTTGTTGGTAATTCTGTAGCTCTGCCTACCCCACTCTGGGAATAAAGGTGTGACTTTATGTATGTATGTATGATTAGATTCAAATAGCTACCTTTAAATATTAGTATTCAATATAGGATAGGGCCTATTAAATTTTAATAGGATGGGCTGTAAGGGCAATTTTACACGTTAATACCTTCACGAACGACGTAAACTAAGACCTTCGTGATATGGCACTACGGCTGTGGCCGGTGTTTATTATTACACCAATAGCGGAACTCCTGTCTACGGCTGGCTATTCCCCATAGCATTTATAGGAAACACGGACACCTGTGCCGTTTTAGGGTTTAACACAACCCGCTAGTCTACAGCAAAAAGCTTTAGGGCAACCTCAACCTCATGCACTATCCTAAAAGGGGAATGACTCGTGTTGTGACACAACGGCTGTGGACGTAACGGCCGTGGACGCAGCTCGTCGATACACTTTCGGTAAGATTTATTTGTACGAAATGACATACATATTTTCCGTCATACAATGGAAAAATATTTGACACAACGTTAAGCGTGACAGTTAGTCCATGGCCGTAGAAAATGTTGTATGAGAATAATTTGTGCCATATCGTGCAATTTTGTGAATCGTGCTGTGTCCGTGAATGTGTCACGGACGGAGCAGCAGCTCAGAAGAAATGCCGCAAAAAACGCAACAGTTAATCTTTTTTTTTTCATATCAATTATAACAAAGATAGTAATTAAAACAGCGAACTCAGGAAAACGCATGTTATGCTTTGTAGGGTGTGGGCCTAATACGCTGCAACGGGACAAGATCTTGACATACTCTAGGGACTTTCATCCGTCTATTCCACACTCCAACGTAAAAATAAACTATTAAGATTTAAAATAAAAGTGCGTTTTGTGTGACTCGAGTCTTTTCATTACTAAATAAATAATTAATTAATTATAATATCTACTTCTGAGGAGTCCGGTAACCTTCGGTGAGGGAAGATAGCCAATTAAAAAATGTCCGGCTTTGGCCTTTGATTTATTCTCTGTACTGTTTTACTCTACTCACTAGACATTGGAGAAATCACTGCGGAATATCGCGGTGGACCACCATTAATAAAAAAAAAGGAAGAAGAAGCCTTATTGTACTAATTGTTTGACTTCTGAATTAGTTAACTGTTACAATATACTTGTCTTGGCCCACAGATTTCTTTTGAGCTCGTCCGGGCAGATTAATCATGTTATGGTTGCCGTGAAACTGAGCGTATTACCAGACGAACTAGACAGGAGGGATGAAGATTGCCTATCTCACGAACACGTGCTGAGAATCGCCAGACCAAGATTGCATTTAAATTGTCTCATATACATGAATATGCTCGAACACACGATGCGAGAATGTGACTTAAAACTATTCTATAGTAGCGTAACCGTGCTTGAAGATATAGTGCATAATTTGATGACATCGTATATTGTCGGGTAAGGTCGTATTCGTACTAATGCTGACTACAAATAAGGATAAATACGAGATTTAACAGTGTTGCGGGATGTTTTGTGAATAATTATCGTTTTAGCCGTTTTAAAGTTATAACACTTTTATAAAATTCGACTAAAAGGAGTCAATATAAAGGCCTAGCTAAGATGAAATCGCTACAAAAGATTCGGTTTTCTATCAACTTGAAGTATATGGTGTAAACATATGAAATTAAATGAAATAATTTTATTTCAGAAACAGGTTCCATAAAATAATACTAATACAAAAAAACGGCACATCATAAACTAAACTAAGAAATAAGAAATAAAACTTATAAAATATTAGCTACTACATAGGCGGGGCGCCATGGGTCATCCCGATCCCGCAATGACAGGCTTGTGGTAGCCCCTCCATTGCTCGTGAAGCGGGCTCGCGTCCCATTGCCTCACCGCCGAAAGCAGAGTGTTGGAGGTGTTGATGGCCTTTCTAGTGGTAGCGCTCCTTGCGCGCGTCAGCGCCGGCCAGCCTGGCGCGCGCCCCTCCGCGAACAGGCCGCTTGCGCTGCACCAGCCGGAACATGCCACGCCACGCGTCGTTATACTGCACACGCATATCCCTCTCCGCAGCATAGGTATAATGATGAGATATATATGCGATACTCGAAAACCACTAACAGCTTTATGCATCTTGACTATGTCCCGAGAAGCTTTTGTGTTAGCATGTATACAATCAAGGCATTTTATTTAAACAATTCATTTGTGGGGTTCCTGCCAGCATTTCGCCTTGTCTGCTGTAATATACCTTGTAACTTAAGGCATTAAGTCCGCTATTTATTCTGTGCAATAAAGTTGAAATAAATAAAAAATAATAATATCAAAGAAGGCGGCTAACTGCAATGAAGTACTCAAAGCATTCTATACTCTATTGGCAACCACATTCAATTAAATGTGTATTCTATAACTATGCTGTTAGCCACCTTATGGTTTTACGTTAGTTGATGACGTGATCGCCACTCCTGAAAATTCTGTTCCAGCAGTTATCGGATTAACAAGCAATTAGCATCGCCATTGCTACATCGGTAACTTTAATTCTTCTGCAAAAAGAGGAGTTATAAGATTAACGTGAGTGTGTCTGTCTATCCCGAATTGGTTACTAGATTAATCCCGAGGGTTCTTCGTTTATAGGTTTCATAGAAATTGGTTGGACCATTGTAGAGTTATCACCTCATGGAACGTATTATAGTCGCCTTTATCACGGTGGGTAAAGCATCCGTCACCCTCGCACTTACATACAGATCGGCTTGTGACAGATGGGTAAATGGAAGAACATACAAAAAATATTCGTCGTTAAAAATAGTCGTTAATAGTTTTTTTTTTAAGTACCTTAAACCCACGTGCATGGATGACTCAATATGTATGAATGTGGAAGAAGCGAAAGATAGTGGTGGAAAGAAGTGGTCTCTGCCTACTCTGGAAAACAGGCGTGATTTAATGTACGAGTATGTATGTAATTATGAACAAAAAGTACAATACATATGGTGATTTCAGTTCGCCTTTGTAAGGCGGCTTGAAGTCTAATATCAAACTAGTGTGTTTGGAGCTATAATAAGAAAGTTTCCGCTGTGTAAGACGCAAAGAGCACAAATCCAAGGAATCAGCACTAGAAACACTCGAGATCTCACCCATTTATCGGTAATCTCTTGAAACTTAGACGGTGTCCTAACCTAACTGGTAGCAATTAACCGCTTATTTCCCCCCAGAATAGTACGCTGCAGGAATTAGTTGATTCTATACTTAATTGATACCCCTGGGTGATCTACGTTGTCCTACTAATTGCGTGGTAACTGTCTGCTCACGAAACCTTAATAAATGAGGACTTTTTGGGTTCCGTAGTAAAACTAGGAACCCATATAGTTTCGCAATGTGCGTTTATCCGTCCGCAGCCTAGCGCAGACTCTTAGTACTATGGGTTTGTGAAAACAGTTTTTCGATTAAGTAACCCGTTTATGAAATATTAAGCTTCAAAGCGCTAGTTTTTGTTAGACTCAAGTGTCCCCCCCTACAGCCAAAACTACAACTACTAAAAAACTAAAAAAAAAACTTAAATGAAAGAGCGTATAACAAATTTTAAAGGAAAACTATCATGACTAAGTAGACATCATTGATTCTTGAGATACAGGCGATTAAAGTTTTTATACCTACTAAAATCATCTAAGACGGAACCAATTGACTTTAAATAAAAAAAACGTTATTGTTGATTTTTAAGTTTGTAGTACTTAACGGCTTCGAAACCCTATACTGAGCATGGTCCGACACGCTCTTGCCCGGTTTTATAAGTAGGGTTGCCAGAAGCGTTGTACGCTGTCATTAGGTTAATTTAAAGTTTTTGTCGGTAAAATTAGTACGTAATAAGCGGAAGTAAAAAAAAAAACCGGCCAAGTGCACGTCGGACCACGCACAGTGAAGGGTTCCGTAGCTGGGATGAACGTTCATGGTTGAAATTCATTTTTTTTTTTCATTAAAATCTCAAAAACTACACAGCGTATCGTGTTCAAAACAATTTTGTTTGGAAGTATTTCGTATGTTCTACTACTGTATTTTTTTTTAATTTTTCATTAAACAGTTCAAAAGCTACCCACCCGGACAGAATTTTTACGACTTTAGAAGCGTATATCTCGCCAACTGTTCACTTACGTAAAAAAGTCACTTAAAAACCTCTATATCATTTTGGAAGCCCTATCTAAAAATACCCCACACGCTGATGTAACTCAAAAAAATTTTTTTTCGTCCCCTACTTACATGTATGGAGTGCCACCCCTAAATATATTTTTTTTTCAATTTTACTACCACATTGTATAGCGGTTATACATCTATCCTCTAAATTTCATTTATATAGTGCCAATAGGCTCTGAGTAAAATGGCTGTGACATACAGACGGACAGACGGACATGACGAAAAAATTAGGGTTCCGTTTTTGCCAGTCGGCTCCGGAACCCTAATAAAGTAACAAATGGAGGGGTAGGGGTAGCCCTTTGTGGTTAAAAAAGACCCTAAAACTGTTCTATAATTGATTACTTTGGGACAGTTGACACCTGTCAGAATTCTTGATCATTCTGCATCAATGTATATGTTTCCTTAACAAAGAAAGGACTCCAAAGTACCATTCGATAAATTTTAATGCACGAATATTTTAACTATATGAAATCTATCTGTAGCACGAACCCCTAAAACAGACACACTTTACAATACTTCTTCATCTTCACTATTCGATGACAGTCGGATGCTCGAAGCTTCTCGATACGAAAGTCAACGCAAATATCCATTTGACCAGTTACTGTATTGTGATAAACTCGGCTGCCATAACTGTCAAGTAAATAAGAGCTATCAAAACGTTGTCACGTGATCACCTGACTTTTCGTATGACGTGATCTATCAGTAACGCGACAGGTTCTAAAACAAAGCCTACACCTTGGCTCTGATCTCACGTAGCCAAGCTTCTAACACTACACGCCCTTATTCGCAGACCCATTATTTAGTTATCGTTCAACTTCCCTTTTGTAAGGTTTTCAGGAAAAGATCGCTGTATAGCTGGTACCTTTTTATCGAAACACTTCAATGAATGCATCACGTAGGAGAGTGTCGGTGGCCTAGTGGCTTAGGGTGTCGACTCGTGATCGTAAGGTACCGAGTTCGAATCCCCGCGGTCACCATGTACCAATGAGTTTTTCTAACTTAGGTACATTACCCGATGCTCTTACGGTGAAGGAAAAACATTATGAGGAAACCTGCACATTCGAACAGTTGAGTGTGTAAGAGGGTAATTGTACAAAGGCTCCTAAAGGGGTCGAAGTGCATCCGAAAGGGCCCATCTGTAAGACAAGATCACTACGCAGCATTTCCATTTCATTGAAATATATTTGAGATGAATTTGTTTTTGGTAGTCACAAGTCTAACCTATCCTAACCAATGTAATTATAATGTTAATGTTAATATCCTGAAAACACCATGCTTTTAGCAGAAATAGCATTCGATGAAATGTAATTCGATGAAATGTTACATGATTCAGCGATAACACCGCCTGTTAGCTAACTTTGTATTTATTTTCCATGACTTGTGGTGAACAAGAGCAATATTTTTATTGTATTGTACCCAATCAAGGTAATGATTCAGAATTAAATTGCAAAGTTTGGGTTGGCTGTTAAAATAGGCACTTGTAGTTCAGTCAACTAGCGGCGACACCAAAATCAATGAAACTTAGCGTAGTAGAGAGGTTTGGTGACCGCGGCTATGAATTTAATACAATTTAGAAACGGCAAAAGTAAAATCAACATTCAAAATATCGTCACTACTTAGAAAAAAAAACTTTCTCATATTTCGTTATGTTCGATTTTAAACCTTCTTCTTGCCATATTTAAGTTTAAAATGCTACAATCACGAAATTTGAGATACGAGGTTTTTTCAAAGTAGTGACGATATTTCTGATAATTTATAATTCTCCGTTTCTGGTATGGTTGTCCTCACAAAGTTAAAAATAAATAAATTTATTACTTTGGTCCTGATATGTAGAAGTTTGTCTCAAGAGTGTTTTTTTGTTAGAAACTAAATCACAGTTTTATCCGTGTCTATAGTGTTTTCAAACCAAAATCGCGCGCCCCGCGACACAATTTAATCAATGAGAAATTAAAAAGTGGGGTCGCTTGTTCATTTGATTTGATCACATGTAACTTATCTACTTTTTGTGTCCATCTAAAGACCGTCGCATGAATAAATGATGCGGTGTCGCCATATTTACTACCAATCTAATCACGGCTTTTTCGACAGCCCGATAACGTTTGTCCACTGATTATTGGAAAACGGAAGTGCTTATTGATAATATCGATCAGTCGAAACAAAAAAATAAAATACTTCAATATAGCTTTCAACAATACTGTTTACTGCTCTAGTTTATTTTATTTCTCACCGTTTTGGACTTGAAACGCGAATGCTTACAATTTGTTCCAGGACTGCTTTAGACCTATCATAAAAAAACATAACTTATATGCACACAAGCTTTTAACTATTGGTCACAGGAGAGACTTTGTTTTTAAGACTGTGTATAACCCAGATAAGAAATTTGGGACCGTATGGGGAAACCAACCGGTAAAATTACTAGCATAGAGGCATTCCATTTTAGTCCTCAGCGTTGGCAACGCATTTGGCTTGACTCTAACAAAAAATAGTACTTTAAAGTTTAATCTTTCATAAATGAATCCTTTTATCCTGCATTGCCATGCAAATTGTTGAGATTGTGTTTTGTTAATTTTGTTGTTAATAGTTTATGTATAATGAATGATACACAATGTTAACTGCCAACTATGTCCACAGATCTGGGAGTTATTATGACCTAGCTATGCAATTCATTTTACGGTGAGCGCAAAGGATAGAGCTATGGCAGTTATATAGCTCAGTCCTTTTCTCTGAGCGTAAACAGAACTGCATAGTTATGTCATAATAACCCCCCTAACCACAGATAAATAATTAATTGTGCGCAGATAGGGAACTGTTGGGTCCTTGTACACATCACTGGTCACATTAAGCGTTTTTTTATGTTATTTCTTTCTTTAAAATTGTTCGTGTTACCTTCCGTTCTCTCACCGAATGGTTCCATTACTTTACAGCCAGCACATGCTGATCCGGGACAATTTCGCATCAACTACTATTGTATTGTTTTATTAAAAAAAAAGTTTTTGTTTTTTCTTATTTTTTGTTTGTTGCTGTGAATAAATGTTATCTTTCTTTCTTTTCTATTTTTGGTTCTATAATCTGTCTATGACGTATGTGTTGCTTAACTTTTTCATAATATGACATTGTGCAGTCTATCGTATAACCTAATAGCTTTAACCAGCAGTTTCATATTTCATGGGGAAAGTCATGATCTGTGATAACTTGGTATCTGCCCTTTTATGATGTGGAATTCATTGGTGGGATTTTTTTTAGACTATTACTTATTAAATAATTACAGTTAATTTTGCGAAGTGTGGGTGAAGTGCAAAAGTTAAACACTAACGAGTAGTTAACCGGTAGTTAGTGGTGATAGGACCCTGTGCGGGGTCCGTCCGAATCGCTACCACCAACTTATCCTTTACCTACCGCTAAGCAATAGTGTTCTCATTGTTGTGTTCTGGTGTGGTTATAAGACAATCGGTGACATGACTAGCATATAATCATTAATATCTTAGTCATAATCATTATTAGGGTTGCAGTCTTAAGATTGTGGTCTTGAGAATTCAAATGTCACACACACACAGACTTGCGCACAGTCTTGGTTAATTTTCAATGCGCAAATATTTATAATTACTAGGTATAATGTTGTTATGATTACTTATTAACATTAAATAGAATATTATGCTACTTGAATATGGGAGAGGACTGATTTCTGTAACACAGGTTTATCCGACCTAGCTCAGAAATCAGGGACTTCAATTCAATTTGTACCTATTTTATGCCAATAAAAAATATCTTAACTCACTTACCATTTTATTATTTACTTTATTTAATAAAGTAAATAAAAAAAAACATTGAAAATCATTAAAACTGCACCGTTGAACCATAATCTGGTTTGTCTCGATGCACCATTCAACGATAACTAAAACAAATAGGTACATAATAGTGTTTAAATTAAGTTACTCGTATTATATCCCTCACAAATAATCACAACTATAATTATAAACTACATATAATGCACTGAGTCTTTCGCTATCTCTCAGAGGCCCCAGCCAAGATGTGTTCGCTAACTGGCGTTTCTATTCGTTTTTTTTTTAAACGAATCGCGTTACTGGTAGATCGCATCATACGAAAAGTCACGTGATCTACCAGTGACGCGATCGGTTTAAAACCCAAACGAATAGAAACGCTAGCTCAGGTGTTCTGTGTGATTATTCGCCTTCCCCATGCCATAAAAAAATGGTTACCTATCTGAAACACTAAAACACCTTTGCCAGCTGTTTCATTTGCAATAATTTTCATTTGTCCGAAAGACATTTTTCTCTAAAACCGTTTAACTTTCCTGAATTGTTATAAAATAAACCTAACCTAACCTACATGTAAGTATAGCTCATCAAAAAAATTGAAAAGTTATTAGGTTCAGAAAAAAATGAAAATTATGGCGAATGAAACATTTTTAACAACATTTTTAGTGTTACCGTGTGACAAAGTCGAAAAGATTCCGTTGTTCGAAAAGTGTTATAAAAATATGGCATCATTTTTGTCCCTCAGCGGAAAATGTGTTTTTTTATTGCGTGAGTAATGATGTTCGATTTTTTGTTGAACTCCGCGTCTGCCGAAATCTACAAAATACAAGTGACGTAAGCTGAAGTGTTCTCTAAACGGTTCTCTGTCGAACGATCGATCGAGTAGCCGAAGTCATACAAGCGGGCTCACTCGTCGGAAAAATCAAGCAAAAAAATAATGCCCACCCGTTGTGTTTATGCTCTTATTGGACAACTTCAACTCGCCTCGCGCGCCGGTTAGTAATTGGTGCGTCACAGAGTTGTTTGTGAGTAGGTACCACCTAATTGCCGTGAGCCGTATCGCTAGTCGGTTGCCTATAATTCCCTATAAAGCCCTTCGTAGGTTTTGTTTTTGGCTTTTAGTTTGCCTGTTTAATTGTACGTGTGCTACGTGTGTGTGATCTGCCGTGGTTGCGCTGGATGGTTCCAACGGAAGACCAGCGCTGATTTGAATGCCAGCATAACGCTTTGTTGGAACCATTTCGTGGCACCAGGTCTATGTTTATGTCAGAATTTTGATCCTTTTTGTTTGTCTGTTGTTTGTCACGAATAAATGTTTTCCTTTCTTTTCTCTCTTTCTTTCTTTCAATTATGGCACACATTTTAGCGTTCGCTATTAGAACCTGCCTAAGTCCTCATTTTACCATGACATGCCTAAGCAACTCGGTTTAGTGTGAGAGTAAGGGACAGTGCTATATATTGTCTCTGTGTCTTACCCTCACCGTAAATTAAATTACTTAGCCATGTCATAACCCTTCTGTTGCTGACGACTTGGTCCACGTTGAAGACGTTTTTCGCTATTCCCTCACGAAATGTGCAATTTTCCAGGAAAAGTAGTATCGCATGTCTTTCCTTAGGCTATAATCTATCCTTGGCAATAATGAAGATCCGTTTAGCCGTTAGGTCGTAAAAAGATAACAAATAAACAAAGAGAGGTACATTTGCATTCATAATTACTTGTTGTTTTCCGCGACTCCGTCTGCGTCTTCTTTTTATTGCTATTCCTTCAGGAGCCGTCCAATTTTTCGGGATACAAAGTACTCTATGACCTTCCCCGGGACTCAAACTATCTAAATTCAGCTCAGCGGTTTATCTGTGAAAGCATAACAAACAGACAGACTGCTGCTGTATCAATACATACATATATAACATCACGCCTTCATTCCCAGAGTGGGGTAGGCAGAGCTACAGAAATACTAACAACTCTAAAAAGATTACTTGACTCGAACAGGCTAACCCAACACAGGTTATGTTTTACCAGTGTATTTATAAAATGTGCATGGATTATTATGGTTTACTATGCGAGTATTTATGGAGTACGAATAAATCTGATAGCTTTTAGGTAAATAAATACGAGAAACCAGCCCAAAAGTCACGCAGGATCGTTTGTTTCTCGGAAAAAATCCGAAGCGTAACGTTGACAAATGCCTGTCAAGTTCCGGGCAGGCTAGGACGCCGGTCTGACGATGGATGGTCCTTTATTTTCCTTTCGGGAAACGCTGGTAGATTTGGACGTGTGTAGACTACTTAGGTATAGGTACTGTGTTGGGTAAATACTTCGATAATTCAAATAAGCAGTGGAAAAATCAGAGACACTCATCAAGTTCCAGGAACGTAGTATCTCCTGGAGGCCCGCGTCTGTTGGTCTCCGTAGGGGTAGAAGGATTGGATTGACTTGTTTGATGCTAGGATTCGAGTCACGATTATAAAGGTTTTGAGCCGAGAATAATATATTTTACACAGGAGCCGTTGCTTGCATGTACGAGTTAAATCAATTCAAATGTTGAGAGAGGAGGGCAGCACTGTCGCACGTAACATGCTGCGTTTTGGTATTCCTCGCTAGGAAACGATTAGTTTATTTTGTCCGCAATTAACCCTAATATTTGAGTAACTTCGAGAATAATTAAGAATTAATTGTTTGTGCTAATTTGAAAAAGTTATAAGGACGTTAAAGTGCTGAACATACTGAATAAACCTCATTATACATATTTTTTTTGTATATGTTGTAGACATACATAACATTACGCCTACATTCCCGGAGTGGGGTAGGCAGAGCTATAGAAATACCAACAACTCTAAAAATACTTATTTATAATTCTCTAACCATATTTCGCACAATCAGAACAAGAAGTTTACTAGTGTATTAGTGACAGGTTGCAAGCCCCCTAACAGTACTACTAGCCCTTATTTACTCGTGTATTCTTTTAATCGCCTCTTACGACATTCACAGGAAGACATGGAGTGGCAATATTCTAACCCAGCAAGCATACGGGGAACCTAGTTATAAGTTTAAATAACTTATGCCTTTGACGTGTTTTGGTATTGTTTTTAACCCGGCCACCATTAATGTCAAGTAAATAAGAGTTATCAAAGCTTCGTTGTTGCTTATTAATAAAAGAACTCAAGTCACACAAAACACTTTAAACCTTAACACTTTATCATAGAGTATGGAATAGACAGATTAAAGTCCGTAGCTTAAATCAAAATCTTGCCCCATTGTAGCACGTTAGGCCTACAGCGGCCCTAGCTAAGATGCGTACGCTGACTAACGTTTCTATTCGTTTGGTTTTTAAACCAATCGCGTCACTGGTAGATCACGTGACTTTTCGTATGACGGGATCTACCAGTGACGCGATTGGTTTAAAAACAAAACGGATAGAAACACTAGTTAGTGTACGAATCTTGGCTAAGGCTAGGTTTTGAGTTAATAGGTTAAGGTTAAGTTTTAGTGGTGGTAGGACCCTGTGCAGGGTCCGTCCGGATCGCTACCACCATCTTATCCATTAACCACCCGCCAAGCAACAGTGTTCGCATTGTTGTGTTCCGGTGTGGGGATAAGACAACCGGTGAAATTACTAGCATAGAGGCATTCCATCTTAGTCCTCAGGGTTGGCAACGCATTTGAGGTCTTAGGATTATAGTCTTGTGAATTCAAATGTCTATGGGTCTTAGATTCCACTTTCCATCAGGTGGCCTGAGTGCTCGGGTGCCTTCTCCTTAACATTAAAAAAAAAAACAGCTGTTCTTGCACTGACTGGATCAGGGCAGGTTTTTAAAAGCTCATTATCCAGCTTTAGTAGCATTTAGTTAATTCAACAGCCATCTTCAACCTAAAGTTAAAAATATTGTTCCTCAAATCCACATAAATTGGCCTTAGTTTGTGAAATATCACGCGCCGCTTGTACGAAATGTTTAGACGGTTATTCTTTATTAAAATCTTGCTTGTTTTGCTCTCACACTGTGAGTATACAAGTGACTTAGAAGGTATTGTTTTCCTATAAGCAGGAATATCCCCTTTAGCCTGAAGGGGTTTATTCGGTATAACCACTTTACCAACTGTTTCCTTGAAAGCTTATCTCTCTATAATTTTTGTTATAGAGCCAGTCGATATATCAAAAAGGTGCCATTCATTCTTTCCCTTCATAGTGGCTACTTTGAAAGTTCGTTGTTTTAAAACAAAACAAAAAAAATAAAAGAACCATCGTACAGTCAGTAGTAATTTGATACATAGGCCACTATGGAAACTATGACAAAGTTTTTTTTTTATTTATGTTAAGGAGAAGGCACTCGAGCACTACACACACACACACACAGCACAGCACAGCACACACACACACACACAGCACAGCACTACAGCTAAAACTACAATATCTAAAAATCTGATAAAAATCTTAAATGAAAGAACGTACAACGAATTTTAAAGGAAAACTATCACGACTAAGTAGACATCATTGGTTCTTGAGATACAGGCGATGAAAATGTTTATACCTACTGAAATCATCAAGACGGAACCAATTGACTTTAAATAGAAAATTAGTTTTTACTTGTTGATTCCTATGTTTTTAGTACTTAACGGATTCTGAACCCTACACTAAGCATGTTCCGACATGCTCTTGGCTGGTTTTGAACAGTAATAGCGATTGGAAAACGTGACGCATGATTGAAATATTTGCGGTAGAGCTACATTACGAATTTCCTTTTCCACTATTTTCATACTAAAGTGGGTAAACGAGCCAGGCCTCACCTCATTGAACACCAGAATGCAAATGCATTGGCGGATAGAGTAGCTAAATACCGCCGCAGTAAGTTGGCTCCACACAACTGTGGTGCTGCAAAAAAAATCGGAAAGATATACTACAAGTAAGAAAACAACTAATGAAAATTGCTTGATTTTTGATCCAATAAATACATACATACATACATAACATCACGCCTTTATTCCCAGAGTGGGGTAGGCAGAGCTACAGAAATACCAACAACTCTAAAAAGACTTGTTGATAATTCTGGAACCACATTTTGCACAATCAGGCCAAGATGTTTACCACTGTATTAGTGACAGGTTGAAAGCCCATTGCCTAACAGTACTACGAGCCGTTATTCCCATAGTCGCCTCTTACGACATCCACGGGAAGACATGGACCGGCACTATTCTAACCCGGCAACCACACAGGGGCCCAATAAATACGGCAATAAAAAAAACACACTTTCATACATTTTGTCAGTTTTTGATTATCGTTAATGTTAGCATTATACATCGTGTTTTGGGCTTGAGACAGTTTGAGAGCTATATACGGAAGATGTATTATAAAAATAATGGCTAGGCTGAACTATGAATTTCAGAAAATCCTTTCTTAGTGCGCCCATAGGATATCTAAGGAATATACCCTCCAAGTTTCAAGTCCTTAAGGTCGAGTTTCTTGTGCGCGTTGATCAGCCAGTTAGTTCCTTCTTTTATATTATTTATATGTATAACATAGGTACATGTTGATGGAAGTCCTGCCTTTTCGCACGGCAACGTTTCCCAAACTGATTATTTCCCAAAAATATCCGTTAAGCAACCGCTCTTTTTCCGAAACTGTAAATATTTCAGGATTTATTTCCGGACCATCATGTAGAACCCTATAGGTTAGGATAGGTGAGTTGTATAAAAATCCTGAAATACTTACAGTTTCGGTAAAAAGCTTTTCCAATGATATTTTTGGGGAATGAATGAAATAGAAGGGTTTAAAAACACCTAAGAAATAAAAGAACCGTAAATATTTAATGAGAGTTTACTTTTGAGAAGCAACGAACAATTCTGTATCTCCATTTTCCTTTATGTTCCTCCCATTGCCGTTTTAACTCAGCGTCGTTCGCTAGAACGTTGTACATCATCACGGTGTTCCAAGCATTAATTAAAGGTGAAATAGAATTACAGAGACTCGCTTGATCAAACGGAATATTCGGCTACATGGAAAACGTTTCGTTTAATTGCCTATTAAAAACAAACCGAACGAGAGAGACATTGGGATATAAGGTTATCTTATCATTACTAACATTAAATTTATACTCGGTTAGCGGCGTTGGTTTGCTTTTTATATTTTTGGGGTTTATACTTCCACGGTTTTCATTAATGATTTATGCCAGATGTTTTCTTTTGTTTAACAAGGGACTAAAGTAATCCATTATGACACGAGATTTTTATCCTCCCGAGCAAAGCGAGGGTGGATGAATTTCGAGTTTTCTGTTTTCTATCGACATAAATCGTATAGAGTTGACATAAGCGATGTACTTACGTCAATCATATACATATTGTCGATTTTCAAAAATCGCTAACTTAGTGTTAAGAATATTAACTAGCACCCAGAGGCATTAAAGATAATGAGAAAGTTTGAAAATAAGAAATAGGAATAAGTAATGTGTCAACAAATTAAAATTTTCGAATAACTGCATTTTTTCGTCCAAGATTGACTTGAAGAGATAGCATGGTGTATACAAGTTATTACCATGTACTGTTCCGTGATTTACTTCAGCCTTGGTGTTCAATAAATATATTTAATTTGTGTATTGTATTGCATTTAAGATTTTACACAAATCCTCTACAGCAGTAATCGAAATTTGACACAATTTATTGCTGCAGTTATGTAGCTATTTTTTCTTTTAATAATGAACAAGGGTTCCTTTAATTGATTCAAACCATTCTTTGAATGTTTCAACCACGCCGAAACCCTATTTGAAAGCGAGGCAATTACAAAAAGCTTATAAAACGAACAGAGCGTGAGGCAGACCTACTTCTTAAAAATTTTACCTCATTGTATTTTTCACAATATTATTAGATCAAAGAAGGAACTTTTTAATGAAATATGGCTTAAGAATACCGTTTTTACAGCATATTATGCGCGTATATTTTACTGGGTGAAATCCATGAAGATTTATCGTATTGTTGTGAACTCAGCCGCCATTACTGTCAATTAAATAAGAGCTATCGTAACGTTGATAATACGATAGCATGCCACTGGCGATATGGTTTTACAGAGTTGAATTGAGACCTAGTTTCACAATCTTTCACTTAGGTAGAGTGGGAGATCACAAATAACACCAAATGTATTGAATTAATTTTTGTACATACTTGAATATATTTAACCCCGTGAAACCCTGGCTACACAAGATGCATTCGACAATCGTTAGCGATTATATTTTGATCTACGTGATAAACTCGGTGTCTCACGTCAATTCC
Organism: Acleris holmiana; assembly: GCA_949316455.1. Classification (NCBI taxonomy): domain Eukaryota; kingdom Metazoa; phylum Arthropoda; class Insecta; order Lepidoptera; family Tortricidae; genus Acleris; species Acleris holmiana. The sequence continues at coordinate 4,348,486 of OX438777.1, read as the reverse complement.
ATACATTTGTCTATCGAAACATATTATAATCGCTAACGATTGTCGAATATGTAACTTGTCTTGCTCCACTTATTTGCCTATAGTAGGTACATAATCAAACGTAGTAAATCATAAAGTTTTTTTAATTTTATTTATAAATTGAAAACTGCTTTTAAGAGCAAATGATATTGACCTTTATTTCGTAGCTGGTTGATTCAAATTCCCATTCACAAAAATCAACCTGTTTTTAGTATGGTTAGCCTCACGAGATTTTTGTTACTTAAATATAAAACATATTAAGAATCATTTGATTGATTGCATTTGATTTGATTGACTGTCTTATTTTCATAAGGAACAATCACGTAACACTGACAACCATAGCTAAATGCTCGTAACATTCGTAACTTAAATATTCATGCCTGTTTCACTACAAATCAATAGACAAGTTTAAGGCGTACTTAGGGATTCAGAATCAACTACCGTTACATGAGAAATTACTTTAACGTACAAATGTACAGTCGGTCGAAGTGGGCTGCCACCCTAAATGTATTTAATCGGCGACGGACTCGCGCGACCAACGCTAGCGACACGGTCGCGCGATGTCGCCGAAGCTTGCGTTGGTTATATAAACTCTAAAAAAGCTGTCGCTAGTCGCAATCACCAACATCAGGATCAAACTAGAATCATAAGGTGACAGGTAGGGATCGTCTTTCCATACTAACTTTGTGTATGTTTTTTTTTGGTGGTTCAAAGTCGGTATTACTGACGGATATATTTAATATCTCTTTACTTAGTAGGTACGTCTACCTGAACTTTACATTTGCTGCTTGTAGTACTATTAGGCTATGGGCTTGCAACCTGGCACTAATACACTAGTAAACTTCATGGTCTGATTGTGCAAAATGTGGTTACAGAATTATAAACAAGTCTTTTTTGAGTTGTTGGTATTTCTGTAGCTCTGCCTACCCCACTCTGGGAATGAAAGCGCGATGTTATGAATGTATATAAATATCTCTGTAAAAAAAAACTTCAATTTGTAATGGTATCATTACAAACATACCTGCTTACTACTGCACGACATAAACAAAAAGGTTGATAAGATGCGTATGTCAACTTTAAGTGTCGGCTCTAAAGACATTTTCATTTGATAAAAACTTGTGTCGAAATTGAAAGACCAATTATTTGGTCGACTGTACGTCATTAAATAGTTATTGATACAAGGTACGTACATCAGTGGGTACTTTACGGATATTCCAATCAGGTACTGAACGATATCTATTGTACATTAATCATGTCCAAATATAACCAATTTAATTTAGTGGTGGTGGTGGTACCATCTTTTCATTTAACCTATCGCCTAGCATCATGGTTTGCATTTTTGTGTTCCGGTATGAGGATAAACCGGTGACATTGCTAGCACAGAAACGTTCCATCTTCGTTCTCTGGGTGGACACACCGAAAGTTAACGTTTTTAAGGCCTAAGTAATTTTCTGGTTAAGCCCATTCCCGCAGAAACGCCGTCAGGACTACTTTAGATCTATCATATAAAAATTTAACTCATAGGCTTTTAACTATTGACCACAAAAGAGACAACTTTTGTTTTTAAGAGTGTGTATGACCCGTTTAGCAGTACTGAAGCAGGCACCAGCTGAAATTGCTTCTTTCGTTGTTTTTTTTTTCAAATAATGCGGTAAGTAGGGTATTATTGGGGATTCTGGATCATTTGTCCTCGCTGCGCTCGGATGATCCAGAATCCCCAATAATGATCCAGGATCCCCAATAGTTTCCATCGATCAGGGATCTAGTCGGATGATCCAGGATCCCCAATAGTTTCCATCGATCAGGGATCTAGTCGGATGATCCAGGATCCTCAATAGTTTCCATCGATCAGTGATTCAGAATTCCATAAACTCAACAGGTAAACGAATGACCTGACAATCCTTCAATGGTAAATTTGCATATTCTCGCCTCATAAATTTCTATAACAAAATATTTTGTAAAGAGAAGCAAAACCGGAGTGCCGTATAATTCAATTTTATATTACTTATATTTTTGTTTACGGCACTCCGGTTTATTTTTCATAAATTTATTTCTTTGTTTATTCATCTTTGTTTATTCATCTTTGTTCCTGTTAACACTTTCCACACAACCATTGCTGTACTAATGTTATAGGATAGTCCCGCTAACAGTTTTCTGGAGTGGCCAATTCCATACTAATTGTTTAAGGACAAGGCGGTCTTTCGATACGTTCCAAAGGGGCGCCTCCTCTGTACTGATATTTACTCAACCAAGATAATACTAGAACGCTGATCTATATATGCGACCGATCGTAAAAACTTTGATAGCGTGATTCAGGTCTTTTTCAATTATTACTGTCAAATCAAAATAAAAACTGCAAACTTTTTTTGATTTCAAGCTATCTTCAGTTGTTATTAAAAACCACATTATTAAAAGTGTTGATTAAAGTGAAATACATTAATTATTCCAATATTTGTGTATTATTCAAGTAATGAGAGATTGTTACGACATCTATTTAAAAAGGTAGGTACTTAACATCTGCTAGTCTGACGATAAAGTGACTCACGCGCTACCGTTACTAAGAACTGCTCAATGTTATTGTTAGCGTAAGATGGCGCTATTTGACAATGCTATTTGAATGGAATAATACAGTGAAATGAATCTGCGGTCTTTAATAAAGTAAAAATTTCGTAGGTGAACTGAAACTTTAATAAATAAATCGACTGAAACTATTAAGTTTATCTCAACACTGTAATCGTTCGCGATGTACATCAAAGTTCGAACATTGTTACGACATCTATTTAGGTAAATCAAGTGTCAACTTTATTGCTGATTGACAAGAAACTCCGCGCTGTGTTTACTAAAAACTTCGTTAATCAATGTTAAGATGGCGCGGATTAATACAAATAATCGATATGAAACTAGCACGATGTTTTTACTGTTTACTAAGAACTTCGTTAATCAATGTTAAGATTGTGTGCATGAATGCAATAAAGTAAAATAATTTCGAACCTTGAGAGCCATTACATAGCATGCTGTATGACATGTAAATAATAGGAAGCGTAAGTAATTTATGTTCATGCTTCACATGATTCGAACAAATATATGTGTTTTTCTTTCTTCTTTATAGCTAAAGCCGATTCACAAATTCTGAGAGTTAAACAAGTTATTTAAACAATAAGTATAGTAAGTCGTTGCTGTCTTCAAGCCAACCAGTGCCTGTTTTATATTTCCTTATTTTTTTTTATTTTTTTTTAATAATAAATATCAGGGGGACAATCTCATACAAATTGACCTAGTCCCAAACTAAGATCTAGGCTTGTACTATGGGTACTAGACAACGATATAAATACTTATATAGAGAAATAAATACTTAAATACATAGAAAACATCCAAGACTCAGGAACAAATACTCGTGCTCATCACACAAATATCTGCCCATACCGGGAATCGAACCCGGGACCGCTAGCTTCGTAGGCAGGGTCCCTACCAACTCGGCTAACGCATCATATCGTCTTCATAGTTAGGCTACATTCGGTACATAGAAACGCATTAAAGTACATGCAGCTACCAAATACGAATAAGGTTTCAGGTTAACGCAACAAGCTGGCGCCGCGCCTTATAGGTGTAAAGGATTGGGAGTGATTCACAATAATTATATTTTATTTTCTAATAGACGAACGTCTGTAATGCAGAATTAAGGTTTGATTTTGTTTGGACAATCTCATTTGAAATAAAATTATATTACTAATAATTTTAATTGGTAACATCTAAATGCAGCCTTAGTTTATAGGGTTATAAATGGAGCTTCCATTTATTTGAGCATTCAATTGGTAGTGGCAGTGCAGTGAGTGAGACAAGTAATTAAAAAGAAGCAGCAAGTATGTACGTAATATTTTTTATTTTTTATTATTTATGTTGATTGTGTTTGGTTAGTGATGCTTATTCAAATACTTTTAATAAAAATAGGTCGGCAGTGTTCAATCCGTTCGATTCCGATGAGGAGATTAGCTGTGCCCAGCAACAGACTGCATCTACCGCTTCTACGAGTGCAGCGAAAGTTAAGACGGTAAAGGCGAAGCAGAGAAGAACTAAGAAGGCGGCGGAACTGCACGGCTGTGATTCAGACCTGGACAGCGTCGTGAATGCATCAGCTGCTCAACCGAAAAAGAGACGAGTCGCTGTGTTTCTTGATTCCGAGGTAAGATGCGCGATTGTTTATCAAAACATACTTCGAGGATACGATAGCTTAGTTGGTAGTGACCCTGCCTACGAAGCTAACGGTCTCAGGTTCAAATCCGGTAAGGGCAGATATTTGTGTGATGAGCGCAAGTATTTGTTCTCAACTATTGGCTAGGTCAATTTGTGTAAGATTGATTTATTATTATGATGATTTCATTAAAACTGTTTTTACCCAACTTTAAACCGACTTCAGTTGGACTGACCTCGGTCATGATAACAGTTTGTCGCTGGATTTTTTTAATAATTTAAGTGATTTTCTTAATTGTATTTATAAAGGTGAATAATATAAGGTTGCTAAATAATTTCAGGGTGACGAAGAGGAACCGATCAGGGCCGCTCCGCTACGTAATTTTTTGACAAGAAGGACGGGCTCCGGGTACACGCTGCAACGAGATCCCAGCCGGCGCGGGGAGTACTACGTCGAACTCCGAGTCTTCACCATGCGGGAGCTTGAGCCGGTAGCGACGGAAGCAACCAGGTGGAAACATGCCTTTTTCACATATAAAGGGGCTGTAAATAATAATAGCCCAGTTTTCAAAGCGGTCAGACAAGTTGCTCAGGCTGCTAAAGAAGAGTATAAAGGCGTGCAGCCTGTGTTGTACCCGTCAAATACCTTTTAACTAATTTTAGTTATGTGTTTATTGTAATCTGCTACTTTACAGTCGGTTTAAAGGCAAATTTAAAACTTTTGCGGTTTTCAACAAATGTAATTATTACAAAACAAAGCACGTCTTACATAGAACAAAAATAGTATAAGATGTTCTTTTGCGATGTATGTAATGTTTCCGTTCCAAAATTAGCAGCACATAAAAAGACTAATATCCACAAGTCTAATAGTTTGTTAAGTACGCGGCTTGAAAACGTTTATATAATAGCTAATGCTTTTCGGAGTAGAATTGTTAGTTATAAAGTCAATCCCTCAAATACGAATATTACCCCAGATTCATTTTTATGTGAAAACTCTGATATAGCACAACAACTTATTAAAGATTCATTACAAAAGCATGTCTCACTCAAAGTTAATTTGGAACTTTTCGTAAAGTATTGTTTGCCAAAAAATAGTGAAAGTTCCATTAAGTCATTTAACACTAAATACGATATAGTTTTGCAGAGTACAGACGTTTTATCATTATATAAATCACTTGCTGATGTACTAATTACTAAATGTGCGGAATTTGAGCTCTCGGAATCAGGATGGACAATCGAATCAGTTAGTCACTTAGAGATAAACATAGTAAAATACAATCCTTTGAGAGCTGGATCGTTTATACCATTACCAAAACATATTGCTAATACAAAAGCTTGTTTGAATATAAATAATGAGGATAATCACTGTTTTATATGGTCTATAATGGCTCACTTGTATCCTAGCAAGGTATCCTTGTAACTCAAACAGAGTCTCATCTTATCCCAAATACCAAAATGTTTTAAACACTTCCGGCATGGCATTTCCACCAAGCATCTCTGATATAAGGTGGTTCGAAGCCAACAATACTGATATTAGTTTTAACATCTATGGTTTAACAAAAAATGGTAGTGTTATGGGCCCTTTATATAAAACCGCTAATCGTAAATTACAGCACATCAACTTGTTATTAATAACTAAAAATAGTAAGGCACACTTTTGCCTAATAAAAAACTTTGAGAAACTTGTTCGCAAACAAATAACTAAACATAAATCTAAGATACATTTGTGTGAAGATTGTTTTTTATATTTTTCAACAGAGGAAAAATTAATTCAGCATAGTTGTGCAGGGGTACAAACTGTTTTACCAGAGGCAAATACACAACTTTTTTTTTCTAATTTTGAAAGAACTCAGGAGGTGCCTATTGTGATCTATGGTGACTTCGAAAGCTTATTACGAGAGTATTCAGATAAAAGTAAATCTATGTACGTGGAAAATATTCAATTGCATGAGGCATCTTGCTTTGCATATTACATTTGTTGTAGAAGCGAGCCTTATTTAAACGACTATGTTTCTTATCGCGGTCCCAACTGTTCGAAAAAGTTTGTGGAGTCTATATGTAATGATGTGCAGCGATTGTACTCAATATTATCTGTCAGCAAACCTATGATTCCGCTTACGCTAGAGGAACAGCTATCATTTGAAACTAGCACTGCTTGTCATATTTGTAAAGACAAGTTTTCATCTAGTGATAACATTGTAAAGGATCATGATCACTTCACAGGTCGATATAGAGGGCCCGCTCACAATAGTTGTAATTTAAATTCAAAACCTTGCCCATTTATACCAATAATTTTTCATAACCTTTCCGGATATGACTGCCATTTGTTTATTAATGAACTCACAAACGTATGCGGTCGAATAAACCTTATCCCAAAAAATAAAGAAAAGTATATTTCGTTTACGAAGTTCATTCCAATAGACCAGCAAAATGTAGCTCAATTAAAATTTATTGATTCTTTCAACTTTTTGAGTTCAAGTTTAGACAATTTAGTAAATACAATGAAAAAAGATGATTTCCAACATTTAAAATCATTTTTTGGAGATGGGGCCAAGTTTGATATAGTGCGAAGAAAGGGTGTCTATTGTTACGATTATATAAACTCTTGGCAACGTTATGAAGAAACCCAGTTGCCTCAGGCTTCCAATTTTTTTAGTAAACTCTCATCAGAATCTGTATCTTCTGAGGATTATAATCATGCCTTACATGTTTGGGAAACTTTTGCTATTAAAAACTTAGGAGAATATACAGATTTATACTTGAAATGTGATGTGCTTCTTCTATGTGACGTTTTTGAAAAATTTCGATGCATGAGCCTTAAATACTACAATCTTGATCCCTGTTATTACGTATCGTCACCATCATTAAGTTGGGATGCTATGTTATTATACACAAAAGTAAAATTGGATCTACTCTCCGATATAGATATGTATCAAATGCTGGAAAACGGAATAAGAGGAGGTCTTGCTCAATGTTCACATAGATACGCAAAGGCGAATAATAAATATCTTCCAGATTTTAACATTAACGAGCCGAATAGCTTTTTAGCCTATTTAGACTGTGTAAATTTATATGGATATGCAATGATGCAGCATCTGCCAACAGGAAATTTCAGGTATCTTAACGATGATGAATTAGCAAACTTTAACGTTGAAAAACAGTCACGCGATTCTGATACCGGTTTTATACTTGAAGTCGACCTTCACTATCCTGTTGAACTTCATGAGTCTCATTCAGATATGCCATTTGCAGCTGAAAAATTTGCTCCTAGAGGAAGCAAAAATAAAAAATTAATTGCTAGCCTCTACGACAAACATAGATACATTATTCACTACATGCATTTAAAAGAATGTTTGAAAAATGGTCTTGTTTTGTTAAAAACATATAAAGTTTTAGCTTTCGATCAAAGTAACTTTTTAGAACCATACATATCTTTAAATACCACCTTGAGACAAAATGCTAGCTCAGATTATGAAAGGGATTTTTTCAAAAAGCAAAACAATTCAATATTTGGCAAAACGATTGAAAATAAAAGAAAACAGGTTGATGTAAAACTTGTTAATATCTGGAAAGATCATTCAAATAACACAAATAAATTTTGCGGCGCGGAAAAATACATAAGTGCTCCCAACTTCAAAAACTTGGCAGTTATATCTGATTCATTAGTAGCAATTCAGTTGCAACAGACAAAAATCGTTTTAGATCGACCCATATACGTGGGTTTCTCTATTCTAGAAATAGCCAAAAGTCATTTGTATCGCTTTCATTATGATGTGATGAAACGTGTTTATAAAAATAAAATTCATCTTTGTTATACGGACACTGATAGTCTTTTGTATTTAATTCATACAGAAGATTTCTATGAAGATATCAAAACACACATAAAGTATTTTGATACTAGCAATTTTGATGCTAGCAACATATTTAATATGCCCTTAGTGAACTGTAAAATTCCAGGATATTTTAAAGACGAAATGGGGGGTGAGATCGTGAAGGAATTTGTAGGTTTGAGAGCAAAACTATATTGCATAGATACCCAAATTTCAACAATCAGGAAAGCAAAGGGAATAAAAAAGTGTGTTACAAAAAAACTTAATATTAATAAATACAAAAATGCTTTATTTCAAAATGAATGTTTTAGAGATAATATGTGTGTAATAAAATCAAAAAATCATAAAATTTTCACGCAAAAAATCAATAAGCTAGTTCTTACAAGGGATGATGATAAAAGGTGTGTATTAGAAGATAATGTTTCGACTTTGCCTTGGGGACATTACAAATTAGCATTTTAATGTGGCAGCACTGTAAAGTAATAGAAATTTAATGCAAACGTGTGAATTGTAACATTTTTATTATTTTTATAAAAACAATAAATGATGAATGTATGCCTATTGTTTTTCTTTCATTTACCTCCGCCAGCTAATTAATCACGTGCTTAGTAATAAACCCGCCTAACTCAAAACTATTAATCTTTCCATATTTCAAGACGCGCTCTTGATTTAAAATAAGTTGGCTTTTTTTATTTTGAGTTACGCTAGTTTTACACCTATTGCAATCGTATTATCATGACTCGATCGCTTCTACTGTCAAGTCAATAAGAGCTATCACAACGTTGATAATACGTTAGCAACAGGGAAACAATCAGACAATATAGAGTGAGGAGCCATTAATAAAAATTATTAAATGGGACAACCTCACACAAATTTACCCCAGTTCCAACTAAGCTCTAGGCTTGTGTTAGGGTACTAGACAACGATAAACATGCTTATATAAAGAAATAAATACTTAAATGCATAGAAAACACCCCAGACTCAGAAACAAATACTCATGCATGCATTACACAGATATTTGCTCTGAGCGGGAATCGAACCCGGGACCGCTAGCTTTGTAGGCAGGGTCTCTACCAACTAAGCCAGCCACGTCACCAGTAGAGTGGCTGAAATATTGATTAACTTTAAGAATTTAATTAAACAAAGTTGCTATTCTTTTATTTCGTTATAATTGAGATTCAGACAAGGAATTTGATACTGTTGCAGAGAAACAAGTCATAACATGTTAAAACGAGTTGTCCCTGCTTGTTTAACTTTGGCTCAGCGCGTAGGAATGTGGCTACGTAAAGAGTTGCTGACGCGGCGTGCGCGCAATTCGACTTTATCTTCTTAGTGTATGACCCAAGTTAAATAATAAAAATTTAATGTCGGTTTGTAGTTCCGCTACAATACTGTTGCAGAGGAAACAAATCATGACATGTTATAACGTGTTATCTCTGTTTATTTAACTTTGGTTGCACGTAAAATAAGTTCCACATTCTATATGAACATCATTTATTAAAATAAGGTTGATAATAATATTAAACTTAATAAGGTGAAAGTACAACAATAATAATTAAATAGCAGGCAGACTTCTTATAAACCATTGTCTTTACTAATTTACACTTAATGAGACAAAAAATAACATATTTATAACGCCAAATTATTTATAAATAAACATAAATTAAAGAAATTTATGATAATATTAAAACAACGCTACATTAATTACATTACGGAAGAAAAATAATAATAATTACTATTTTTCTTCCTTAATTCAAACTTCGTTGACAATAACTTATATTAATTGGCTCTACAAAGTAAGTAAATAACAATATAATTGGCATAAATTGATTTTATAATTCAGAACTATAATATAAAATAAACATGGAGATATAATAGAAATAAGTCACAATTATACATATATAACTAACACCGAAATTAATCACTTTCAAGTTTTTTCATAATTTTTTTTAACACATTTTCTGTGCTGTCCAACACTTCATCATACGGATCACACACGAGATATTGCGCACTAACTGAACGATCACTGTAACACTCGTCCATTGTCTCAATGTTTATTTTAATTAAATATCGTCCATTGCGAATGTTATTTTTAATTACAAATGATGATCCTTTTCTACTACGATCCTTTTTATTAATACCCGATTTGGTATTTAATGCTTTCAACTCCCTTTTGTCCCGCGGAGCGTCAGGCTCTCGCGTTACGGTTGCGTTACACATGTTTTCTCTACGGGCTAAAAGCTCTTGCCGCTTTTTTTCCACTTTTTCCATGTAACCGTCAACGTCTTGAGCATAATAAAAAGGATGATCCTCCGGCACATCGTGGAAAACGGGGCTGACATCATATATGCTGCCAAAATCAAGTCGATCATTCTGCGTGCTGTCTTCCATAATTATCTGAAATATAAAAGTGTCATAAGTTTTTATTTAATAAAAATGGCAATAAATCCAACATAACTGGATGAAGCAATAAAAAATAGATTTACTTACCTATATATTTTAAATACGCGGGACCCACGTTAGAAGCGAGACAAATGTCGACTGCGACTGACGCTCGAGTAGCAGCAATTTAGATCTCGGTGTATAATATTCTTCGCCTAATATAAGACAGGAATGTGTAATTAGAGAAATGATAAAGACTTACAAAGATAATTCATTGATTTAGGATGATTATTTATTTGATATTATATTAAATTACTGAACAGAAGGCGAAATGAAATTTATTAAACAGCCTGTGTCAATAGAAATCAGCAAAATAAGTGATGGATCACATTGCACTAATTATAATAACAGACATAGTATGCTTCTTCCCAACTCTATACGATGTATTATATGTGGACCATCAAATTGTGGAAAAACAAATATAATTTTAACTTTATTGCTTCATGAAAATGGGTTAAAATTTCGAAATGTCTACATTTACTCTAAAACAACTTTTCAACCTAAATATAGATTTTTAGAGGAAGTTCTTAAAAGAATACCCGAAATTAAACTGTTTATGATCCACGATGAAAAAGAGGTAATCTCTCCTCATGAGGCGATGCCCAATTCAATATTTATCTTTGATGACGTAGCTTGCGAAAACCAGACTAATATTCGTAATTACTTTTGTATGGGCAGACATAAAGGAATAGACTGTTTTTATTTAACGCAGACTTACTCTAAAGTGCCAAAGCAATTAATACGAGACAATGTTAATTTTTTGATAATTTTTAAACAAGACGATATCAATTTAAAACATATTTATCGTGAGCACGTAAATTCTGACATTAGTTGGGAAAAATTCAAATCGCTTGCCGCAAATATATGGAAAGATTCACATGCGTGTCTTATAATTAACAAAGATTGTAAATTAAATAATGGTCGATATAGAAAGTCATTCGATGTTTTTGTAAAATTTGAATAAATATAAATGATGACTAAAATAAAATCACTTTACTTATAACATTAAGAAACATCGGGGGTCTTTTTAGACCGCGTTATTGATTTGCCATGGAGACAGACATAAAAACACAATTAATTAAATCTGTAAAGAATATTAAAAATAAGTTAAAGAAGATGCAGCAAGAGGAGGATGATTTAGAATTAAAAAATAAGAAGATTTTGAAACCATTAACCGATCCGCTAGAAACCATGATGTTTCTTCATAATTCTCCTAAGCAAATAACATCTTATAATGAAAATAAGCATAATAACAAAAATATATTATCAAATGATGTAAACGCGGATTGTATCAAAAAGGATAAAATAAATATTCCCAACATACTTGAAATAAAAACTCCTACGAAAATGGAAAATAATGTGGCAAAAGTAAAAAGCTTTGAGGATGTCGATTCTTATTTGCAAGTCCCAAATAAACCTTTTAATGTTGCCTTTGGAGTAAGACATGACGGTGAAACACTTATGATAGGAAATTCACCTGCAACGCTTAAATCTTATGGGGAGAATTCTCCTAATAAAATATCTACGATTAATGTAAATGATAAAAGTTATGAACTAACGCCAGGTTTAAAAGAGCTTTTATTTCAAAGTAAACCGAATTGCGACAAAATAAATGAAAAGGATAAAATAACCTATAAAGATATTTTGGTGCACACTAATGTCCATAAGAGAGGTTTTAGTCCTCAAGGTCAGATACAAGGTAATTCAGGAATGAAATACTGTCAAATTATTAAACCCCTATTTCAAGAATCCAGCACGGCAAAGCAAGGTGGTAATCTGCCTTCCTTAAAAAAATATAATTCAAATACGGATTTTGTATATTGGGATGATCCTAATGAGTTGATTGAACGTTTAAAAATTTTAATTGCTTCTAAAGATGCTGGCAACACTAACCATGATAACGAAATAATTTCGATTATAGAAGAACTAAAAGAAGCAGACATCATTAAGGAATAAAAAGACTTCAGAACCAACTGTTGATTCAGTCTCATTGTGTTGGTTGAACATGAATGTAGATAAGTTTGGACACCATGTGTTAAAAAAGCATAAAATGAATAATTTTAATGAACCTCCCTTGGCTTTCATAAATGTTACCGATTGTTTTGATGCAAAAAATAAGATAATTAAACATATTGGAAAGCCTATCGATCCAGAGGACTGCGCCACAAAACAGTATGTTGACAATACTGCAGATAAATTGTTTAATAAAATAAAATTAATTAATCAAACATTAGCTCAGCTAGAGACAGAAGTAAATAGCCTGCAACAAAGTATTGAAACAGTTTCATTTAAGAACAAATACAAGAAATGAGTAAAGCAATCGTAGTAAACGAAATACATAAACAAGCGCGGAAAAACTTTCCTCGAAGACATGTAGTGATGAAAGATATAGATGATTTATGGCAAGCTGATCTTATTGATATGCAATCTGTTTCAAACAATAATTTACAGTTTAAATATATTTTAGCCATTATTGATACTTTTTCTAAGTATGCATGGGTATATCCATTAAAAAAAAAGAGTAAGGAATATATAACTCAAGCTTTTTGTGATTTGTTCCAAAAAAATCGAATACCCAAAAACTTGCAAACTGATTTAGGAACTGAATTCTATAATAAAAAAATAAAATCATTACTTGAGTTACATAAAATAAACCATTACTCTACATACTCTACTAAAAAAGCATCTATAGTGGAAAGATTCATAAGGACTTTTAAGAATAAATTGTACAAGCAATTTAGTTTAAAAGGAAACTATAAATGGATAGGAAACACACTTTCGGAAGCAATTAATGAATATAATAATACGATACATAGAACAATAGCTCTTAAACCAATTGAAGTCAGTGAAAATAATAAGGATGCTGTATTACAGAAATATAAAAAGCTTTTATTAAAGAGGAGTTCAACAAAGGAAAAAAATAAATTTGCAGTCGGAGATTCCGTTCGTATAAGCAAATATAAAGGAACATTTGAAAAAGGATATACTCCCAATTGGTCAACTGAAATATTTACTATTACGAAAGTACAAAACACAAACCCAATAACGTTTATCATAGAAGATGCTAGACATCGACCCATCTTAGGATCATTTTATGCTCACGAATTGCAAAAACCTAAATATAAGAACATTTATCTTGTAGAAAAAGTATTGAAGAAAAATGGTCGAAAATTATATGTAAAATGGTTAGGTCTACCTTCGCAAGAAAATAGTTGGATTGATAAAACAGAAATCTTATAAGCAGCAAACATCATAGTTTAAGCGCATTTTAATTGCGCACTTGAAACTGGACAGAGTATTTCATCGAAACAAAAAATAACTTATTTATTAATAATTTATTTACAATTCAACAAAAATGGTAGGGTCAAAACCTAAATCGAATGGAAAAAACAAGAAAAAAATTGTGTTCACTCCCTCACAGAAAGCCAAGTCTGGCGCTGGTTTTAAAAACACTTTCAAAAATATTGTTTCTCTTACAAAAAAACATATTAAAAAGTTAAAACCTACATGTAAAAAAGCGGCTATTGAGTTAGCAGTTGCTGTTGCACGAGAATTGACGAGGGATTCAGATACTTCAGTAAACATTCCCCGGGTGATACCTGTGCCAAAAGTTGGAGGAGTTTTGCCCCTAATACCCATTTTTGCCGGATTGTCTGCTGCAGGTGGTTTAGCAGGTGGCGCAGCTGGTATTGCTAGAGCGGTAGAAGCTATTAAGTCTGCTAAACAACGTTTTCAAGAACTCAAGAGGCACAATCAAAAAATGGAAGAATTAAATTTAGGAAGAGGGTTGCATCTCAAAGAGCACAAGAATGGATTAGGAATTTATTTTAAAAATAAAAAAAACTAATGCAGAGGCTACCTAAACGAGCGTTAACTAACATCGACATTCTCGAATATTGCAAAGAAATTCCCAATTTTCGAGGAGTTTTCATGCGAGATCAGTTGCCAAAACGTCCATTAAAAAAAGAATGCGGAATTATTAATCTTGATAGTTCCCGGAATTCTGGCACTCATTGGGTAGCCTATGCAAAATTAAATAATTATATCGAATATTTCGACAGTTATGGTAATTTAAAACCACCTGAAGAATTTTTAAAATATGTTGGCTTAAATATTTTTTATAATTACGTTAACAAGCAAAAAACTCATCCTTTCATTTGCGGCCACTTGTGTATAGACTTTTTAAACTCATTTTGGGATCTTCATAAATAGCTTACACTTTCAAAAAACATTTTAGTCAATAACAATGTCTATTACATTCACAATCACTGGAAATGAATCCATTCTTCGATCAGAATTAAATACTCATTTAATATTAGAAGACGATTACGAGTGCGGCTTACTGTATTTTTCAACATTTAATTCAATACCTAATATTACTGACAGCAACAATGTATTCGCTTACGGTAAACAGAAGGATATTAAAATTCCTTGCGGCGCATATGACCTGTCTGATTTATATGAATATTTAAAAAGTAATATGAACAATTGTCAGTTTAAAATCGTTCCTAACAACAATACTTCTAAATGTTCAATTTTTTGCAGCGAACCGATTAATTTTAAGGTAAAAAATAGTGTAGGTGCATTATTAGGGTTCTCAGAGATGTTGGATCCAAATAAATGGCATGAATCAGTCAACCCTGTATGCATTATTGCTGCGTCTGTGATACGGATCGAATGTGATCTTGTCCAAGGTTCCTATACGAACGGTTTGCCTACACATATAATTCATGAATTCGTGCTTAACAGTCCGCCCGGATATCAAGTAATTGAAGTACCTAAAAATATAATATATTTTCCTCTAAAGAAGAAACATATTTCGTCAATTACGGTGAAAATATTAGATATACAGGGAAATCTAATTAATTTTAATAACGAAAATATTAATATAAGTCTTCACTTGCGAAAATCAAAATGATAATTTTTAACGATGATATCTGTAACAAAATACAAAGACAAAGTCGTTCTAACTCCACTGTCAAGCGCAACGTCAGACGAACTAGACGCAAAAAGGTTGTAGCAATAACAAAAAGTAATAAAGAGTTTCTTCGCGCTCTTGGATTAAAAATATGAGCATCCTCCATATAACCGACGATCCTCAATTCGACAATTCAATTGAAAGTTATGAAATCCATACTTATAACCCATACAATAACAGTTTTAATGAAAATGATGAAATACGAATACCTATCCATCAGCAAGATATATACGTATTACCTTCAGCTAGCGCGTTATACATAGAAGGATATTTTTCTATAACAGCTAAAGACGTGAGTGGTGTAAAAAAAGTGAAAAATGTTAAGTTGACAAATAACGCTATATCATTTCTTTTTCAAGATATTAGATATGAAATGAATGGGATTGAAATAGATCGAATTAGAAATGTTGGAATCACTACTACAATGAAATCTTTAGTCTCAATGAATGGTGGAGAAAGTAAAGCTGCTGCAATGTGGGGTTGGAACGTGGACGGATTTGATGATCACAGTGGAAGATTTAGTATTCTTTTACCACTTAATAAACTATTAGGTTTTGCGGAGGATTACAAGAAAATAGTTATTAATAGTAAACATGAACTAATACTAAATAGAAGTAGTACAAATCTTAATGGTGTTGTAACCGAAAAAGATGATTCAGTGGAAGTTAAGGTAAATAAAGTTCAATGGCGCATGCCGCATGTTAAAGTTTCAGATCATCAAAGGCTTGCATTGCTTAAACATTTAGAAAAAGATAAACCTATGCAAATAGCGTTTAGAAATTGGGATTTATATGAATATCCATTATTACCAAAAACAACCAAACATACATGGTCTATAAAAACCACTTCGCAACTAGAAAAGCCTCGGTATGTAATTTTTGGATTGCAAACTAATAGAAAAAATAACAAATTAAACGATAGCGCTGTATTTGATCATTGTAATCTTAAAAATGTGACTTTATTTTTAAATTCATACTATTATCCATACGATAGTCTTAACTTGAAATTTGATGAGTACAAATACAGTATATTATACGATATGTATGCGAGATTTCGTCAGTCGTATTATAACCTTCCTATAGATCCGCTGCTTGATCTTATACAATTTAAGGAAAAAGCTCCATTATATGTGATTGATTGTTCGAGGCAAAATGAGCATTTAAAAACTGGACCTGTTGACGTTCGTTTAGAAATCGAAACAGAAAAGGATTTGCCGGATAACACTAGTGCTTACTGTTTGATTATTAACGATCGTTTGGTGGAGTACAGACCTTTGAGTAATATTGTTAGAAAGTTGACATGATGTCGACAGCAATAGTTGATGTGCAGGGGTTTAAAACGGACAACAATTCATTCATTGTCAAAGAAGTTGCAATAGCTGTTAATGAACAATTACTACACCTACTTATTCTACCACCTTGCCCACTGCACAATCTCTCTCCAACCGAACGTAAACAAGTATCGTGGATACAGAGAAACAGAAAAATTAATTGGAATGATGGATTTATACCTTACGAAAAATATTTAATGTATATCCAAGAGTTTCTGATTGATAAGACGATTTTATGTAAGGGTCTGGAAAAAGTTACCTGGCTTAAAACTATTTTAGATCATAATGATGTTATTAACCTGGAAGATATGAACT
Source organism: Acleris holmiana (assembly GCA_949316455.1). Lineage (NCBI taxonomy): Eukaryota > Metazoa > Arthropoda > Insecta > Lepidoptera > Tortricidae > Acleris > Acleris holmiana. Next base: position 4,331,385 of record OX438777.1, on the reverse strand, counting down.
GTCCTAAATTGTTAAGTTTGTACGAAGAATATAGATTGTCAAGTGATGTGTTTAACTGTATATATCATCCAACTGTATGCGCGCTAAGAAATGTAACTTGTTTAAGAAAATGGTGTTTAAATAAACATGTTTTATAAATTCTTTTTATTTATTATCTTATAAAGGTAATTAACCCTGAGTTCTCAAATCAAATAGTATTTACTTATTGAATTACGACAACGTCAATTACTAATGTCAATTTTAATAAAATTTAATCAAACCAAAAGTAAGGTTAAGAAGGATAATGGGGCTACATACGAGTATATCATGAAAATGGCTGAAAGAGAGCAAACATGGAGAATTTATTTTAAATCGTGCTATCAAAGTTTTTACGATCGCTCGCATATATAGATCAGCGTTCTAGTATCGAAAGACCACCTTGTCCTTAAACAATTAGTATGGAATTGGCCACTCCAGAAAACTGTTAGCGGGACTATCCTATAACATTAGTACTTACAGCAATGGTTGTGTGGAAAGTGTTAACAGGAACAAAGATGAATAAACAAAGATGACTAAACAAAGAAATAAATTTATGAAAAATAAACCGGAGTGCCGTAAACAAAAATATAAGTAATATAAAATTGAATTATACGGCACTCCGGTTTTGCTTCTCTTTACAAAATATTTTGTTATAGACATTTTTGTATCTACATTTCGACAGTATCAGTCGAATGAACGAGGCGAGGATATGCAAATTTACCATTGAAGGATTGACAGGTCATTCGTTAGGTCACTACCTGTTGAGTTTATGGAATTCTGAATCACTGATCGATGGAAACTATTGGGGATCCTGGATCATTATTGGGGATTCTGGATCATCCGAGCGCAGCGAGGACAAATGATCCAGAATCCCCAATAATACCCTACTGCGGTAATTTCTAAGAACATTCTTACTTTTATGCGGAAAGAGAACATTCTCAACTTTTTTTTGAGAATGTTCTTAGTACTTCTGTACTTCTGATAATGTTTAACTTATACATAGCTAGCATAAGTAGGTAATTAAATCAGTTTTTGCGGGGATTTTGCAGTACAATTTAAACATTACATTTTAATAACATTGATTTTAATAATGCCCAGTAAGCTCCCGACAATTTTCCTGTACAATTGATCTTGACTACAATAGCAATGTTAACGGAAGGCCCTCGTTCCCGTAATTAAAGCCTTGGTTATAACGCGAATTAAATTTGTAACTTTGGTGTAATTAAATCTTTGGTAAAAGAGGTTTGCGTTGGGGCTATGGCCTTAATCTCAAATGGATATAAACTACTTTAGACTGCTTTTTAAAATTCGCTCACAAACAAGTTAGAACTTGTCGTTCTGCCCGCGACACGCTCGGATACACGTCCAGATTACGCGAGGCACGCACACTGAGGTGCCTTTGAGCACGGTCACAAGACCGACTTTCGGCGGCGTGAGCGCGAACGAATTTGAGCAAAATACGTGAGCCGTGTGTGCCTCAACCCGAGGCTGTTCTAATTCGTACTCACCTTATGATAATACAATCGTTAAATATAACAAGAAAACTAAAAATTCATTTAGTTTAACGTTGATTTAGAATAACGTTTCTCTTTTATACAGTGAAACGCCATAAAAAAAATACTTTGTTTCAGCATTATGTTTTTCGTTTTTATATTTCAATGTTATGTCTTTTGTTTCGTTTGTTTTAATCTATATGCAAGAAGTTATTTTATCCATACTTAATTATAATTATGTAATCAGACTATATATTCTATCGTTAACAAATAATCATTATACCAACGGAATGTTATACCAAATAAGATTATACAAAGTAGATTTATATCTTATCCCTTTACTTATAAACGTGGAATAACCGTGGGGTATAAGCTACCCCATGGATATTCCACATTTATAAGTAAGGAGGTAAGAAAGAGTAATAGATATTTTGTTCTTACATGTTTTACTTAACTTCCACTTTTACTAAAACTGTTTATGCACTTAGAGTCTGGCAAACGAAAGCTGTCCCAACGCTGTCAAAAAACCTGCAGCTGTTTACACTGAATAAACGGAGTTGATACTATTTGATTTTCTGATCTTTTCACATCAGTGTTGGAGTATCAACTCCGTTTATTCAGTGTACAGTCAGTGTCAAAAGCTGCAGGTTTCTTGAAATTGCCGCTCTTTCTCTGGGACAGCTTTCGTTTGCCAGACTCTAGCCGCAAAAAATACAAAACGCCGTGGCTTATTTTGTTCTATTTCTGCGTTCGTTTACCTTCAAGGAACGTTCTGTAGGTTAACCCAATCAAACATTTGCGGGGTTATCCCTCAGTTTTATGTTTGTAATTCAATTCCTATCGCAACGCTTCCCTGTACCATTTAATTATAACCTAAGAACCGACTGTTTTTTCCCAGTGTACGGTGCGTCATGTAACGACCAGTATTTCTATAGTTTAGTTAAGGGGAGCTACCCCATGTAGTTAGAAACGTAAATTAACAATAGATTTTTGTTGACGACTGAATACAGCGATGAATGAGCGAATATTTGTTCCTTAGTCATGGATTTTTTCTATGTATTGATCTATGTGTATAAGTAAGTCAGTTTATCCTTGCCAAGTACCCATAGTACAAGCCTAGAGCTTAATTTGGGGCTAGTTAAATTTGTGCTAAATTGTTTTTTGATATTTTTTTAAACAAGACTTGGAATAAATATTCCTTGCGTAACCTAGAAGTGCACTAAGAAACGATTTCTTGGAGATTAGTTCCTAAAGGGAAGAAAGGGAATAACGGGAAAAAAACTCTTCGTGCACAAAGTCGCGGGCGTCTTCTAGTTAATATAAATACCGGGTCTACATATATAAACGGTTTTTGCATTTGAAACTGTATTTTCTTTATTGTTATAAAAACTACTTAAATAATCTACATCATATATATATATATATATTTCTTTTTATGTTAAGGAGAAGGCACCCGAGCACTCAGGCCACCTGATGGTAAGTGGAATCTGAGACCCATAGACATTTGAATTCTCAAGACTAATCCTAAGACCTCAAATGCGTTGCCAACCCTGAGGACTAAGATTGAATGCCTCTATGCTAGTAATTTCACCGGTTGTCTTATCCCCACACCGGAACACAACAATGCGAACACTGTTACACATATGCTTATTAAATTCTGTAATTTCAGCCTAAAAGGATGTTACACGGAAATATTTTAGACCAAACAATACATTAGGGCAAATAATTCTACGGGCTCCAAAGGAATACCATAAATACCCCTTATAACTACTCAACTCACTCATACTGTTCTTATTGTAATACCCAATATTAAGTGTACCTATTAACGGAAAGTTCATTTTACCCAGAAACGTTTCTTCCGACACAACAAAACAAAACATACTCTTAATCTCGCACCCAAGTTTCATCTGCCAAGTTAGGGGTAATTACTTGGGGAAAGTATGTTTATAACAATACAAACTTAACCAGGCACTTAAGTGTTTTGCCACGGTGATTGATGCTTCTTTAGGGTTGAAATGACTGGGAGAAAGCAAAGATGGCAGAGTACCTAACTATGTTACATACATATTTTACAGGCACGGGGTAGTCTTTGGCGGGTACCTAATAGTGAAGTGCATAGACATGTACGTTAGTTTTCACACGTACCGGCGTACTTTGCCCAGCAAGCATCGCCGGGTACACGGATCCACCACTGTGCGTTCGGTTGTTGCCTAGTTAGCCGGTTGGATGCACAGTGGTGTATAGAAGGTCATACGCACTGGTGGCCAGTCGCTCACGAGTGCGTGTCGTTTAGGCTCACACCCTCGTGACGTCACGTTATCTACCTACAACGAAAAACCGGGCAAGAGCATGCCGGACCATGCTCAGTGTTCCGAAGCCATAATAATCAACAAGTAATTACTAATTTTCTATTTAAAGTTAATTGGTGCCGTGTTAGATGATTTTAGTAGGTATAAACACTTTAATCGCCTGTATCTCAAGAACCAATGATGTCTACTTAGTCGTGATAGTTTTCCTTTAAAAATCGTTATACCTATGCTCTTTAAATAAAGATTTTTTTTCCGAAAATGCTTAATATTTCATAAACGGATTACTTAATCGAAAAACTATTTTAACAAACCCATAATATTTTAAGAGACCTATTCAACGACACCCTAGGGTAAACAAGAAAAAAAAAAGTAGGGGAGGAACCCTAAAAAAAAAATTTTTTACCTTTTACTGTACCCCTTTGTTGGCGTGACTAATATGCATATTCATGCCAAATTACATGTTTCTAGTACTAATAGTCTCCGCGCTATTGCGGACGGACGGACGGACAGAGGGACATGGCGAAACTATAAGGGCTCCTAGTTTGACTACGGAGCCCTTAAAATCGATAGTGATAATCGATACCGGATAGCTGGCGCAGACTCCCGGCAACTGGCAAGTGTGAAAAGGAACTAAGGGGATAATAAAGTCCAGTGTGAAATCCAGTTACTTAATGTAAAATTCCGATGTTGGCGACCGGCGACCAGCGACCAGCGACTGGGCCGCACGATCCACTGTTTAGTTTGAATTTATATGGAGCGGTAACCAACTCGAGCGACCGCGAAATCGCGCGACAAAATATCACATTGATCAGTTCACACTTAAAAAATATCTATTATTTTATAGTGTTGCCGGGTTAGAATACTCCATATCTTCTCGTGGATGTCGTAAGAGACGACTAAGTATCGCTAGGCGATGAGCTTGCAACCTGTCACTATTACATTAGTAAACTTCTTGGCCTGATTATGCAAAATGTGGTTACAGATTTATAAACCAGCCTTTTTAGAGTTGTTGGTATTTCTGTAGCTCTGCCTACCCCACTCTGGGAATGAAGGCGTGATGTTACGTATGTATGTATTGATACACCAACAGTGTTTACACAGATACTTGCAAATACAATCGTGCTTTTTCTAATGGTATCACTAAAATAATAGATAACAGAATTATTTAGCTGCATTTACAATGTTTGCTAAAATATGAATTGTTGATAGTAGAAGTAAATCTCGGAAGATCAAATCTATATTTTAATAATATTTCTATTTTTTTTAAACTCCGACAATTTTAAAAATTGCAATATATTGTTCTTAAATACTATTATAGGGGTCATTAATAATGTCGATGTCATTAATTTTAAGAGTGTTGTATATCAGAATGAGATGATTAAGAGGCGAGAAATTACCAACTTTAGTTCTGTGTACATTCTTCTATAATAGAGTATACAATACAAATTTATCAAATGATAAATCGAATTACCAATAACAACATTGAAATAATCCAGACTACTGCCTCACTTGGCATAATGTCGTGTCAAATAACAACTCTACCAAAGTTTCCGACGGCAACGATAGCGAAGCCTTTCATCCCGCATGAACATATAACCTTCCAAGAATTCAGCGTTCCATTCCAACCAATTCAAGAAACTTTCGAGGCATTTTCAATTTTTGCAAAACTTGAAAAGTATTTAAATGGTATAAGGTGAGGAAATCGCAAATCACTTAAACAGTCAGCTAGCGATAACCGGGGTGATAAATGGTGGAAAGTTCAATTTGGTTTATGGGAGTTTGATACTCTTTCATGTTTTTAAGATGGAGTTAGTCTTACATGCCAAGTATCTTGTTTCGCAGTTTGCTGTCAATGTTGTTTTAATAAGAAAACTTTTTAAAGATATTAAACCGATTAGTCTATTGCATTTCGACATGTAAAAATAAGGTAGGTATAAGGTGTAGTGTTATACAATCTGTCATTCATAACCTCTTAACCGCTGTGTGGAAGCACTAATATAGTACACGAAATTAAAATACTAGTTTTTATAAACAACTATTATAATTATCCTTTATAAGACAAGCTTAAAAATAAAGATAAAAAACAAGTAAATACGTGGTCGAGCAGGCATTGTTTTATAGGATTCGAGAAATGCGAAAATATTAGTCAATTCATAAAATAACAAAACTTAAAGATGTAGATTTATAATGTAGTTTTGCTAAGGAAGCGAGCGAAGCTAGCAAGAAACATGGGTCCGGGCAGAAGCGACACGGATAGGTTAGGTCGTTAGGTGGTTTATTTTATAGGCTGGCATCATCCTTGCCTGCATGCTTGAAAAAACACAAAAGACATTAATATGTTGAAAGCGTTTACGCTGAAAGATTATTCCGTTTAAAAAGTATATGCCACTCCATGTCTTCCCGTGGAAGTCGTAAGAAGCGACAAAGGGAATAAGGGCTGTACTGTTATAGACGGGCTTGCAACCTGTCACTAATAAACTGTTAAACACCTGATTGTGCAAAATGTGGTTACTGAATTATCAACAAGTTTTTTTTGAGTTTTTGATAATTGTGTAGCTCAGCCAACCCCACTCTGGGAATGAGGGCGTGAAGTTATGTAAGTATATTGTTAATTCCTTACGGACATTCGACTCATCAATTTTATGCATAAAAATTATATTCGACCAACTAAATTTATGCGTAATATAATATTATGCGACCAACGTAATTTTGTGTTTAATTATGCTAAAAGTTACTACCAAAAAAAACTACTAAAAAAGGACCCATCACAAAGATCACATACCAAATTATTATAACGCATACAGAAAATACCGAGCGATGTTTCTCTCACGCGTTTTCTTCGAGGTCGTTATCCCACCCATCCTTAACGGTCCTAACCAAACAGTTAAGGGAAAAATTTAATGGAGGATATCGGAAAACAGCTGAGGATTAGTATAAATTGGGACGTTATCTATAGAATCTTATATCATTGTCATAAAATACGAGTAATATTACCTTGTTTTATTCACCTGGTATGTTCTAAAAACTCAAAGGATTTCATTGAGGTATATTACTAATTGTCCTAAATTGGTTCTCATCTGAGTCAGACAAGTTCTAGGTTAGGTAAGCGTTGTATATAACAACAATGTTTTATAAATCTTTAATAAGTCTTTATTGAAAATCATAATTTGCATTTGTCCTAATGTTTCATTACCGCCTGAATTATTATACTTACCTGACATACTTATCTGGTTCTCGTTTGGACATATCAAACATTAATAATACATGATTCTTAATCAAAACTTTGGTATAGTCATTTTTCAAACATGACACCCTTTCACATATGTCTTTGTTTCCCTAATTGCTATCAAATTAACCGCTCCAACGGTTTGTTTGCCAAACAGTGATTAATTTAACCTGATTTATTAAGGCTTGTACCAAAGTGCTGGTTTAGTTTGTCGGCCATCGGTCGTTTGCGAGTGTAATGGACGAATTTAGGAGTCCCCAGAAGCTTAGCGACTACAAACTATGTTGGATTAAATGACTTGACAATTAGAGAAGCTAATAGATGTTGAAATACGTCTCATTCCTATAAATATTATTTATATAACAGAATGGCTTTGAAAACTGTGTTATAAGTACCTACATTACACGTTATACGTAAAGGCACATATAAAATCCAAAAAAAGAACTTATGCACGACTGACTGGCCGAAAGAGACGTAGCTATTTGTTAAAATGAGAAAGGTATAAACGTTTCTCATTCTAACATACAGCTACGTCTCTTTCGGCCTGTGAGTCCGACTGTTGGTCTGTGTGAGCCTTTACAACAATACGACCATATGCAGTCCAAAATAATTAGAATGGGTGGCGACAATTTATTTTGATGACGTCAGAGGTTAACTATTTATACTAAATTATTCTCCATAAAAGCTGTCCTTTTGGCACTTCATAAAATGTTGCTAATTTGACCGGATTTTCACATTCCTATTTAAACAACACGCACATCTGTACCCTCGTTAGGCTTACCGTCATTCGGGACAACTGTCAAAGTAATTTTAAACTTGTCCTAAAATTAAATACAACATTGTTACGTAACTATCTGTCTTGGAAGTCTAAAATTCTAATTAATTATTATAAATAATAAAAACCAAGTTTTGGAAACCCGACTGCATTTTTTCATATTGTCATCTATGTACGTGAAAAAACCCCTTTCATTACTTTCATTAAAATGTTATAGCCTACAACTAACAAAATCTAACGTCACCTTTAAAATCCATCAAGCCGTTTAGCCGTACATACAACAACCATACACACGGAAAACATACCCCTCCAACGACAAATTCGGATAAAATAGCATGTCTTCCAACCGTACATTTTTACTGGGCCTGTATTGTTATTAATAGAATTATCAATAAACCACGCAGAAATTATCTAATCTGTCCACTTGACCTAATGACGTCACAGAAATAAAGTGACTGTGGATACTAAATGACGTCCACCCGCCGTAGCAAACAATACGAATTGCTAAGCAATTCTAGTACTTAGGTATTTTTTATGTTAAGGAGAAGGCACACGAGCACTCAGGCCACCTGATGGAAAGTGCAATCTAAGACCCATAGACATTTGAATTCTCAAGACTATAGTCCTAAGACCTCAAATGCGTTGCCAATTCTGAGGACTACGATGGAATGCCTCTATGCTATAATTTCACCGATTGTCTTATCCCCACACCGGAACACAACAATGCGAAAGTTGCTTGGCGGTAGGTTAAGGTAAGGGGGGACACGACACTTGAGTCTAACAAAAATTGGCGCTTTAAAGCTTAATATTTCATAAACGGATTACTTCATCGAAAAACTGCTTTCACAAATCCATAATATTTTTGAAAGACCTATCCAACGATACCCCACACTATAGGGTAGACGAAAAACAAAATTCATCCCCACGTTACGTGTAGGGGAGGTAGCCTAAATTTTTTTTTTTTTACTTTTTATTGTACCACTTTGTTAACGTAACTAATATGCATATTCATGCCAAATTGCAGCTTTCTAGTACTAATAGTCTTTGCGCTAGGCTGCAGACGGACGGACAGACGCACATGGCGAAACTATAAGGGTTCCTAGTTTGACTACAGAACACCCTAATACACTGGCTAGCAAAAATACAGGTCACTTTTTAAAGAATATCCGTGCAACATGACCTGATATTTTATGAGTATAGTTTATGCACGATAAGTCAACCCCTTTATCGGTTGTCGTAAATAAAACGTAGAGCATCTATCAAAGCGATAGCGTGACGTCACAAGGGGTTCTCTAAAGATTTATATGTACGTGCAGATTATCGTAAAATAAACTGCTGGAAAGTATTTCCATACAAAGTGCTTGTTGACGGCTGAGGGAGTTGACAAGCTTGTGGTTCATTGTTGACAACTTGCTTGCTCTGGGAGGTTACCATGACATGATTAAGCAATTCAGTCTACGGTGAGATAGAGCGACAGAGCCGTGTAACTGCTATAGCTGTGTCCCTTACTTTCGTCCTAAACTAAATTGTTTTGGCATACCATGTCTCCCAGATCCCTATTTTTTGTATAAGAGAATGATAAGCAACAAGTGACAATTAGCTATAATATGCTTCTTTTAAACAATAATAGACAAAGTCTTTATTTTAGTACGTATATTCGTATGATTAGTACCTTTTAACATCTCTATGTTTTCTTGGTGGTTATAAAATACCTTCTATTAGACATGACATTATGAAAAGTACATGTTTAGTAAATATATGCCTCCTGGGCAAAGCCAAGACTTGTCAATAGTTTTGAAAAATAAAATATTTTAATTTATATTAGTGTATTTTGTTAACACATTAAGGCCGCTTCCTGACTTGTCGCTACGCTTGCAGTAAAACGTACAGGTGGCGTAAACGCTGCGCATTGATTGGTAGATGCCACTGGTTGCCTAAGAACCCTTGCCGAATCCGTGTTTTACTGCCAGCATACCGACAAGTCAGGAAGTGGCCTAACGCAACACGTTGGTGGGCAATTTCGTGAATTCTCAATATTATAAAATGCGACCCGGGCCCGTAGCATGGTCGCCTTTATCGATGTGGATAGACGTGGATAACACATCTGTCACTCTCGCACTGATCTACTGGTCAGAAAGTGACAGATGTATTATCCACGTTTATTCACATCGATAAAGGCGACCATTCTACGGGCCCTGGAGAAGAACAGTTGAATAAGAGGCTTCTGACTGGTCTCAGCTGGGAAGATAATATAATGAAGTTGCCACTCAAGATTGTGCACACTGGAAAATCTTTCTGCAAGCCCTATATCCCTGATGGGGGATAACAGGAAGACGTCATCATCATCTAACGCCACGCCCACAAAGAATGACAAAAAAACTCTTCAACACCGTACATGAACCTGATGTTAACAGCCCCCTGTCACCCATGTAATCCCTCTCAAATTGGAAACAATGGATCACATTTTAACTTTATTGCATTTGTACGTCTTATTTAAGGGCATTGCGATTGAATTAAGCGCCCATCGGCGTAACGACGTCGTTTTCTAAAACGAGCTCACTGCGAGCCTATTTCGTACAGGTGTAAGGGTCGTTGTGCAGTAAAAGCGAGGAAACATTTCAATGAAATGAAAATTATATGAATTGAACCTAAAAACATCGCTACAGGACACGATTATTACAGTTTTTTATAACGTACAATATTTAATTGTAGCAAAAGGAGCAAACTCTTTGACGATGCACTATTGTTTTTGGTAGTAACCCTGTCTATGAAGCAAGCGGTCCCAGGATTGATTCCCGGTATGAATTAAAAGAGACGTGATAATGTACATACATACATACATACATAACATCATGCCTTTATTCCCAGAGTGGGGTAGGCAGAGCTACAGAAATACCAACAACACTAAAAAGACTTGTTTATAATTCTGTAACCACATTTTGCACAATCAGGCCAAGATATTTACCACTGTATTAGTGACAGGTTGAAAGCCCATCGCCTAACAATACTAGAAGCCCTCATTTCCTTAGTAGCCTCTTACGACATCCACGGGAAGACATGGAGTGGCACTATTCTAACCCGACCACCACACGGGGTTTACTAGTGTGTTTCACAATAATTTCTATGAATTATTTTTATACAGAAACAGTATTATGTCTTATACATCTATGTCTATGGGCAAATATTTGTGTGAGAGTATTTGTTTCTAAATCTTGGATGTTTTCTATTTAAGTATTTATTACTAGTTTGGGTCAATTGGTGTGAGATTGTACTCTAATATTTATTACTTATATTTCACCATCGTTTAGCTTTTTAAGGAGTTAAAGGTTTAATACAAGCTGACGTGGATTTCATTATAACAATGAGCAACAGTTGAGGGTGCTTTGTCGCCAAGAAGAACCCTTATTTGGACGTATCCTGTCTGGTTTCTTATTCGTATCATAACTCGTAGCCGTCAATTTATTTTTCATACCTGTTTATATAATCAAAAAGCATTATCACCGAATGAGAGTTCTTTTTTTTGTTGTTATAGCCTACGCCAAGGTGCTTTACGGCATTAAGTTCGCCGTTTGTATATATTAGTGTATTACAATAAAGCAATAAAGATGAGAATAAATGGTCCCAAAATAGTACCTATAGTTAAGAACAAAAATTAAAAACGTCAATTTTTCCATTACGTCACGAAAATTAGTCATGTCTACTGCCCTCATAAGCCAACAGGCGGTGTTTCAAATTAAAAAACCGTAGCAGATTCAAACCTCACCTGTTAGTAATATGGTTGAACTTGCTACAGGAGTTTTGTCTGAGATGGCACTATTTGTCTTAAAGCAGACATAGTTAACTTTCGTGACGTAATGGAAAAGTTACCGTTGTTAATTTTAGTCTTTAACTATACGTACTTTTTTTTTAAAACGTTCAATCACTACATAGTATAAAACAAAGTCGCTTTTTCTGTCCCTATATCCCTATGTATGCTTAAATCTTTAAAACTACGCAACGGATTTTGATGCGGTTTTTTTTAATAGATAGAGTGATTGAAGAGGAAGGTTTATATGTATAAAACTTTAAGGAGCGAAGCGAGGGCGGGTCGCTAGTTATAAATAAATAGAAATATACTCCATGATAATTTCATCTCTTAGCCTGCCACGGTACACCAAGGACAACAGATATTTAGTAATAGGGTTCAATCGGCACTCTTTGGGTACACAACCCTAAAAAGTAGAACTTTTCACTATTGCGCTAGTCAACGCCCAACGCCAATTAAAGTGTTTTTAATCTACGAAGATTCGCGCTTTCGAAATCTCACACAAATTGACTTAGTACCAAACTAAGCTTTTAGACTTGTACTATGGATACTAGACAACGATAAACATACTTAAATAGAGAAATACATACTTAAATACATAGAAAACATCCAAGACTCAGGAACAATTCACGCTCATCACACAAATATCTGCCCTTACCGGGATTTCAACCCAGGACCGCTGGCTTCCTAGGCAGGGTCACTCCCATCTAGGCCAACGTGTCGTCGTAGGTACATACAATTATTATGCCGTTCTAAGCCAATAAACAGTATATCAGATTCGATTGCCAAAGTAGATTCAATCTTCTCCTCTTAGTAATGAGGTTGTGATTACTGCATGAGTTTTATGTGAGATGCTGCTATTCGGCAAAGCAGGGCAGTATTACTATATATACTACAAGGTCTGAATAACCACGCAACTCAACTAAGGTCAAGTTGTCTTTTGAACTTCAATTAATGAATTTCTATTTTAGGAACCTGTTATTCAGGATTTTTATAAATCAAACCCAACCTCTCTACACGTTTGATATTTAAGAAATTCAAAAAAGTTCATGGTTTTAGCGATATAAAAAAATGACCATCAATAATTATTTCAATAATGACATTTTGACCGAAAAAAATGGTAAACAACGGGCTACGAAATAATTAATATGCCATGTTAAATTGTTTGTTACCAACACTTTGATCCAATGGTGGCCTTAAATAAAATTATGATAAAAATAAAATAAATAAATATCAGAGGACACTCACACAAATTGACCTAGTCCCAAACTAAGCTCTAGGCTTATACTATGGGTACTAGACAACGACAAAAGTACTTAAATAGAGAATTATATACTTAAATACATAGAACATATCCAAGACTCAGGAACAAATGTTCGTGCTCATTACACAAATATATAACCCGGGACCGCTAGCTTCGTAGGCGGGGTCACTACCAACTAGGCCAACGTGTCGTGTCGTGTCGTGCCGTGTGTTATGATGATTATTATAATTATGTCTTTGCCAGTCACGGTACTACGGGAGTCTCGGACCTTTAAAAGCGTACATCGAGCCGAAGCCAACACGCAGAGGCCCTTTTAACAACATTAATTTAGTAAAGTTTCTTACGATTGATTATTTGGTTGTCAAACCAACGTCTACACGATTTTTTGTCAACTTGATCTTTTTTGCCCTGTGTGGTTGCCGGGTTACAATAGTGCCACTCCATGTCTTCCCGTGGGTGTCGTAAGAGGCGACTAAGGGAATAAGGGCTTGAGGTACTGCTAGGCGATGGGCTTGCAACCTGTCACTAATACACTACTCGTAGTAAACTTCTTGGCCTGATTGTGCAAAATGTGGTTACAGAATTATCAACAAGTCTTTTTAGAGTGGTTGGTATTTCTGTAGCTCTGCCTACCCCACTCTGGGAATAAAGGCGTGATGTTATGTATGTGTATGTATGTTGATCAAGAACTACTTGACCGTGGTTGAGTTGTGGGGCAGTTCTCATTCAAATGTGTTGAACCTATTGAGGTTTAACCAAATGAATAAATTGGCCACTAGCAAACTGTGTCAAAGCGACGTAATAATCAAATCATTTCATAACCAATGATTCACAAATGATTCATTTCACAAACATATCATTGGACAACCTGCGTTATTTCCTGAAACTGTAAATAATTCTGGATCTATTTCAGGACTATCGTGTAGAACCCTATAGGTTAGGTTAGGATAGTTTTATAAAAATCCTGAAATATTTGAAGTTACAGAAAAAATAGCGGGTTGGCAAATGATGCGAAACGATGTATTTGTCAAAGATTTGTCAGCGAAAAGGCAGAGAACCGATATATTATGATCTTTTGAATTAAAACGACGCGATGGCTTAGTTGGCAGTGTCCTTGCCTACGAAGCTAGAGTGTATCATGTTCAATTCTCGGGATGGGCAAATATTTGTGTAATGAGCATGTTTGTTTCTGACTCTTGGATGTTTTCTATGTATTTAAGTATTTATTTCTCTATTTTTAAGTTGGTTTATGCTAGATTTTTAACCCTAGAGCTTAGTTTGGGACTAGGTTATTAATTTTATTTTAAACATCATTAAGTATCGGGGTCTCTAAATATTCTAACGGCAGTAAAACTTTTTAAACTCCAGTATTTAGCTTAATAACTGCGATAGTTTGAAGACATTACTTTTAATTTTAGCTTTTAAATTCCTCTTTTATAGCACTAAAAGCAGAACGGTAGTAAGGTCCTCGCACGAGTAAGTTCTTTGTTTGCAACAATAAGTTGTTCCAAGTTTATTCATATAACTACTAAGTGAAAAATATGAAAGCTCACTGCCTGCTATTCTGCCCTAATAAGCCAAAAGGCAGTATCTAAAATTCAATAGCCAAAACAAATTCAATCCTCTTTTGTGAGAGATAAGGTTGCATTTACTACAGGACTTTTGTCTGAGATACTGCCTTGCGTTAGCAGGGCAGTATTTGGTTCGTGCAAAAACCGTGTATTGTAGACAAAATAGGAGATCGCGAGAGACGCCGGTTACTAGATATTTATTTTTTAACGTAAGAAGTGACTTTGGTTATTATTGCAAGATTTGCAAAAGGACCCTAAAACGAAATTAGCATTTATTTCGTAAATTACTATGCTTAAGCTAATATCGCTGAATTAAAATATTACGTAAATAAAATGAAGATGCCGTAAAAACAATCTAAACATTTAAAAAGTTTTAAAGTTTTAACAAGTTTTGATTCTATATAAAATCTTAATAAACGGGTCAAAACTTAGTTGTATTGTATTCTAAATCGTATCAATGAAACTCAATTTTGATTTTAATGCATGTTCTATATTATCAAAACATTGACAATACGGAAACTCGTCAAAGGCAATATCGTTTTTAGGGTTCCGTAGTCAAAATAGGAACCCTTATAGTTTCGCCATGTCCGTCCGTCCGCAGCCTAGCTCGGAGACTATTAGTACTAGAAAGCTGTAATTTGGCATGAATATACATATTAGTCACGTCATCAAAAAGGGTAACATAAAACCTTAAAAAAATATTTTTTTAGGGTACCTTCTCTAGACGTAACGAGGAGATGTATTTTTTTTCTCGTCTACCCTATAGTGTGGGGTGTCATTGGATGGGTCTTTCAAAAATATTGAGGGTTTTTGTAAAACTATTTTTCGATTAAGTGTATTGTATCTGTTTATGAAATATTAAGCTTTAAAGCGTTAATTTCTGTTAGACTTAAGTGTGTCCCCCCCCCCCCCCGTCTCCCCCCCTATAGCCGAAACAACAAATACTAAAAATCTAAAGAAAACGAATTTTAAAGTAAAACTATCAGGACTAAGTACCTACCAGAATCATCTATGACGGCACCAATTGACTTTAAATAGAAAATTAGTTATTTAATGTTGATTTTTATGTTTGTACTCGTAGTACTTAACGGCTTCGGAAACCTACACTGAGCATGGTCTGACTTGCCCGGTTTTTTACCGTGTAGAATCAGGCCCAGACGGCCAAGCCAAGATGTTTTAATGTTTTAATGTTTTAATGTTTATTTGGGCAAACAACGGTACAAATAGTTCATAATTACAAAACAGATGGTTTTAAAACGACCAGTAAAGCTGCCACAACTTACTAACACAATCAGAATAAAGACTACGTCTTAGGTAACCTACAACGGCAAACAAGATGAGACTGCAGCTAAATACAATTAAATAATAATAAAAAAAAAAAAATGCTTCAATCACTATGACTATGACAAAGAGAGAAAACAGATTACAAAATTATTTTATGAGATTAATAACAGTATGCTTAAACTTTGACAGAGACAGACAAAAAATATCAGCCTCAACAAATTCAATATTATATTTCTTACAAGTTCTACTTAAGAAGGAGTTAGCTTTATATTTCTTACGTGTAAAGGGGACATTGAACAAACAATTAATGCGTCGTGTATTTTTACGTGGAATTTTAAAACTCAACATATTTATAAAGTAAGGGGAGTCGATATAATTGTTTAAAATCCTATAGAGGAACATTTGATCTTTCAAAGTGCGTCGGCCCTCGAGCGAAACCACTCTGGTGCAGTCGAATGGCGAGTCAGATTTATTTGCCCTATAGTTTAAGTGCTTTAAAAGTTTCACTTGGACCTTCTCAATGGAGTTAATGTAAACATTATATTGAGGGTTCCATACAGGCGAGGCATATTCCAAAACTGGTCTCACAAGAGAGTTAAAGAGTGTTAACAAGGTGCTGGCTTCTTTAAACTCCTTTCCAGTTCTCAGTACGAAACCCAGTAACTGAAAGGCTCGTTGCGTTATATTTTCAATATGATCACAAAACATCAACCTGTTATCAA
Organism: Acleris holmiana; assembly: GCA_949316455.1. Taxonomy (NCBI): domain Eukaryota; kingdom Metazoa; phylum Arthropoda; class Insecta; order Lepidoptera; family Tortricidae; genus Acleris; species Acleris holmiana. Next base: position 4,314,918 of record OX438777.1, on the reverse strand, counting down.
GATGTACACCTAGATCCTTGACGGACAGAACTCTTTGCAAAGATTCATCACCTAAGCGGTAATTGTAATATATTATTTGTTTTTTTCTTGTAAAAGTAATAATGTTGCATTTCTTAACATTTAAGTGTAAAAGATTTGCTTGACAATAGTTGTAGAACCGGCTAAGATCATCTTGCAATTCGTGGCAATTATCAACGCATCTAATAACCTGAAATATTTTTTTATCATCTGCATAGAGTAAACATGAGGCAGATTTAAACTGAGAAATAACACTATTTATGAAAACATTAAAAAGCAACGGCCCCAAGTGTGACCCTTGCGGTACTCCAGATGACACTGGGACAAAGCTAGAGCAATACCCTTTGACCGCAACAGCCTGGCTTCTGTCTCGCAAGTACGAAGTCACCCAGCGCAAGAGGTTCCCGTGGATACCAATGGACTCAAGTTTTTTCAGGAGTAGGTTATGAGGAATTTTATCGAACGCCTTCGAATAATCGGTATAAATGGCGTCCACTTGATAACCCTCATCCATAGCACAAAAAATTCTTTCCACAAATTCACATAAATTTGACTCTGTTGACCTCCTGTTTATAAATCCATGCTGCTCTTGTACCAAGTGGGGTCTCAACAATGGAAAAATTTGGTCATATATCATCTTCTCAAATAATTTTGGTATTGTGTTAAGTTTTGAAATAGGTCTGTAGTTTTTTATATCATGCTTATCCCCTGATTTGAAAACAGGTGATACAAATGATTGCTTCCATAGTCTTGGCATTACTCCAGTCTGCAGTGATGCAACAAAAAGCCTAGCGATAGGCTCGGACAATTGACTACGACAATTACGCCAGAAAACCGGGGGAATACCATCCGGACCCGCCCCCTTCTTAACATCAAGCCTTCTTAAATATTTACACACTGTATCGGAGTTTATGTCTATGCTATTGAACGTGGCCAAGTTGACCGTACCATAAGGAACTGATGTGTGCTTATCTAAATCGAATTCCTCAACAGGGACCTCAAAAACTGATTGAAAGTAATAATTAAAGGCATTAGTTATCTGATCGCCATCCGACACTTTTTCGTTATTTATGTGCACAGATTCAGGAATACCTGAGCTTCCCCTTTTTGATTTAATGAAGCGCCAAAAATATCTACTATCCAATTTTATCTTTGACTCTGCTAATTTTAAGTAGTTCCTATAACATAACTCTTGAACTCGTTTTTGTCTATCTCGAAGTAGCGAAAATGTGTCATAGTCTGTTAAACGTCCGTACGTTTTCCATTTTTTGTGAAATTTTAGCTTTTCGGAAACTATCTTAATTAAAGCTTTTGAGTACCACACGGGATACTTATTACTATTAGACACTAATTTTGACGGTATTTTTATACAGATTATACTATTAATAATAACATAAAAACGTTTAACAGACAATTCCAAATCGTTAAAGTCAAGACACTCGCTCCAGTCTACTTCAGCAAGCGCAGAATTAACGGTCTCATAGTCAGCAATATGAAAGAGCCTAACCCTACGAGGAGGGGCACGTAAACGAGCGAAATATGAGTATTTAATTTTGATATTAAGGGCTGGATGGTGTTTATCCTCTTTTATCAAAGGATCAAATGATCGTGTCACATGACAATCCAAGTTAGCTATTATAAGGTCTAAAAGTCTGGTATTGCAATTATAAACGGAATTGAATTGTTGTAAGCCATTAAAACATAGAAATGCGCCAAAAGCTTCCACAAGCGGGGTTCTATTGGTACCTACGTTAGGCACGAGCTGAAGAGACGATACAGAATTAGTGACCACATTCGACCATAGAGCATGACCATTTTAGAAAAAAAAACGTACTCCAGAAAAAAAACAGTTTTTTTCACGGTTTTTTTTCACGTTTTTTTTCAAGTCAGAAAAAAACCATTTTTTTACAACCCTACAAACGCTACTAGCGATTTTCTTTTCTAACACTCAAAATGTATGGGATGACATTCTCGTGCGTTTCGATAAACCACGTGGTCGACTGTCATCCCTTACATTTTGAGCGATAGAAAATAAAAACGTTAGGAGCGTTAGCATCTTGGCTAGGGCCCTAGTTGACGTCACTCAATCGTCGAAAATTGCTAACTTACCATCCAATTATGCATCTTGAGTATAGGGCCTCTGTCAGTAAATTGATTATGCCGGGAGAGTGTGAAATCGCTAGAGAGCTGAATACTATTAATACTTTAGGTTTTACTGTACGTTTGTATTGATTTTTGGAATGTTTCGTTGGATGATGTAGCACCTTGAACATCTTATCCTTTGACGGTTAGGATAATATGGCGATAATAATACTGTTCGCATTTTTATCTTCCAGTATCAGAATAAGACAACCGGTAAAACTACTAGCTTATATGGAGGCATTCCACCTTTAGTCCTTGGGGTTGGCAACGCGTTTGAAGTCTTGAGAGTGTAGTTTAGAGAATGCTATTAGTCTATGGGTCTCAGATATGCGTGCTCGGTTTTTCCCAGTGGTTTTTAAATCGTGTTTCACCTAATATGAGGAAGATGTTCCCAGAAACGACAAAACAATGTGAACACCAAGTGATGCATACGAACAATGTTGGCGCTTGTTGGCCCCAATATTTGTTCACATCCCTTACGTAAGGAAAAGTTTTTTAATAAAATGCTCACAGATGCTGTTGCGAATTGCAAAACTGTTACGCTGGATCAGGATTGTGCCTGCGCATACTTTAGTGAAATCAACTCCAGTAATGCATAAGGCTGGGAAATAGCATAACTGAATGCAGTTTAGTAGTGTATTATTAAGGGTTCTGGAGCACTTTTGGTCTAGTGTAAGATGAGCTCTGGTGTGGTGTGTGGTGTTGGATGTGGGTGATTCAGGTTATAGTGGTTTTGGTGGATTAGGTATGTTAGCGGGTTCGTGTTACGTTGGTTGTTGTGTGGGCGAGAGCTCTGCTTGGATGCGTGTAGTCTGGGGTTTGGGTGTCAGACGTGGTTGGTTGCTGGTCCGTGGCGCTTGGCCTTCGTTGGTTGTAATCTAATGATTTAAGGGTCATACACAGATTCAGGTTACCGTGTTTCCTGTGGACACACACCGAAAGTTAACGTTTTTAAGGCCTAATTTTCTGGCTAAGCCCATACCCGCAGAAACGCCGTCAGGACTGCTTTAGACCTATCATATAAAAACATAACTTATATGCATACAAGCTCTTAACTATTGACCACAGGAAAGACAACTTTTGTTTTTAAGAGTGTGTATGACCCTTAAAAGGATGTTGTTATCTGTTGTGGTTATATTTCTGGATTTGTCCAAGGACAAACGTGTCAAGACACGTAAGTTGCTTGTGTACCATCGTCCGCACTGTTAACTGTCCATTGGTAGAGCTAATGTCTTTTGTAATAAGATCCACCGATGTACAGTTAAGAGTGCTGTTGTTTGTACAGGAAATGGCAGTTTTAGATAAGACTAACACGAACCTGCTAACATACCTAATTCAGCAACCCACTATAACTTTAACCATCTACACCCAACACAACACACCACACCAGAGTTCTTCTTACACTAGACCGGAAGTGGTCCTGAACACTTAATTACCCTACTCAGTTCAAAAACAGAAATTGATGTGCTTACCTAGCAATGTGCAAGTTGCAGTAGTGTGGAAATTTTGAATGGAAAAAAGAAGCAGACGAGCAAGCGGGTCAGCTGATGGTAAGTGATCACTACGACCCATGAACACCCGCAACACCAGAGGAATTGTAAGTGCGCTGCCGGCCTTTGAGAATTGATAACATGATGCAATTTTTACCCACCTAAAACCACCTGTCACTACTTCAAACACTTTTGGCATGTCAAAGACGTGATCAGAAACCAGTTTTTCAGACTCTGTAATTGATGGCCGTTTTCAAGCAATATTAGTTGCAAGAAACAAAAGCTATTTATTTTTGTTAATTTTCTCCTTAATTAAATCACCGATTTAGTAAATCATGTTAACCCTAGTTTTTGAATCATACCCCCCTTGGATCCTATTCAGACTATTTTATTTTAATGACATTTCAGTCACAGTGACAATTCGATTCAGTCATCAAGTAGGGTGACCACACTGTTTACAATCAATTATTTATTTTTTATCATTGCGTGATTAAGTTTGATTACACACTCTACTACATCTAAACAACTCCATACTTATATTATTAAGTCATATCACTATTGATTACGTCTTTGATGTCACCCTGTGTAACAAATTAAAAGTTCTTAAGGCTAAGTACTTATGGCAAATGAAGTTCTCCCTCAGCGTTACTGTGATCACAATTTATTTGGATGACCTACTAAGGCTAGCAGACGTCAAGGCCTTCACTCTAGATGGTAACACAAGTGCACATTACGTTTAAATATACTGCGGCACCCTCCTATTACTGCGGTACGATAGCCCATTTCGTTCCTCCATTCCATTTTAGATTTTAGATTACCAACTAAGAATGTTACAAACTTGGCAGAATGTATTATTACGCTTTATGCTGAGTTACGATTTTTCATTTGAAATTTTCCACTATAATGCGTATATTTAAGTGTTGTTTGAAGTTACGAAGTTTCTTTGGAAGTTGTGTCTGACGTTTTAAGGACCATTCAGTTTAGGATGTCTATTTCACCGTAAGGTTTTCAATTCTTCATTTCCGTCTTAGGCAAAGCCGGAGCTCTATTCTACTCTGTAAAACCATATTGATTTTGACATGTTATCGTATTGTTCTAACTCTGTGCTATTATAACATTGATATAAAGGTAACATGTCAAATGCAATATGGTATACCAAGAAGAAGACAGCCCCTGGCAACGATTAAAAACAATATTACTTATTAGAGCAATGTGTTAGAGACCGAATTATGAAGTGTCAAATCCTTCAAAGTTCCAGACAATGCAAATTTCTTTTCTTTTTGTTCTAATTATATTGTTTTTAAGCGTTTCCAGTGGCTGTCTTTTTCTTGGTATAAACATATCCCAATTATAGCTACAATAGAATCATTTTGAACTTAGGATGATTTTAAAGCTGCTAGCAAAGTTTTATTTCTATACTAGATGAAAACTAGGTTTCACTAAGTATGAAGGAAATAACTTCGTGTGATTAAACAAAAAGTTGCCATAAAAAAAATGGCAAGTAGCGTTAAAAACATCCTAAGTTCAAGATTATTCTATCGATAAGATAATTGAGAACTTTAAACAAATTCGAGCATATCCGACAAAAGATGTCGGAAACTCACTGGTTACTCGTAATTTTGTCAAATTTCGATTCATCGTTTGTATCATTTCATTGAATTTCATTTCATCAAATCCTATCAGCTTTGGATTAAAATTTACTACTTCGTACATTTTAATCCAGCTTAACATCGTAACATTTTTGATACTGAAAGTAAAATTTGGATTTTACAAGGTACCTTAGAGTTTCATTGTTAAAGTTAACAATGTGAGAGGATTTCACCTCCATTGTAACAATCGCTCGCATCGTGTCTCATTCTTCAGAAGGAGTATCTACAAAGTCAAGATAATCCTAGATTGATAGATCCTCTTTCTACTGACGTCCATTATCTGCCTTCAGAAATATATCATCTGCAGTTTGCCACGGCTCTAACCTATTAAATAATGCAGACATGTAAGCACTTAACGTTTTTGATTTGCTTTTACAATTCCGACGAAAAAACGTGATCTGAACCTATCCGTAATTATAGTACACACACATAGTATGAATATAACGTTTGCTTTGCAACCTCACATTACTTTCAACATAAATTTTAAACAGGGGCCGTGCGTAACATATTATTTTCAATTTATATCACCCATTACCATTTTAATGGCCAAGGTCATTTCATATAAAGGGAAACAGTCAAAATTAATAGGGTTTGAAACCGTTAGGGTTGTTTACGGGGGCCGGTCATTATACGCGGTTATAGCGGCCTGTGATGAGTCGACAGTATTACGGGATCAGTTAATATTAAGTGTGGACATATAAGAGATTGCCTATTTGCCATATCTTAACGTTAATTCCCAAAATACTAAATAACACATTAAACATGATTTTTAAAAGACCTGTTCGAAGTATTACGAGTAAATGTTAAGGTTCGGGATTCCAGTTTGAGAATCTGGTATTTTGGGAACGAGCTTTACTTAGGCTTTTATTTTTAATACTCGTTTAAGTAGTATCGGTCAAATGAACAAACCACAATTTACTTACCGCGTCCGATTCTACCACTCTGACAGCAACACTGCAACGACCGGACCAAACAATTACTCCTGCTAAATCGCGGGCGCCGTACACGAAGAATTTCGTACATTGACTCGCCATTACTTGTCTCTATCACTCGCGCACAATGATATTGCGATCGCGCTCGCACAGCGTCATTGACCCGGCATCTTGAATTACAAAACTTTTCCGCAAAGTATTAAATTCTTAGTAAAGGAAAATAAAGGGACGGTATTGATGATTTAATAACAACTAAATAACAAAATAAGTTAAATAAAACACATAATGATTTTCACATGTTTAATGAACAATATGTCAATTAATTTGTTTTTGTATTGTTTAAAATTTGTATACATATATATAGATGCTATACAATTAGATACAAGCCCTGTTTACTCGCTGTGAAGCCTTATCCTATCATTGCTCGCAATAGTCGCTTTCCGATCCGTAATCTAAACCGAATTGATAAAAACGCAAATACAAAAACAAAATACGGTGCCCCATGTTTTACCGATTCTTATTTCATAGAACGTATCATTTCATCGAAAGCTATTTTCTGCGGAAGCCCTGATGCCCTAGCGAAGATGCGTTCGCTAACTAGCGTTTCTATCCGTTTTGTTGTTAAACCAATTACGACACTGGTAGATCGCGTCATACGAAAAGTCACGTGATATACTAGTAACGCGATTGCTTTAAAAACTAAACGAATAGAAACGCTAGTTAGCGAACGCATCTTGGCTAGGGCCTCTGTTGTATTAACGTTTTCAAAGTATATTAATACGGAGATTATGTTGGGTTAGACTTGTGACTTTCTCAAAATCTAAACTACTGCGCCTAGAAAAGTCTGTCGATGAAATGAAAATACGTCAAAACCAGGTTAAAGCACAAAATACAATACAAATATATTTATTTCATTACCCAGCAGTTACAGAAGATAGTACAGTTTAAATAAGCACGTAATGAAAAGGGCGTAAGCACAGTCTCGCTTCTATAAACCCACCTGAGGTCGGTGAAAGTAGAAACGATAATTAACAAATATTTATTCAAGACAAAATTCATCAAAGGCAAGTCATAACTAAACATAATTAAAAGTAAAAACTGTGGTCTAAATTAATTTTACTGAGCTATTGTCATTGGTTGATAATGCAAAAACGCTTAATAGGGATAGTAAAGTTAGGTAGGATGTATTGCAGAAGACAACAACTCCGGAACAGAGGAATATTGGGGAAGCTAAATCAGATATCAAAAGATCTGTTAAGTTTATAACACTGTTTAAACGGTTAATAACGTTTAAAGATTTCCAATCGGAAAGCGGCTAACATTCTGGTATACCACAATCAACTGAGATAAGCTGACATATAGAAAATATAAAGAAAAATATCACTTACACAAATCGTATCAACGTTATTCTTCACTTTATTAAAAAATAGTACGATGAAGCGTTAAAATACTCGATTGGTTTTCAAAGTTAATATTTCTCAGGTTTTTGGAAATATTCGTTGAATATTCCTTTGGTGTTCCTCTTTGTGCGTTATCATCACGTAAGTATAAAGCTTTGATATTAGGTTCATGATGCAAAAAATTGGGAATTTTAAATTTTCTATTACGTCATTTAAAAGGAAGAACTAAATTAAAATAATCAAATTGCTTTTTTATATCTAAACGATTGACACGAAAATTAGCCATACATTTGTAGAGATAATTTTCGTGTCACAAGGGAACTTTTTTTTACTTTTGTTGTTTGTATGGTTAACCTTGCTTAACTATGGTCCAACTATAAATTTAATAGTTGCACCATACAAATGTATCACTGCATTTTTTTAAGTAAGCTGTTTTTTTTTTTTAAATATCCCAAGCGCAAAGTTGCTACTTTTTAAAGAAAATTAATAGTTATTTATAATTGGTTTAAAATCAACTCGAAAAAAAGTTATTACCCCAAAACTTTTTATTTAGTTAGCTGAGCTAAAAGTGAAGATACGGTATTAAGGTAAGTGGCAAAGTCGGCAACAAAGATTGAAGTTACTGCTGCTCTATATGATGTTGTCAATATGTTTGTTATCTGTTTGTTAAGATTTCTTAAAAAAAAGGAAATTCACGAGCACTTTTATGGTCCGCTACCTCCCGTTTTTCTAAACACTTTTGAGGCAAACTATAACTCCCGTAAATTATTTTTAAACTTGAATTTACTACAAGACCTAATTTTATTTTCACACTAGTTGGTACAGGTCTAAATTTTCCTGGTAAAAATTATAAAAATCATAGTATAAGCTTAAAACTATATACAAATATTTTTATAAACAGTATCGTGCTATCTACATATTATTAAAATTATTGCATTTTATGCACACAATAAAAAAGTAACAAAATTCAATATGGTTTAAATCAAGGAAATGAACAAACGGTTAAATATTAATTTTCTTGTCATACAAATAACAATTGTATAAAAACATCGAGGGTCCCTGAGTCAAGACGTAATCTTTCAATTTACCGTCCGATTCCAAATTTGAATTCACAAAATGAAACATCTGCTATTTTCCCATAAAAAATGCGTTCATATTAATGGCAAAAAAACTTGGTTGACATCTATCTACCCTTAAATATAAGTATCGTAAGTATCTATTTATGTACATATAAAATAACACCAAGAATGAAAGAGTGCGAATGATATGTGTATCTAGTGATTTACATTGTAATTGTCGAGATACAAAATTGTTAACACTATGTTTGTTATTATGTACAATCAACTATAACCGATCATTTACTTACATGAGCTGCTGGGGGAAGCTGAATCAGTAGACATACGTAGAGATACTTATTATTGTTACTAACTTAGTACTGACTAGGCAAGAAGCATAACGCTAACGAAAACTATTTTCGAAAACGGACATGATCTGGCATAAGCGTTCGACGCGACCGTCCGGTAGCTTACGTCAATCATAATTATTATAGACTTTATTTAACGATGACGTTTTTAGAATGCATCTTCTCAAGAGCCACTGGTAAATGAATCATGCTACACGGAATTTAATACCAATCATTAAAAACTACATGAAAACGTATTCCAAGTAGGCAGGCAGTAGGCAGTAGGTAGTGTAGGCAGTATAATTTGTAAATAAATCGGCTTAATGAGTCTTGATCTACATTGAATCTTAAACCGACTCTGTTGCTCTGTATTTAGCTATTTAATCCAAAATTCAGCGGTTTTTGGGACGTTACAAATACCGAATAACAGCACAGTTTGGTTTATTATCACCCGTTTGTTACGGGTTATGTTAATTTCATGTATTTATTTAAAGCTGCCTTATTTTATATTCCTACTTTTTCACCTAAATTCACAATAATTAAGTATGATTCAGTAGACCTGAGGTCGTAGCCAAGATGCATACGCTAACTAGCGTTTCTATTCGTTTTGTTTTTAAACCAATCGCGTCACTGGTAGATCATGTGATGCAAAGAGTCACGTGATCAACCAGTGACACGATATACTTTAATGCGTACCTCAGGGATGCGTGTTAGGACCTAACGTTTAGGTACTTGACTTGATACCGTACTGCATTTTAAACATTATTAAGAATTATGGTTACTGATGAAGCTTCCCGTTACATAACTCCACTAATGGACTGAAAACGTATAGAAGTTAACATTTTAATAAAATGTTTATATCCGACTATAAAATTATTTTAATGATTAAGGTACCGTATTCCACTGTTTTAAATTGTGATGATCATTGTTTAAAGTAATAGGCAGATTTCATAATAATACATTTCCAAGATAAAATATACAAAGGTACTCGCATGTATGTAAGCAGGACTGTACTTAGATAAAATATTGGCTCTCAAAGTAAAATTTAGAACTGTATTTAATACTAATCATTGATATTATTGCGTTTGGATATTTAAATACTTCACCTCAATAAATAAAATTCAGAAAAAGCTGACATTTGGGCAAATATTCAACCAAATGTTAAATTGGATTTTCGCACAAAGCGCTTTCGTTTGGTTTATTCCAAGCAAAACTGGATGCTGTGAAATGAGAGGCGAATGAAAATTAATTGAGAGTTCTTCCGCGTTAATAAATCTGTCAAAATTATTTAAAGAACCATCCAGACGCAATTAAATATTGAATGTGTATTTTATGGTTACAGAGTTTTGATCTTGTATCTAAACATCAAATTCACAAATATACCGACAAAAGTAGGAGCGGCAAACTAATTTATTTCAAATTTTATTACAAAATAATTGGTGGCTTTGGGTTTTGAAAAAAAGTGTTTTGTAAGTCATTTTCTAATCACATTTAAAACAGTCGATCAGTACATGTTAGGTATATAAAGGTACGTAACATTAACACTAGTTTGTGATAGGCAACTATTAACTAATATTCATACGTATGTGTAAATCGCAGGTGCTTAAAGCACCCCCTTACTATCTTAAACCTATCACGGCCTTGAATGCTCCAACTTATTAATTTCAACACATCTTAATATTTGATACAAAGGCTGTAAAATGTCGAGTCCTTGTCGGCGCTAGTTGTAAAATCTATACGATTAAAAGGTTATGGGTCCATGATATTTATTTTCCGTAACACTGTTTTCTTTACCATATTTTGTTACACTCTGAATCATTTAGGTACAACGAAGGGGACATAATTATCTTAATTTTTGTAGATCAAAACGTTCTTAGTATTATTGGTCTCGTTGATTAGATCAGGATATTAAAATATGTACACGAACACACTAAAAACTGTAACACAGTTAAAGAAGTACAGCAAAGTAAAATAATTACCAAGAGATTGTGATCTGTAACCTAGTAAGACCGCAATCCCTTACCCTTTAATTTGTTTTTGGCTTGGACAAGTGAATTCGAAAATTTTAAATAATTAACATTAAAGAAATTTACCTTTAATGTGACAATATACTCAATAAAGGTTCTGTAATTTTGTCATTCTGTATTTATTGCAATTAAAAGAAATCTTTGTATTACCGATTCTGGTGTGCAAATGTAAATTTTAATAGCCTCGCCTTTTATAATAGCAGTTAAATTAGCAGTAGTATTATTATTTACAATCTTTAGCGTTATGTTGAAGCGGAGGACTTTCGCTTCTCAGTTTTATTTTCCCGAAGTTTGTTCTCGTCGAGCGACTCTATCTTATGATCTCTCAAAAGCGGTGTTCTTGCATCTATTTTTTCTTCGTTATTTTTGATAATGTATCGTTCATTTTTGTAATTTTGCACTCTGAGAGTGTTGTCGCTTTCAAGTGATTCCTGTCGGCTGGAACGTTTACTAAACGTTTCATCCCTCTCGCTGATCTCAGACTTGTCCTCGACTCCATGGAAAGCCATGTTGTCAAAACACTGCGCCGGGACTATATTGACAGATTTCATCATGGGAAGAGCAATGGCTAAGGCTGGACTCATGTCTCGAGGGCTTGGGGTCAGACGAGTGGTGACTGATAAGTCCATACCAGGCATCAGACTCGCAACTGTGGGAAATAAGCCATATTAAAAATAGAAAAACGACAGGAAATGCATTAATAAGGAGAACGCACATTTAGGGTAAAATACATGCCAGCATGCTTAGTTACATCGAAAGTTCGAAACCTCAAAATTTTATCGAAACTGATTATTATTGGTAGTAAAATACATTTCACAAGATTTTTTAAAAGTGAACCACAAATACCACACCTAATATTATCACAACAACACACAAGACAATTAACAGGAGATAACATAAGGCATTCTGATAGAATCACTATGACACTTATCACTAACTCAAGATCAACAATTACGTATTAGCCAAAATATTAAGCTGGATTCTATCACTAGGTTGTCGTTAGGTAAGAAAATAAACACAAATAAAGTATAAAGGACAGAAATTTGTAAAGTGGTTAGTGTGAAGCTTGAGTCTGCTTAGGAAGTGTACCGCAGTGTCGGGTGTGTTTGAGGCGTCTGGAGGCGTAATGTTGGTTGAAATAGCTGATGTTTGGTGATTATTGCCTGGAAACAAACTCAAAGATCACTAATGACTCAGTAAAATCTTAAGCGTTGAAAATAAACTTAAGCTCTATAAAGTCCTAGTTGAAACTGTGGATCAACACATACATCCAAAAACATTTACGCAATAAATGACGAGCGATGAAAACAATAAGACAGAGAAACTGACCAGATCTTGACCAATCCAATAAATGGCAAAGCTCTCAGCGTTGCCAAATATTGTAAAAGAAAAGAAAACCACATGTTCGCATTATATTTAAAATAAATTGAATGATAAGATTAAGTCAAAAGATCTGGATCAGTCACTCATCCTTAAATTCTCTGGGAAATCTACAACAACATCGATTGGAGTAAAGCAGGAAGCAGAAACTAGCGCGGGACAGGGTCATACAACCCAAGAATGACAAGTTCTCGAACCTTCCTCGTCACTGGCGAAGCGATAGAACCTAGTTGGCTCCTTTGGTGCTGCTTGAAGACCGTTAGTGCAATGATTATGGGGTTAATGATTGATTAGTGAAGTCTAGTTCGGATGTAGCATTCCTGTGAGCTAATTCCGTAGGTGCAGGCGATAGTACAAAAAGCCTTCAGAGTTCCGACGGCGCCAGTTATGTGATGCGCCAGTTCTAAAGCATGTTTAAGTTTTTTCTTTTGCAGTTGTTTGGTGTCGTTTGGATCATAACCTCAAGCTCGCTACGATCACCATCTGTGGAGGATTACATTGCATAAGCTAAAGTTAGTTTTGTGAGTATATTACATTCGTACAATTCATTTGGATCAACGTTTTCAGACTAATTAGCAAATACTTCAAAAATTACTTTATCAATATTGTTTTTTAAAATTAAGATCGACCCATATCCTGATATTGCCGTTGAATTAATAATCTTTGCGGATTGTTACGTTATTATAGTTTTTTAATGATATATTCAATATGTATTGAAAACGTTAAACCAGAGGCTGTTTTAAAATGCGTAGATAGTTAATTAAGGAGCGTTTCCATTTTTTGATTGGTTATTCTTTACTATATTAGTGTAATTAGTATCTTAATCTAATGTGTTCTAAAACGCTATTATTCTCTCAATAAAGAGATATCATACATTTAGTGCTTATGCTAGGTGAAAACTTAACGCATTTCTAAAAACATTAAATAATATACCTTGATTTGCACGTAAAAGTAAATATTAACAATTATAATTAATAAAAAACCAATTAAAGTTTCTTAAATATTCCAAAATAGATGTTACAAACAAGGCACATAATAAAAACGCAAATAATAACTGCTTTAAACTTTTTAACTGATGTAAAACCACCGCTACCAATTTAAACTTGAAACAGGCTCGTACTCTTCATGCGTAACCTAATGTTCTTTCAAATAACAAACGTTCCAAATGAAACTTGATAAATTTTCCAACTCAACTTTCCCATTTCCTTGTCAAGTGTATAAAAACCCCAGCGAAGTTTTGTTTAAAATAATGGATCAACTCGTACATTCAAAGGTCCCTGCGCCACTTAACCTACTTTCCCAGATTTAACTTTTTCAAATACACTTAATATAAGGAAAACCAAATATTCACAATAAAAAGGTGAGGAAAGAATATTAAAGAGATGTTCATTGACTTCCTTCCAAAGTTTTACCGCTGCAGAACTCTTGCGAGATAATATTATTATTGGATTAGAACCTGAGTTATCAGTATTTTCGAGAAATAGACCTTAACACAAGATATAATACACTTATTTGAAAAGAGATTAATAATACGTTAACTTTTTACTGGTACGCTAATGTCCATTTATATTTAAAAAGACTCGCCAAATGTAGGTAGAAAATTTAAAATGTCGATGTCGTTGATAACAGAAGAAATTGTAAAACAATGTATTGTTTCCATTTCTTTAGACCTCAAATTTGACCTTAATTTAGAATGACTGTGCGTGAATCTAGATATTTTTTTTACTACAACAAATCTTACCCATGTTAGGTCCCATCATGTCTTTGGGATGATTGGTTTTTATGGCATTCATCCGGCGGTTGACGGCCTGGGGGCCCCCCATTCCGGGGGGGAGTGGGCCAGCGCCGGGGGCACCTGGGGCTCCTGGGGCTCCTGTTATAACGGTTTGAAAAAACATTACTAAAATCTCGACGGACTTTGTTGAGTTTGGTAACTCAGCGATTGTGACAGAATACTATACACTAAGTATATTATCAAGATGCTGTAATATTAAATCCCAAGAAAGAAATTAAGAAATAATTCATTGACTTTGTAAACAAAAGATACCTAAGAATTGAGAGTTTCCGTTCAAAAACGTTGTACGTACCTAAAAAATGAGGGTAATATTTTGTACTTTAATATAAAATATCATTTAACCGTTCATAAAGGAGCCCTTAAATTAAAGTTCGTGACTTAGTAAACAATACATCCTGTCATGTAAAAGCGAAAGATATACGATCATTGATATTAGCCACATCGCAAGAAACTTCTTCTACAAGGTTGGTTTATTGTCGAACGTAATACCATCCCTACATCCATCATTTTATATATTACGAATATGAGACCCGCATAAACTCAGCTAAGGAGCGAGCTCGTTCACGCCAACGCGTTTATGGGAAGAAGTTGTTGTGACAATATTGATTTGGGTAGGCTTATTTTTGGCTTCGCTCTTTTATTTCGATGTGAAACATATTCCTAGACATCAAATTTATTTAAAAACATTATTAGACTAATTTTGTCTTTACTTAATACATTGTATTCCTTGTCTGCACGATACCAACTAATACTTCTCTTAAACAGATTTTACGAACTTCGACGGAAATTTGATAAAAGGTTTAAGGTATCAAATTCAAAGCTTTGTTGTTTAAATTAGAATTTCAACTTAACTTTACTCCGAAATATTTATCTAGGAACGAGTATCTGCTACAATTTCAAAGTTGGGGTAAAAGTTGATTATCTTTTGTGAAAATCCTCCTTTGTTCGTTTAATCACGGGACGTATTAATTTTTTACTAATTTATGACGACAAAAATTTTTTTTTTTTTTTTTATGTTAAGTAGAAGGCATCTGAGCACTCAGGCCACCTGATGGTAAGTGGAATCTGAGACCCATAGACATTTGAATTCTCAAGACTATAATCCTAAGACCTCAAATGCGTTGCCCTGAGGACTAAGATGGAATGCCTCTATGCTAGTAATATCACCGGTTGTCTTATCCCCTCACCGGAACACAACAATGCGAACACTGTTGCTTGGCGGGTGGTTAATGGACAAGCTGGTGGTAGCGATCCGGACGGACCCTGCACAGGGTCCTACCACCACTAAAATGATTATGAGAAACATGTGTTTTTAACACTTTAAAAAAAACATTTAAACAAGGGTCCAAATCACAGGACTACTTGATTTTAGAAGCAAAAACTTTAACCATCAATCTTATGCTAATTTTTGCTTTAAAGCCGTTTCCGTCGATGTAACTACTCCTAGGTTACACAATGTAGTTTCACCAATCTAATCTTGTACTGGCTATGCAGAAAAGTTCGAAAAATGATAGAATTATATAAATAAGCTTAATTCAATATCCCTACACAAACGTCTTCCCTATATATGTTTAACAAAAACGCCTTCGAGCCTACAAAATTATATGCGAACGGGCTCATCTTACTTTTGCAAAGTTGATCCGAAATAATTCTAACCTGAGGCAAAGATTTGGATTAACTCAAGCTGAAATGATACTTTTGACTTAGGTATGTATCTTTAGTTGTTTTAAAACATAATTCAAGCAGCCGCCACATCTGGCACGGACAGCAGTTGTTGTTAATTCCATTTTGTTTCGAGTTTCTTCGGGGATGAATGAGCTTCTTAATTATTTTCCTGCGTGAAATTTCTAACATTGTTACATTTTTCGGAAAAATATATTTTTCAAAAGGCTTAATTAGTGACCTGTCTTTGGTGGGTAAAATTGTGTTGTAAATGCACGTGCACGATTTGTTTCTCATTACGTTAGCTCAGGAGTTCTCAATGATGACCGAGTTAGTAGTGTGCGATACGCAATAAAGCCGGGTAACATGCGTGATACAATAACTAGGTTCTAGTTTGCGCGCGTGTTATAGTTTAGGGTCACTACATCGCTGGAACGATTTCACCGAGCGTACTCATTTTGCGAGCTGTAACAGATACAGTAACGAGGTTCGAGTATCGTCGGGTCGCTGCGAGTCGCTCGTGTAGCGTTCGTTGCAGGCTCGCGAACTACGTAAACTCTATATTTTTGGTATCAGTAACGGTTACACTTACGTGCATCGTTACGGGTTTAGAAATGAGTACGTTAACGTCGGCTCGCATTAAAAAATTTGGAAAGTTATTGGGTTCAGAATAAAATGAAAATTATGGCAAATGAAACAGCTGGCAAACGTTTTCAGTGTTTGCGATAGGATACCTCGCGAACCACATCCACACTATGTATTTTGTTACAGTGCATGCAAAGGTTACGGTTACAGCTTGCTAGTGATCGGATTCGTGAGGTAAAACAATTGTAAATTTGGCACTTACGTATCGGAGGTCTTGTTGGTTCTACGTTTATGACCCTCCTCCGTTTCTTGGGTAGCTTAGCTCTCGCTTGTGTGTGAGAGTAATACATGGCGAAATTGGATACGATGACCGGCACCGGGAGCGCTATCGTAAGCACCTGTTTGAATAAAAATATAAATTAGGGGGGTGTAAGTAAGAAACATTTTAAACAGTAATTTAATCCGTGTTCGTATTGTGATTATGCGGAAGTGACCGCATTTGAACTTTGTCGCCTTAAAATTTGAACGTACGTACTGAATTTTCTTACAGTGTATTGTTGAATTTTGTACAAAAATACTTCTCTAGAGTACCTAAAACGTAAAGGACATAAGATAGCGTACCGAGGAGAGTGGATGAAGAATACATGCTGCGCCGACCCTAAACGGGCTTATCCCACACTAAATAGGGTCGGCACAACATGTTTTCTTCATCCACTCTCCTCTATCCGCTGTCTAACGCCTGCCCAGAGAGATAATGAGGATGATAATTTCTCTGGCGTACTTAAAACGTAAGGGTCATTAGAGAGACTGTTAATGGAAGGTTTTGCTTAAGAATTACTATCTAACAAAACTTACACCAGCCAAAGCGCATAGTGCTCCGACGAACATCCCGACGTACGTCTTGGGCGCCATATCTCCATACCCGACCGTTGTCATTGTTACCAGGGCCCACCAAAGCCCCAGCGGTATACTATTGAAGTCATTATGAGGATTCGTCTGTATTCTCTCTGCATAGTATACCAAACTTGCAAATATTACTATTCCAAGTACTAAAAAGAACACTAGCAGAGTTAGCTCCTTTGCTGAAGCTCTGAAGGTCTGGATAAGGATTTTAAGGCCCGATGAATGCCGCGTCAATTTAAACAACCTCATAATTCTTATGATGGAGAAGAATTCGAGAATGTCAGCGTTTTCTACGTGCGAAGCATATTTTTGGAGAATAAGATCGATGTAGAAACTCATTGTGGCGATGTAGTCGATGATGTTGACGGACGATTTGATGAATTCACACTTATGAGGAGACGATATGAAGCGCACGAGGATTTCTAAGGTAAACCACGCATTGCACACAATCTCGATGTAGAAGAACGCGATATGAGCGTTCGTTTGCACTTTGTCCAGCACCCAGCTGTGCGACTGGTTCGCCGTTGTCACTGTGTAGTTTTTTATCACTGGCACTCGCATGTCCGGGTGAGTTTTTAAACAGAACGATATGATGGACACGCATATAAAAAACACTGATATCACGCCAATTATCTGGAAATAAAGAAATATGATTTATAATTTTCAGTTAACTTGTAAATAATTAAAATTAAATACTGCTGCTCTAGACAAATGCGTCAGGCTACCGTTAATGATTTTTAATATCTGTCAAAATTAATGGATTTGACATAAGGGCTCGACTTCACCATCCGGCAGCTTACATTGTCGATAACAATAACGTTTGCTGAATGTATCTTGTCTAGGGCTACTGGTCAGTTTATTACTTAATACAAAATGCAAACTCTTTAAAACAAATAACATAAATATTGTGATATTAGGTTGAAGAAAACAGCTTTATTATTTAGCAAAAATAACAATATACCCGATGACAATCTAAAAAAAAGTTAATAGAAATAATATTATGAAATGCAATGGCTAAAGAAATAAAACATGACGTGCTAACTTGTAATTAAGTAAGAAACTTAAGTAACTGTTCTCATTAATGAAGGTTTCATGCTTAAGTACGTGGCGTGTTGTGCTTATACTCCTGAATACGGCTTCAAAACTGGAATCAGTCTAGATCAACACTGAAAAATGGTCAAGGAATTCCATCTATTGCTTAGTAAAAAGTATTCAAACACCGATTTCAATTACAACAACGATAGTTAAATCGTTCTCGAAACAACTAAAAAGGGAACAAAGGAGGTGTTCCGATTAGCATAAATTTAAATTAAATCCACTTGAATTTGGGAAACACTCTGCCAAATTGATGTACATTGTAAGGCTCCCAAGTCAAAGGATTACAACCCCTGCTTCCAGAATAATGCTTCATTTATTTCAAATTATTTAAATGTGTATTACTAAACGTGGTGGCGTGAATTGTAAGCGCGATTCGCGAATTCAACGCGATATAATGTCTTCAAAGGCGTCTTTGTTGAGGCTTCACAGTTAAGTCTTTAAGATACCTATTAAAATGTCTTACTGCTTGAATAATGTTAGCTCTTTTGATAATCTTATATGTTCACCAATTATTTTTTGCTATTAATAGAAAACGTCTGACCTTAAACTGCTCGCCCTCCAATGTGTACGCTTACATGTATGTGGACGCATATTTTTCAATTTGTGGAAGGGCGTTCGTTGGGTTTTAAATGAGACGATCTCTACCTGACTTTTAGTATTTTACTAATAGTGTTTTCAACATGGTTTTAATAGCATACGTTAATATTTTCTATTTCTAATTGTATTGTTATATTTGAATTATTAATTGATCTTTTTTCGTTTTACAAGTATGAATCTAACAACATTTTTCAAGGAGAGTCGTCCGTTAAACATGACAATTTGAAGCATAATTTATATATTGCAGCCTGGTTTATACTTTTGCGCCATAAATGACAGTTATATAACAATAAATCACAATGTGTGAAATTTCATTTTTAGTTTACCTTAGCCGCATTAGAACTATACGGTTCGTCAAAGAGGGACCACATTTGCGGCTTGAGTTGCTGCCACCATGAAACCGTGCCGTTATAGTAATCCTCTTCAAAACCAAACTTGCGAGCGACTTCTTCTTCCGTCGGTTTCTCTGTGTCTAGATCTAGCCTGTCTAGAACGGCAAGAGTTTCTTGGGTGTCGCGATGCTGTTGGAAAAAGAAAAGATAATGTTTAGTTTAAGTGTAGACGTCTCGATTACAAAGAAAGATGTAATACATATCATTTAATGCTACATACTTTTTTTTCTAACATTAAAATATATTCAAGGAGGAGGTAAACGAACACAGACGATCTAAGACCTTTACACATTTGTAATCTCAAAACTGCAATCAGAAGACTCCAAATGCGTGGCCAAAGACCTAAAGACCAACAAGGTATGCCTTTATGCTAAGTAATATCACCATTAGTCTTATCCCCACACCGAAACCCAACCATACAAAGACTGCCGCTTAGCGGAAAGGTAAATAATAGAGGTGGTAGAGATCTGAACAATCTCCTGGTCCTGATAATGATTTTGGTGAAAGGGCAGCGCGTCACTGTATACAGCACACGATTCCCTTGAAGTAGCACCCATTCCTATTTTTAACCAACTTCAAAAAAAAAGAGGAGGATAACAATCTGTTGGAAGAAATCGAGGGAATTCCTCAAATATTATAGGAATAAATATACGTGGACGACATAAAAGGTATGAAATAGGTATGATTACTAAAAGGTGTGAAATAAAAAAATGGTTTAAAAACTAAAACCGTCTTCAAAAAGAGAGAAAAACCTTCGTTTAAAATGATAGGTAACTTATAGGTCAGTCCAACTGAAGTCGGCGTCCCACTATATTTTTAACCAAAAGCCGATATGTGTGGACTGACCTAACCTAACCTAACATTTTAAAAGAAGTTATTTCTTGCTTTTTGAAGACGGTTTTTAGTTTTTTATTCAGTGTGTCCTGTATTCAAAACTAAAACGTATCAGTAGCCAAAGATTAAAAGCCAGTGCAAAAAGGACCCACGAGAATTCGACCATGCAGCGAGTATACTTATTACATAGTCAAAGTTTCTGCATTTGTATTATTTGTGATGTGTTCAATAAAATTTAAACTTGGTTGCTACAAATGTTAACGTTACTTTTTTTAATTATCAACTTGCTCGCTGTTGAAACCTCATTAAGAGGAAACTCCACAGAAAGAAACGAATGAAATACATATTATGTAAGTACCTTAATTATGTTTCCAACGTTTCAAAGGGAAATGCAATTATTTCCATCAAATTAGTTCATTAAATTTGAATCTGTGTCCAATTTGTAATGGACATAATTAACGTGGAATAATGTTTTCAAATTGATCGTGAAATTACTCGATCGTGTATCGAACTGGACTGAATGAATAAATGAGCGATACGCTAAATGTATTGAATGATGACAGCAAAGAGATTGGAATGAAATAAAAAAAAATGCTTCAGGTGCGGTTTGATGGCAAAAATGCCTCACGTTGGGCGCCAATGTCACGGTATAAACGAGAAGGGTAAGGATGAAAGAAGATCTCCACTTCTCCAGCAGGAAAAGTTTATTATATGTTATAAAATAAGAATAAGGCATCTGCGAACAATGCAGACAGAAAACTTAGATTATAACTAAATAGGATGAGATAAAATTAGTGGTCTATGTTAGAATGTTAAAAACATATAAATAGTGCCTTAGGCGGTAGAGATCAAAAATAAGGATTATCCAAGGTTTATTATGGTAAACAAATAAAGTAATACTGTTGTAAATAAATCTTTCACTATAAGAAGATTTCACAGACACAGATCATCACTGACTGAGAGCTCATTAACGACTAACCTCCGTCCGCGCAGCCGAACTTAAAGCTTGTCCCAGAAAAAAAAAAAAATTAAAAATTTAATTAAATTTTACAACACAGTTGTATTTGAATATTTTTAAAATACATTTTATTCCTATAAACATCGGTTAAAGTTTTGTTCATCCAGAAACTCCTTAATTTTGCTTTAACCCGTGCGATTAATTTTTGTTCATCATCATCGGTGATTAATTTGGAAGCTTCATTCCATTTCCGTTTGAAGTTTTCCACTGACGTGGCATTACTTTTGTGTTTTAAAAGCTTTTGCTTCATGCGAGCCCAATATTTCTCAATGGGCCGTAAGTCAGGGCAATTGGGAGGATTTTTGTGTTTTTCAACAAAATCGATACTATTTGCTTTGTACCACTCTATTGCCCGCTTCGTGTAGTGACACGTGGCCAAATCAGGCCAAAAGAGGACAAGTTTACTGTGCTTCCTAATGAATGGCAACAATCGTTTTTAAGGCATTCATTCAGGTATAATCACCATTAATGGTTCCTTTGGCAAAATACGGTGTACTGCGTTTGCCACATGAACAAATCGCCTGCCACACGAGAACTTTCTTTGCAAATTTGTCCATTTTTATGACCTTATACTCTTCAACAACAGTTTTTCTATCAGTGGCTGAATAATAGTGGTGACCTGGAAGTGACTTGAAGTCAAGTTTACGGTAGGTCTCGTCGTCCATAACAATACAATATTTTTTCTTAGTCATTTCCGAATAGAGCTTCCTGGACCGGGATTTAGCCTCCGTTTGTTGTTTCGCACTTCTGTTGGGTACTTTAACTTGTTTAAATGACTTTATAGAATTATGCTTTTTCACCCTTTGCACCGTAGATTTAGATTTTTTGTATTTTTTGGCCAAGTCCCGTACAGAAAGAGTAGGTTTCTTCTGTAACGCTGCCACAATGTTTCTCTCTATATTTTTATTTACAAACCCAGGTTTACGGCCACTTCCAGGCTTTCGTTGTATGCTACCACCCTCTCTGAACCGTTTTAAAACTATTTGATCGGTTCTTACTGAGGTTTTAAGCTCCGATGCAATGTTTTTTACAGATATACCGCGATACTGAACATATTTGTACAGAATTTTTTCATGAAACTTTTCTTTAACTGACGACATCTTTGAAAATACAAGTACTAACATCTGTTTTTTTATCTTAATTCAAATAATAGACAATATGCTAACTAGGAAAATAGTTTTCAAACTGATTTGATTGAAGTCTGACAAACAACCTTGGTTAGTAAAAGCGACACTTTTTTCTGGGACAAGCTTTAAAATTTTAAATGAGCTTAGATTTAGAATTTAGAATAAAATGGCCAGAAATAAAATGACCAGAATGGTTTTATACAACGAGGTGTAATAAGTCAAACTTAACCTACTTAAGGAACAATTTTTCGACTCAATCTATCAAACCCTAAAATCAAATGTTATATTCATTCGAGCGGTCGCAAATAAAAAATTAAGCCACTCCTGGATACACCAATGTCTACGGACAGAGAACCAGCGCCTTCTTGATTCCTCGTCTCATTAACGACCTTGACGTTACATTTAGAGATAGCATTACTCCTAATAATATTAAGTATAAATTAAAATCCTACTTTGTACATAAGCTGTAATGGTTTTTTTGGGTAGAAGTGTACTTGTACTTGTCTTAAATATAAATTGTTATTAATAAGTACTTACATAGTTTCTAGAGCGTACTATCCTCGCACAAACCCTTGAGTGGTTTATGAGGTGTTTTTTGATTTGTAAATATGTATTTATGTTGCACAATAAATTTAAAAACAAAAAAAAATACACCTCGTTCCTAAAATTGCCAACAATTACCCATAATTTCGCTGTTAAGAGATCTTATGTAACCCTTTATAATAAATATTTTTTTCTATCACAAGCAACCCGGCTTGTTAAAATTTAGAACGCGAGCAAGCGATGGTTGGAACTTTTTGAGAATGGAATGCCTTCCAAATTTGAGTAATTTTTAAAACGCAATAAGATAAAATAATGGCTGCCAGGCTGCTTTCTTTTGTTCTGGTCCTCGGTGCTGTGTCGTTTATTTTAAACCAAGTTTGTAGGTACCAAATACATCGCATCGGATACAGTTACTGTTAATTTACACTTGTGCTTTAAAATCACCACTAGCACGGACTAAATACTTTTTCAAATTAATAGCATACATTTTTGATACATAGAAGTGAAAATAGTTAAAGAATTTTATAAGTGAAAAAACTGCGATTCCCTTTTTAAATTTTAACCCGCGCCTTCGTTTAATTTAATGCCAACTGGAACTGTTAAAGCCCTTATAAATTGTTTGTAGTAAATCAGAGGCAAATAAATGGTTCTATAATGAACAACGTTTGGGCAGGGCTATAAGGGTTATATTATATTGAATTATATAGCTAAGGGTTCGATGATAACATTAATCAATTCCTTAAAGAATGAATGAAAGGATTGTTTATTTTGCTAAACATCGTGTACATTAAGGTGGATTATAAAGTAAAGAGTATCAATAATGTTCGTGCCTTATTGGCGTAGGCACGCAAACAGATAATTTATAAACTAGAAAGGAAATGGTTACAGACATTAATTACATCAAATAAATATATATTATTCATAATTATCATATGAATAAAAATGGTTCAGTTAAGATTAAAATTCGTCAATCGTTTTTTTTTTTCTGATAGCCACTGTAAACTGTAATAGGGTAGATTTAAATTTGCTCTCGCAGCGTTGATGGCGCCTTATAACAATATCTGACCACCACTCCTATCACGTTATAACGATACAGTGGGGCTAGACAAGTTGCATTGGACAATCGTTAGCGATTAGGTTTCGATAAAAATGGAATATCGTATGGAGTTGACGTTAAGCCACCGAGATAGTCACGTGGTACTATCTCGGTGGCTCGCGTCAATTTCATATATTTTTCAATAGAAACATAAAAGTAACGATTGTCGAATGCAACTTGTCTGGCCCCACAGTACTAAGTTACTATTTAAGATCTTTATTTCTTGTTTTAAGAGTAGGAATATATTTTGAATTTATTTTGTTACTTTTATGATTTTGTAAATAACTTATATTTATTATTTTTAAGTCTTTATTTAAAAATTTTTTTTGGTTTCATGAAATGGAATTCAGTCAGCTATATTAGCCTTTTAAGTTGGTGACGCTTCATGGTTATGTGAAGTATTTTGATGTCTATCATAACAATGAGACTTCGACGGAAATATAAACAAACACGCACGCGATACAATCCTTAAAAGTACTAAGTTATCATAAGCGTTCAGCGTAAGTAGTCAGTCCAGAGTTGCTCGAGATTATCAGTGGTTGTTCCTCGACTAGGTAGTCGATATGTAACAGAAAGCCCTTTTTTCTCCTTCATTGTCACACTCAATCTGACAACACCCCTCTTCCTTTGTGGGGGGTTAAAAAGGGCGCAATTACTATCCCCGACCTCGACCTAATTTCTAAAAACGCTGATCCTAAACTGGCCGAAACTGAAACCTTTATATTTGACAACGCCCAAAAGTACTTAAACGCTGACAGTTGCTGTAATCTCCCTACATATTCATGTAAACCAGGACGTTAATCCCGCAGGACTTAGTACGGCATAGTACCCGGTCCAGCCACACTGATTATGTTGGGACACGAGAGCTTAGTCAGTAAATCGAGACTCCACTTTAACTTAGATCTTTGTATTCGTAATGCACTCGTAGAAGACCCGAGTTAAGCTTTTATGAAATTTTGTAGGTTTATGTTTAATTAATAATCATGATTTACTTTTGGTGAAAATGATAATACATACATAACATCAAGCCTTCATTCCCAAAGTGGAGAAGGCAGAGCTACAACTCTAAAAAGACTTTTTGATCGTTCTGTAACCACATTTTGCACAGTCAAGCCAAGATTACCAGTGTATAAGTGACAGGTTGCAAACCCATCGCCTAACAGTACTACAAGCCCTTATTCCCTTAGTCGCCTCTTACGACATCCACGGGAAGACATGGAGTGGCACTATTCTCACCCGGCAACCACACGGATGATAATAATATTGATTAATATTTAACTACATCATAGATTTCTCCTTTTGTTCGTTAATGCGCAATAGCCAATTCTAATTTAATGGCTTTCACTCCTGTCCCTCTATTCTACTGCATTAAAACGATATTGCGTTTTAGTATCGTTTTTAACTTGGTCGCCATTACTGTTAAGTACATACCTATAAGAGTTATCAAAACGTTGACAATACGGTAACACGTCAAAGACAATATCGTTTTTAACGTGTAGAATCCCAGCCCTGTTAAGGTGTATTTCGCTAATGGACTTATTGTACGTTAAAAGAGTACTTTCTTTTACTAAACAGAAGCACATTAAAATTTGTCCTATCTATCTGTTAAAGTGACATTTGAGTCTGACAGAAAGTGACAAAGAATATTTTACCTAACATAGCGCACTGCTAGATCAAAACAGTATCAACTCAAAAAAATTGTTAGATTTGTTTCAAGTCCAAACACATTGGTATTAAAGTTGATTTTAAAATACAGTTTTATTTTGAGTTGTTGCTGTTTTGATCTAGCAGTGCGATAGGTTTATTGTCCGGTTATGAATAAGAGGGTTAACCTCGTGAGACCCGGTGACCCATAGGAGGTACATACTCGTAATCAAGGCAATTTAGTTTTAACTTTATTTTAGCAAGCATAAAGTTCATTTTAATGTGTTTCAAAATTGAAAATGGCATTTAAAAGCAAATGTAATTGAACTTTATTTCCATGATGTTAGATTGAAATTCCCACTCACAAAAATCCCCGCGTAAATTTAGGACATACATACATGGATCAAATCTCGCCTTCATTCCCAGAGTGGGGTAGGCAGAGCTACAGAAATACCAACAACTCGAAATAGATTTGTTTATAATTTTATAGACACATTTTGCACCAGTGTATTAATGACAGGTTGCAAGCCCATTTAAGACCATTTACTAAAAAAAATTGCCCGTGTGGTTGCCGGGTTAGAATAGTGCCACTCCATGTCTTCCCGTGGATGTCGTAAGAGGCGACTCAGGGAATAAGGGCTTGTAGTATTGTTAGGCGATGGGCTTGCAACCTGTCACTAATACACTAGTAAACTTCTTGGCCTGATTGTGCAAAATGTGGTTATAGAATTATCAACGAGTCTTTTTAGATTTGTTGGTATTTCTCTAGCTCTGCCTACCCCACTCTGGGAATGAAGGCGTGATGTTATGTATGTATGTATGTACTAAAAAAAAACCGGCCAAGTGCATGTCGGACCACGCACAGTGAAGGGTTCCGTAGCTGGGATGAACGTTCATGGTTGATTTTTTTTTTCTTTTATCAAAATCTCAAAAACTACACACTCCATGTCTTCCCGTGGATGTCGTAAGAGGCGACTAAGGGAATGAGGGCTTGTAGTACTGTTAGGCGATGGGCGTCACTAATACACTGGTAAACATCTTAGCCTTTTTGTGCAAAATGTGGTTACAGAATTGCCAACAACTCTTGTTGAATTTCTGCAGCTCTGCCTACCCCACTCTGGGAATGAAGGCATGATAATATGTATGTATGTATGTATGTAATCAAAGTAAAATAAATTTTCTGTATGATATGAAGAGTTTATACTACATTATTCAGTAGCGTAAGCAATACGCAGAAATGAGTCAATTTCGACTGCGAAATGCTGTTTGGGAGCTTTATGCTCTTAATGTTACGTGTTAATTAGTTGACAAAGTTATTTAAAACCGCGTACCTACATAAGACATATTTAAAAAAATAAGTATTTTAAAAAAAGGTTGTCACTCTTTCGCTTATTGAATCCAAAATCATTTGTTTTTGCATTCAAAATCTTAAACCGACAGCATAAAATCTTATAAAATAATAATAATTAATATCAGGGGACAATCTCACACAAATTGTCCTTGTCCCAAACTAAGCTCTAGGCTTGTACTATGGGGGCTAGACACCGATAAACATACTTAGATAAAGAAATAAATACTTAAATACATAGAAAACATCCAAGACTCAGGAACAAATATTCGCACTCATCACACAAATATCTACCCTTACCGGGATTTGCACCCAGGACCGCTGGCTTCGACACTCCCAACTAGGCCAACGTGTTGTCAATTATACCTACTGATTTTGATACGTGGCCGTTTTGTATTCATTGAACACGTTTTTTGCGGAAAAACTATCTATTGTTATACTCGTAACACGGTTTCAAAAGGAACTTCAATACAAATATCTAAATACCATTAGGATTTTTTTTGATTTTTTCATAAAATTTATATTATTTTTATCTCAAGATGTCCTGTTAAAAATTGGAACTTTAGTGCGAGCAGTGAGATATTTTTATGCTCTGGTAGAATACGTGTCTAAAATAGCTAGCGTGTGATAGCTAAAATTAGAATTATCTTTTATAGTTGACGTTTTTGTTGCCTTGTTGTTTATTTATTTTTAACATAAGAATGAAACAATGAAGCGTTTATTTACAAGAGGGTTTCGTAGTTAAAGAAGCAAAGCAAAGGAAGCGTGGAAATCGTTTATCGCGATTCCATTGGAAACTGTTAATCTTTCCGGGATAAAAGTATCCCATCTACCGATTTCCATACCGATTAAATTTTCAAACCGTTACTATGTACTTGACGCAAAACCTTTTAATTTCGGCTCCGTTCGCCAAACCGGTTTTTGTAGAAACCTTTTTTTACAGTTCTTTGCGAAGTAACCGGTTTCGAGCAAAATAAACCGGTTAATCCAGACGCCAAACTCACAAACTTTACCTCTTTATAATATTAAATAATAGATAACTGGTTTTTATTACAAACTATACATTGCTTTCCAGGATACCTTTTGCAGAAACAGTGGTGAAAAATAGATTTTATAAAACAGTTTAAATAAGTCGTCTTAGTAATTAATATTAAAAGGTAGTTACAATTAAATACTTTTAGAGTTAATACAAATATCATTTAGTATGAAATAAAATAAAGTAAATTCCTATAAGTATGCAGCGTAACTAGGTGCGGGAATAAAAAGACAAAACATTTTTATGAACTTCTAAAATCAAAAAGTTCAAAATCCTTTTCACGCAAAAATGGACAAACGATGTCAGACTATTAAAGCGGGTATCACAATACAATGAAACTTGTGTTGCCATCATTATTTTTTTAATATCACACCCTCGTAAAAACCTAATATGTCCAGCAAACGAGCAAAGTTCGCGCACACTCAAAAAACATTAAACTTTGCGCCACATGCGAGCTTTCGCAACCTCGGCGGGCTTTTTGTTGATAAAAGCTCCAGGGCACGCTCGTGAAAATATTTCGCAAACAAAGTTCCAGTTTAAATTAGGAATTTGAAAATTTTAAAAGTAATTGGTTCTGTGACATTTTTCTGTTTCGTGCTTCGTAAATGTTAATTGAAATGCACTTTACTGTTTTAAAACAGTTTGTGGCTACGTAAATCAAAATGTCAGCGCGGTTTATTTAGATAGCCGACTATTTCCAGTTTTTTAGTTTTAATAGGATTCTGGGTTTATTTTTATTTGGTACATAATGGTAGCAAAATTAATGGTAATGGGTAAGTAAACATACATACATACATAAAGTCACGCCTTTATTCCCAGAGTGGGGTAGGCAGAGCTACAGAATTACCAACAACCCTAAAAAGACTTGTTGATAA
The DNA here is from genome assembly GCA_949316455.1 of Acleris holmiana. NCBI lineage: Eukaryota > Metazoa > Arthropoda > Insecta > Lepidoptera > Tortricidae > Acleris > Acleris holmiana. The sequence continues at coordinate 4,285,925 of OX438777.1, read as the reverse complement.
TTCTGTAACCACATTTTGCACAATCAGGCTAAGATGTTTACCAGTGTATTAGTGACAGGTTGCAAGGCCATCGCCTAACAGTACTACAAGCCCTTATTCCCTTAGTCGCCTCTTACGATATCCACGGGAAGACATGGAGTGGCACTATTCTAACCCGGCAACCACACGGAAAACATGTTAAAATAATTAAACCAAGATTACAAGAAAGACAAGGTTAATAAGATACAACATGTACATGCAACTGCCCTTCAAACTAAAAAAGTTACTCATAATTGGGCTAGCCGCTTCTCAAAGATATTTAGAACCATGTTCACTTCTTCCCATCATAACCACTTCAGTAAGAGCTCTCTTTTTAAGGCTATAGTTACCTGTGTGTAGGTCATCCAACAGCATGGCTCCACTTGATTGGCGTCCAGTCCCCAGAACTCCAATTCCTCCTCGAACAGCGGTCCGCATACGTCCGTCGGATAATGGAGTTTTCCCGTTCTGGAATAAATAATTATGGTAAGCTTATGGAACAGCCTTTCTGTAATATTGTTTTTGCTGAAAATGATTCCCCTTGCCATTTAATTACTTACAAAAGGAGAATGGGCAAATTTGTATGGAACTTGGTCTATGAGCGGCCAAAGATAATTTTAATATCTGATGATGTAGTTAGTCCTATTGTTACTTTTATTACCGTTGTAACCCGAATAAAATACAGTTTTCTTTAGATTACGTTTCAAAGTTTTTCCAATTACCTATTGACATTTATTTAGTAATTAAGAAGGGAAATCTCAGCATACAATGATGATCTTAAAGTCTGAAAGTTAAGTATTTAGCAACGATCAATGTATTATTTATTTACAATAAAGTACAACTTACATATATAAGTGTGCTATATATCAATCATTATAAGCTCATAAAAGCCCTCCTGGGCAAACGAGCTCTACTCGGGTGTATATAGACGACACTATTAAATCATAATTTGATAATATCGTTTCGTCTATTTATGACAAATACCTTGGAAACCGATTTTTCGGTGGAACCCGAATTTTCCCGAAGATGACGGCTTGACAGGTTGATTTTTTGACCCGATAAACCCCGAAGATCGTAAGAGCCATTTTGGAAAACAAAAATTGCTTGTTAAAAATATAGGATCTGTTGCATACTGACTTAAGTTTAAATACTTCCTTGTTTAAAGGAAATGAAAAAAAAAAACTTAACAAAAAGTATTCGTTAATATCAGGGCTCTTATACGACACTCATTTCATCAGTGGCCGCCGATAGGCCAATTCGCCCATTCTCCTTTAGGGGAGCGTCGAGAGGTATAGTCAAGATGTTTATCGCTTAGCTATTTTCGAAAATGTAGGCTGATGACAGTTCGCATCGACCGCTTATGACAACTCCATACATTTCGAGTCGATAGAAAACAGAAACGTTTGCAGCGTTTACAACTTAACTGAGATAATATGTCCATGCTTTGATGTTTAGTTTGAGCTTGCTTGTGATTCAGTCAAAATTAGTTTTATAAATACGCAACTTAGGGCCTTAGGTATCTATCAATAAACTCTTGGCTGAATGCCCGTCATGAGAGCGTCGGTGGCTTAAGGGTTCGACTAGTGATCGTAAGGTACCGAGTTCGAACTCCCGCGGTCACTAAATACCAATGAGTTTATTAACTTAAATACATTTCCCGATGCTCTTACGCTGAAGTAAAACATCGTGAGGAAACCTGGATAATCGAATAGCTGAGTGTGTAAGACGGTAATTGCATAAAAGATCCTAAAGGGGACGAAGTGTATCCGAAAGGGTCCATCTGTAAGATAAGATAAGATGCCCTTCATCACGTCTAGTATGGTTCAAAGTTAGCTTTTCCGAAAATCGGTTGTGTTGTTTAAGGGATATTTTTTCTTAGAATCGTTTGCCATTATATCTATTGAATAGGTATTAGGACAAGTCTACTGCCATCGATATCTTTCGAATGATGTCAACAAGTAAAATGAATCTCGCAAATTGTCTTCTACGATCGATTCTGGTTTTAGAGTGTTAATGAAGCACTTCGCTGGAAGATCGCTGTAAGTGGAAGAATCGAGGGGAGCCTAGCACTTCAGTTGTGAAGTGAATCTTGTTGCCAATTTGTTCAAAGAAAAGTATTTTCTATTTGATAATAGAGTAGATAAAGTTAAGGTTGGAAAGAGCAGAAGGACTAATCAAGATGAATAACGCTTAGTTATTGACTTTTGAAAATCAACAAAATGTACAGGACTGACGTAAGTTGACAGATCGAGACGACATAAGCGTATGTCGAGGCGATAGAAAAGAGAAAAGTAATAATTATTTGCATCTTAGCTAGGCCTACTCTGATTCTAAATAAGTTCTACATGTACTAGTAAATCATGTAACACACGACGTATTCTCTTGACTATAGAGTCGAGTGCAGATCATTTTGAGCTCTCGGTTGCATAGCTACTTCTGCTGCTGACTATACAAGGTTTTTTAGAGAGCCAGTTACATATAAATAAGCGGTTGATGTGCTCGTATCTGCCTTTCCCACATCGGATTAGGTCCGCAACAGTTCCCTCCGAGAAATATGATACAAAATACATTACCTAAGAGATTTCGAGAGTGAAATTTATTCAAAACGTTATTAAAACACGGTTTTAGGTGCCTCGTTCGGTTTTCAAAGATAAACTAAAATATGTTTGACGTCCAACAGACAGACGGAGGTAATCCACTCTAACCCACAAATCAAAAACTAATAGCGTTAATATTAATAACAAAAGGGACTAGAACTTGAAGTTGAATTTACGTTTTATGATTATATAAACTCACCCTCCCACGGAAAGGTCAAGTAGCAATGTACAATTACTTTTACCGCAACTGTGTAATAAAATAGTGCTCACAGTTGCGGCTGAGAAACGTAGGTACGTATACAAGTAAGGGATTCAAAGGAGAAAGATTAAAGAAGTGATCACATTATTTATATTTTCTTTATTAAAAGTGACAAATAAGATCTCCAAATTGTTCATCAAAATTCAGTTCACGATACCCAAATATTATTTTACGCGTCCCAATTTGATACCCTTCTTACGAAACCTAAACGCCCTTTTCGATGTCACCGTGAATTTCTATCCCTTACTTTTTAAATAGGGACCTCGTTTGCTTGTTACAAGCTCCCGAAATTCAACCTTTATAGGATGATCAAAAGGTACAATGTATTTGAAATTCGGCTGAGCTATAAACGGGAGGGACTTGAATGGGGAAAATAATGCGAAGAATATGAAATTTGAAAAATGATCTTATTTGAAAGGCTACTTTGGACGATTTTATATTCGGCTCGGCTCGTTGTTCTTTTGTTATTTCTGTCACGAGATTAAGAATTTTCACATAAATAAAGACAGGAATTAACGAGTTAGAATTCAATTACTTGACTTATTTATGCTGGGAATAATGTCTATTAACATTGTTGATAGTTAAAAACCAATATGAAAACAACATTACCTTAATTCTTGCCGCAGTGTAAAACTATTGCTTAGGTGAAAAAACACATCTTGAGAATAAAGTCATTAACTAAGCGAAAGTTGTCAGGGAAGATGGTCATGTTAACTACGGAATAGAAGATTATCTTTATGGAATTGCCGCAGTGTAAAACTATTGCTTAGGTGAAAAAACACATCTTGAGAATAAAGTCATTAACTAAGCGAAAGTTGTCAGGGAAGATGGTCATGTTAACTACAGAATAGAAGATTATCTTTATGGAATTGCCGCAGTGTAAAACTATTGCTTAGGTGAAAAAACACATCTTGAGAATAAAGTCATTAACTAAGCGAAAGTTGTCAGGGAAGATGGTCATGTTAACTACGGAATAGAAGATTATCTTTATGGAAATACATACTAGCCGAATACATACATTCTACGACAAATGCTACTGTAAGAAAATACGTTTTTGCGAATGAGCAGATACTTATTGAAAACAGAGAAGATAATATAATACTCTTGCCTGTAATAGTTGAGGACTTGTGCGAAGACGCCGGGGTGGCGGTCGAAGAAGTATTCGTTGAGCACGGGATCGTAGTTGGCGAGCGCCTCCGTCAGCCGCGACAGCCTCGTCGCCGGGATCTTCTTCAGCGTCGCCTTGTACGTCTCGTGTCGGATTCCTCCCACGTTCAGCACGACGCGGTTTTCCGCGTCCATGTTTAGAAGATTCATTTCTGTTAAAGACAGGACAAAAATCATCACCATGTCAGCTGAAACACGTCCACTACCTAATATAGTTAGTAGGCTTTTTGCTTTTTGAAAGCAATTATTTAAAATGTATACACCTATTTATACTTATACAGTCATTGGGTGATTTGAAGTATGAAAATTTGTCTGTCTGCCTTCTGTAGCTCAGTTTGTGAAACTTTTTCGCAACTGAACTAAAAAGTGAATTTAAAAAAAAATGTAATGAAAGTGAATTTTGATATGAAAATGGGTTGAGATTCAGATTTTCACCAAATAAAATATTTTGATTAGTTTCAAATAGAAGAGAATATTCAAGGCTGCAGCTTCGAATATTCTCTTCGCATTTAATATTTTTTTGCACTAAATCCGTGCTTAAACCACGTGCCATAAAACATCCATTACCAAAAATACCTTACTGAATTGTTTCCAAGAGAGAATAACAGTAAACTTGGCTGTTTTTATAGGAACAAATAAAAATAAACTTGAAATGAACGCTTTAATCTTTTCCTTGGAATTTATTTCTGTCTATCAATTCAATTTCAATTTTACGACTGATGCACTAAATAAATACAATGTTTTCAACGAAGACCAGACGGGAAAACTACAATTTATTTTATATTAGTCTACTATGTTTGACAAGCTTTCGCCTGCGATTTTGTCCGCATAACGTTTACCTCACTATTACATTTTATGAGACGTAAATTATTTCATGTCCTCACCCAGGGCTCAAGCTATTTCCCCACGAAGTTTAAGATTTAACAATGTTATTCATTTGTTGCATTCAATACTTTTCTATCCGTGAAATAAACGTGGATGCGCCAACGTATTTGTTTATTTGATGGCATAGAAAAGGCAAACGAGCACACAGGCTACCTCTTTGCGAGTAATGATCTGACCCCGAAGACATTTGGATTCTCAAATCTTAAAACTGCAATCCTACTTAAGGTTGCAGATGCATTGCCAACCCCAAGAACAAAGATGGAATGCCTCTATGATAGTAATTTCACTGGTTGTATTATCCTTATACCGGAATACAACAATATGAACACGGCTAGCCTTGGCGGTAGGTAAAAGGATAAGAAGGCCTAGTAGCAATTTACACGGACCCTGCACAAGGTATTACTATCATTAGCATTAAAAAGATACGCAGATGTAAAGGCACGCTTGACTTTTTTCTCAATTGGCATTTTTCCGAAGCCTATTTTTATTTCAGAACTTTATTATAATCATGCCAAAACCTCAAAAGTAATATTTTTATTAGTTCTTCTTGAGTTGATTAACGTGTCTACTGAAGCATCCATCATTTTTCAAGTCACTTATTGAAAAATAAATCAACATACCGTTTTTCCGTCGAATCGAAACCATGACTCACGTTAAACTGCGTAGTTAAAGAGAGAAAGTTCAAAACCACACAGATTTAATTCAAAGCAAGGTTGGATAAACTATTATCACGAGAATATCCACCAAAGTGAGCTTAGTCATCAAAAAGCAACCGTTTTAAATTGGCGGGGTACATTTCAAAGAAAAGTAGACTGCCGTAATACCAAAGAACTACTAACTACAACGTAGCCAAAGTATTCCATGCTCTATTTATAACTACATTAAATTTAAAATGCTTATAGTATTACTTTGCAGTTATCCGCCTTCTTTTTTATGACGACAGTAGAGTGGGTGTTTCTATACTCTTTTATTGTAGACACTTTAAGAGCATGAATAAATCAATAGTTATTTTTCGATTTCGTTTAAATGTTACAGATTTTATTTTTTAAATGACAACAAGGCGTATTTCCGTAGTTGAAATTAAATCTATATGTTTCAAGGCTTATTCACCCCTATGAAATGTGTATTTAATGACGTGTGAAGAAAAAACATCTTTCAACAACATTCATCTTAATAACTTGGTTAAGACGTGTAAATCACTCATTCAAACAAATCAAAAGCAACAATTTTATTTTTTCCTGCAATCCAGAGAATTCCGATAACTGAAATGGTTGCCAATTTGGCATGTCATAAATCAGCTGCGGGACAGTACAAACACGCACAATGACAACGCGCTTCCAGTGACAGATTATCAAACGCTTACCACTTGTTAATGTATAGTTGGGGCAATCTAGAATGTTATGGTTCTTGTGTTGTGACTGGTTACTAAAATGAACTTGTTGAATATTTGTTTCTTTGGCTTTACAGCAGTGTTCGCATTGTTGAGTTCCAGTGGGGATAAGACAGCCGGTGAAATGACTAGCATAGAGGCATTCCATCTTAGTCCTCAGGGTCGGCATCGCATTTGCAGTCTTAAGATTGCAGTCTTGTGAATGCTAATGTCTATGGGTCACAGTTTCCACTTACCATCAGTTGGCCTGTGTGCTCGTTTGCCTTCTCGATGCCATAAAAAAACATAATAAAATAATACAAACCTTGCGAAGATATTCAGCAATTTCAATTATTAATCAACTTTTTTAAAATCCGTGCTTGCGAGCATTTGTACCTAGCCTTATGAGTAGACCCCGTTATTGGAGGTGCAATTTGGTAGCTCGACGTCTTTAGGCATGTATAAAATAATTTTGAAATAAAGCTATGTCGATATTTTTTCTGTACCATAATGATTGCCTTAGACAAGAATTAAATTAGTTTATTTTGTTTATTTTATGCACTGGCATGCATCTCAAAATATTAAAAAAAGTTGAATTGTAACTTTGAACAATTGTGAAACAGCAACCATATTGATTTGTTTTACTGATAGCGGATTCTGCTTCTGATCACATTGATTCTTTCTATGAGATACAAAAAAAAATAAAAAATCCTGAAAATGTTATTTTTGTCTAAAAAAATGTATATAAAACTAATTGTAAAGAAAAACTAAGAGGAACGATATCGATATCGACATCATAAATATTTTTACCCCTGCCTAAGAACGTCTAGCTACTTATGAGACCCTGTGTGCTTTAGGAGTTACATAATCAAGGCAATTTAGTTAAAACTATATATTAATGATCATAAAGATTATTTTTATTTACTTCAAATTTGAAAATGGCATTAAAGAGCAAAGGTAACTGAACTTTATTTCCTTGCAGGTAGATTAAAATTCCCACTTACTAAAATCTCCCTGTATGCGATATGGTGGCCTCACGAGAATACATAGTTAACCATGCAGAGGACGCTCGCGACTTTGTACGTATAGAATTAGTTTTCCGCTACTCCCCCTATTTCCACCACTAAGGGGGTGAATTTCATAATAATCCCTTCTTAGTGCATCTCTAGGATAACCTAGGAATATTCCCACTTAATTTCAAGTCCCTAGGTCCAATGGTTTCGGCGGTGCGTTATCTGTCACTATTCTCAGTAAGTCGGTACTATTTTTAACCGGTTTTTTTTTATGTTCCCGATTACTCAAAGTCCACTGGACCGATTTGTTTTCTTTTTTAAAGGGCATAATAAAATTTCTAGTTAGTCCCATTCTCAGCACATCAGGATCTGATCGAGAAATCGAGGGAACTCCTCAAATACTGGAATACTATAGCGATTTCGGTATTTTTAGTGACAAGTCTAGCATTTGCATTCAAAAAATATCATTCGATCATAACGATATCGCGTTTGACGTGTTTTAGAATCGTTTATGACTCGGTCGCCAGTATTGTAAATGACATATGACTTATCAAAACGTTGACCATACGGAAACACGTCAAAGACGATATCGTTATTACCGTGTAGAATCCCGGCCCTGATGATAAAGACGACTGATGGCCACCAAAACTCCTCAACGGTACCTATTTCAAGGGTAGCGATAAGATATATATCTCGATTAATATAGTTACTACTGGCATTGCTGATGTGGGTGACAAAACCGCTAGGCTTAAGTGGGACTGGGCTGGACACGTCTGCCGAATGCATCCGGAACGGTGGGCCAGGGTTGCCACCGAATGGACTCCGCAAGATGGCTACCGGAGCAGAGGCAAACCAAAAAGGAGATGGCGGGACGACATGGACGCGTTTCAAAGCGAATGGCGGGAGCATGCACTCAACCGGGACGAATGGCGAAAAAGAGGGGAGGCCTTTGCCCAGCAGTGGGACACCAAAATAGGCTAAAAAAAAAATCGACGAAGCATATTCATATGATTTAAACATATGATTATGACTTTCCCGTGGCGCTGTTTGTTTCTTATTGATTGAGACGTGGGTCGACATGACAGTATTATTACGATCACTAAAAGGTATGAAATTACAATGTTATAAAATTAAAAACAGACTTCAAAAATAATAGGTAATTAGGTCAGTCCTACTGATGTCAGCGTCCCACAATATTTTTAACCCAAAGCCGAATTCAGTTGGACATTTCAATAGTAGTTAATTTTTGCTTTTTGAAGACGGTTTTGAGTTTTTATATATATTTAGAAGGTTATTACGACCTACGATGTAGGCAGCTTATGTCAACTGCTTTTCTTTTCAGATTTTGATATTGCTAGCGTTAATGTTATGAATTTTATCTAAAGTCAGTACAAGGAGAACCTATAGGCTATAACCCTTACCATAAGTTCACAGTGACCGTAATCGCTAGCTTAATCCCTCACAGTGTTGTAATAGAGTGAGAGGAACAGAAAATTTGTTTCGCTAGCGAGTACGGTCCCTGAAAACTCATGCTCAGGGTGCACGATTTTTTTCCTTCGATCAAGTTAGTTAATTCAGCAAGAATTTGTATTTACGATTGGAATCATCTGTATTTTCTTGTCACGTTGACATTGACGGTGACTTTCGTATCGTCATCGAATAGTAAAGTGAATACAAGTATACGTAAACGAAATGAAAACATCAGTAAATTTTAGAAGTTCGTGGTACGGATACTCAATAGTCAGTATAGTTATTGCGTTACATTTTTACCCTGGGTTCCTAGATATTCAAAATGTCTCGTTGAATTAAAATTTGACATTTGCTACACACAAAATGTGTCGAATCTTAACGAGACGTTTTGAATGTAAATCATAGGTAACATGTTCATGATATGTGGCCACTGTGGAGCTAGACAAGTTGCATTGACAATGGTAGCGCTTATGTTTCGATAGACACATTTATGCAATTGACGTAAAGCCACCGAGATAGTACAACGTGACTTTCTCGGTGACTTAGGTCAATTCCATACATTTGCCTATCGAAACATAATCGCTAACGATGTCGAATGCAACTTGTCTATCCCCACTGGATAGTTACAGTCCTACCGGTACCGCGAACTTCTAAAGCACCTCTTTAGGGTTCCGTACCCGAAGGGTCCAAACGGGACCCTATTGCTATCACATACCGTGTCCATCTGTCCGTCCGTCGAAAATATGACATATGATTTAACTGTGGGTATAAAAGCCGAGACAAGCTGCATTATATGAACGTTATCGTTATCGAAAATGAGTACGATTGGCGTAAGCGCCGAACGGTCGCTTCTAGTGCCTATATCAATTTATTACATACTGACAGTTTTTTTTATGATAAGAAGGCACACGAGCACTCAGGCCACCTGATGGTGAGTAGAATCTGAGACCCATAGACAGTTGAATTACCAAAACTATAATCCTAAGACCTCAAATGCGTTGCCAACCCTGAGGACTAAGATGGAATGCCTCTATGCTAGTAATTTCACCGATTGTCTTATCCCCACACCGGAATACAACAATGCGAACACTGTTCCTTGGCGGGTGGTTAATGGATAAGATGGTGGTAGCGATCCGGACGGACCCTGCACAGGGTCCTACCACCACTTTTCGAAAATCGTTTACGCTTACGTTACGCATCGTGTTTAGGGTCACTGGATATCGTTGATACTTACTCGCAATCTCCTATCTCCGTCAGCGCAGTAGAACGCTACGGCGACCGGCTCTGCCCACGCCTCCACATTACTACGATATAGTCCCCCTCAAGCCTGCTGGCGCTGGTGCGGGGGCGCATCGCTGCTGTGGGGCCGGGTAATCCTGCGCACAAAGAATATGAGGATGAGTATGATTGAGGGCTACCACGGACTGCAGAGACTCTATTTGAAGAAAGAAAGAAAGAAACATTTATTCGGCTAAAATACAATTACAATTAAATACATATATACATAACATCACGCCTTTATTCCCAGAGTGGGGTAGGCAGAGCTACAGAAATACCAACATCTATAAAAAGACTTGTTGATAATTCTGTTACCACATTTTGCACAATCAGTCGCCTCGCCTAACAGTACTACAAGCCCTTATTCCTTTAGTCGCCTCTTACGACATCCACGAGAAGACATGGAGTGGCACTATTCTAACCCGGCAACCACATAGGGTTACAATTAAAAAAATAATTACATAGAACATTATGAACAAAGAAACAGGTATAAGGTACAAAAGCCAAAAAGGCTTACCAGCTCAGCTTGTAGCTGGGCAGGGCCGCAGCGCTGATTTTCAGCTGGGGTCTGAGATGGAGGTAGAAGACTCATCCAAAAAATAAAAACAAGCTAACTACAAAAACAATAATTACAAACAGTAAATAAAACAATAACAACTTCAAAAAACGCGCGTGCTCGAAAATTTGTGTGTGCAGTGTGCTCTTGTATATACAATTAGACATTTTTTTTAAATATTTTTATTGGCAGTTTTGCTCGTGAATTTATATAAAAAGAAAAACATAAAAAATATCAAAAACTGTGGAAGTTAATGCCGTCTATTTGTAATTCTAGGTCTCGTCTAGTCTAGGGTAAATTGTTTTATTTTATTTTTACGGAATCCATAAATAGAAGAGACCAGGCCAACAAGAATTAAAAGGGGTGGCTTTATTTGCTTCCGCGACAAGAACGTGTGATGGAGATAGCGCGCGCCTTGATTGCGGCGTCGATTTCTCAATTATTGTTTACTTTGTAACTACAACATATATTAAGAAAATGGTTTAACAGGATTAAAAACTTATTAGTACTCAATTATTTAATCAGAAATTATCGTTAAAGACCGTAGGGTTTCGAAGATTCAACCAAAAACATGTGAAAAAGCCCTCCGGCCACGTGGTTCGACAACGTTGTCCGACATGTTGGACGACGAGGAATTCTGATTCCTTGCTGTCCGACATGTCGGACTATCAGGATTTTTTACTCTAGTTAGTTCGACCATCGAACCAAGAATTTTTTTAAAATTCCACTTGGTCCGATGGTCAAACCACGAGGATCATTGAATTCCACTTGGTTCGACCCTCAACATATCGGACAACGTTGTCGAACCACGTGGCTGGAGGGTGAAAAAGGTTTCATGTTTGAAAAATAAAACTATCGAGGTTTTGTTTCTAATAGTGTTACTTCTTGGCCTGATTGTGCAAAAAGTGGTTACAGAATTCGTACAAGTATTTTTGGGGGTTGTTGGTATTTCTTTAGCTCTGCCTACCCCACTCTGGGAATGAAGGCGTGATTTTATATATCCAAAGATCAGATGCATAGGCGTTTTGGTTATTGAGGTCCATATAAAAATAATAATAATAATAATATCACGGGACAATGTCACACAAATTGACCTAGTCCCAAACTAAGCTCTAGGCTTATACTATGGGTACTAGACAACGATAAACATGCAATTATATAGAGAAATACATAGAAAACATCCAAGACTCAGGAACAAATACTCATGCTCATCACACAAATATTTGCCCTTACCGGGATCACGCGACACTACCGACTTAATCAATGTGGCCTATTGAATTATACCTGTTTAGTGCAATAGGTGCAAGCTTGCCTTGTGGTGGTCGTATGTTATTAGCGACTGCCTGAGCGGCGTAAGTCGCGGGCGCAGACCGGTTCCGCTCGTAACAAAAGGCCAGCTGGAGCGAAATCTCTAATAAGAAAATCGGTTGCACTGTCCTGTGACAATCATTTAATTATTTACTACTTAAAACAATATAGATAGGTACATATCAAAATAATGATAAGTGCAACCGAAACGAAAAAAAATGAAAAAAAAAAAAAAAAAATGAAAAAAAATGAAAATGAAAATGAAAAATGATTTACGAAATTAAAATGATGTTTACTCGACTACAATTTAACAATTTATAATAAGAAAGACCAAAATATTCAAATGTTACAAATGAATGAATTTACTTAAAAAAAAGAATAATGAAATGGCGCGATTTACGCCACACTTGCATTTACTTATTTTGGTAATAACTCGATATTGCAGTAACACTAATGAAAAAAAACTTGTAATAAAAATAAATCCTTTATTTTTGTAAATTCCGGACACCTAAAACTACCCAAGGCATTCCGAAAAAAATACAACCGAACAATACGGAAACATTCCGGAAATATGGCTACGTAAATCCCGCGTCGCGTCGTTTAAAAGGTCAGCTTACTCGTAGACCCACGACCTCGTCTGACCCGCCAAATAGGTCATAGTTATTTCAGTAGTCGCACCTTGGTAACCAGTAGTGGATCGATCTAACAAAATACGCTACGATCACGTGATCTAAAGCTATTTGATAGAAATAGTCCGTTGTATTGCTAGTAAAATATTTAAATTGAAAAACCGTTGAAGGGGTTAAGTCTATTGGACAAAACGTCGTTCAAAGCTTAAGTATTCGCCATTACTAGAGTTCTATTCTATTTGGTAAAGACATATTCCTTTTGACATGTTGCTATAGTATTGTCAACGTTCTCTCTTATTGTTTTAACAGTGGCTCTAAACGTTAAACTCGGGATCCTATCATTTCATAACTAACGTTTCACAAATGATTCATTTCACAAACATATCTTTTGACAATCCGCGTTAAGGTTAGGTTAGGTTAGGTTAGTTTTATATAAAAAAAAAAAACCAAACATTTATTCATCTATAAGTACTAAATAATCTTTCACATTCTCTATCCAGTGTTTTTTTTATAAGTTTGTTTTTCATAGAATCGCGAGACAGAGTGGTAATACAAAATTTAGTCTCCTCTGAAAACGGCCACTCTGTCACAGTATATTCTGAAAAACCACCATAAAGAAAAAAACATTATCGCCACCGAAATAATCATTAATAAGTCCAAATAAAAATTCACGCAACGTATTTTAAATCAAAAATTAAAACCATAATTATCAATAGTTGAACGCAAATTATAGAAAAGTGACGATGTATTGTCGGTAAAAAAGTAGAACGACCCATTTACATACTTTTAATGATACCACGCCGTCGTCAACGTAAACCAAAACACGTAACTTTCAAAGTTAATTAAGTCCTATAAACTTGCGATGGCGATCGGTTAGCCCACAATAGCTCGTAAAAACTTACCCAATCAAGGCCGAGATTAAAACGATTCTTTTTCAAACATTCTGGCAAAACTTTTGGGAGACATTAAGCCGTTCAGATAGGCTGGTTAAAAAAGGAAGAAACGAAGTTTCTTTAGAAAATTCTTTAATATTTAGGTACGACTAAAATATGCTTTAGAGTTTAAAATTTGTAGCTTACAACTTTTTCGTTTACTAAAGAACTTGAATTCGTAAGCTACTGCAGGCCTAGCCAAGATTCAAACGCTGTAATTGTTTCTTTTTTCTATCGACACGAATTGTATGGAATTGGCGTAAGCGGTTGACGCGCTTTGTCATAGAGTCTATAGCCAAGTGACGATAGCGCTTGCGCTTGTAGAAGCGCTAATAATGTAAGGGTGAACATTATTAGCGCTTCTTAACTAGTAATCGAGAGCGAGACGGTTGGTGTCGTAGCGTTAAAGTTTGTAGAAATGGAGTGGCACTATGCCGCTTGGCTCAGCTTACGCCAATCCTGTACATATTGTCTTCAATAGGCTCTCTGTATATAATACTAATCGAGCATGAACGCTCTTCTTGTATCGAGTAAGTAACGATAACGACCAGATTATATGTATGGAATAGCGCCCCGTGTTCGTATTTCATACAAACAAATCTACACAAACATTAAAGATGACATTTACCATCGAGTATTAAAAGGTTTAAGTACGTAAAATAATGTATCAACACGTATTTTAAGGCTTCATGCTACAGATAGATTTCGTAAACCTACATGTTTTCGAATAGTAATTGGCGATTCGTAAACGTTAAGTATTATTTATTAAAATACTTGTAGTTGAGCTACTGCTGCAGTTTAAGTATGTATGTTACTATTCAGTACCTATACAGTAAGAAGAAGCTACATGGAATAAATTAAGGAGAAGGTGCATGTCGTGTCGTATAGAGAGGTTAAGAAGCTGGCAGAGAAAAGAGAAGATTGGAAATTACTCCACCGACGAGAGCAGAGGCCCTAGCCAAGATGCGTCACTAGTAGATCACGTCATTCGAAAAGTCACGTGATCTACCAGTGATGCGATTGGTTTAAAACCAAACGCATCGAATCTCTAGTTAGCGAATGCCTCTTGGTTAGGGGTTCAGGGCTCTTAAATGAAAAAAGAAGAAGAAACATTAAAAAAAGGAGGTTAGAAATGCACTTGAAAATTATTGTCTAAATGATTAACTTTTTCTGTGCCGAGCCGTCTGCGCATATCTTTCTAGGTCACTATGGAGTATACACCGTGTTTTTTTTGATTTGCGATAACTTTAAGGGCACGTTCTTCAAGTCAAATTAAGCTAATTTCCCGAAGACAGACATATGATAACTCGTACGGTTATAAAGATATTCAATTATTAAAATTAATCAGTTAATCACGTTAAACTAATGTAAAAGGCTCTTAATTGATACCTAACAATTTTCTTTTAATTACCTATTATGAGTTTTCAATTGTTAGGTCGTGCACCTGTCAAGTGTTATCTTTACTTGTGTGTGTGTATGTCACGCTGACTTGACGTATTTGACACTAACTATGAGTTAACTCTAAAGACCCTTTTAGAATGATTGAAGACACAACATTTAATTACTTTGTTCTAAACAATTTTTTTTTTTTTTAGCAATATTTTAAAATCTAATGTACCACGTAGTTTCTATACGTGTACCTAACAATATGCCGAAGTTATCGTAAATCAAAAAAAACACGGTGTATTAAAGTGATGTCTTCAAATATAAAAGACTTTTTAGGATTCCGTAGTCATACTAGGAACGCTTATAGTTTCACCATGTCTGTCCATCCGTCCGCAGCCTAGCGCAGAGACCTTTTAGTACTAGAAAGCTGTTATTTCGCACGAATATGCCAACAAGGCACAATACAATGTAATTTTATTTTTTTACACGTAACGTGGGGATGTATTTCTTTTTCTCGTATACTACAGGGTGTAGTTGTGAGGACAGTTTTTCGATTATATAATCCGAGCATGAAATATTAAGCTTTAAAGCGCTATTTTTTGTTGGACTCAAGTTTTCCACTGATCAGATTCCACTAACCATCAGGTGGCCTGAGCGCTCGTTGCTTTCTCCTTAACATAAAAAAATAGAAAAAAAAGACTTTAAATAGTAAATTAGTTATTACTTGTTGATTTTTATGTTTATAGTACTTAACGGCTTCGAAACCCTACACTGAGCATGGTCTGACATGCTCTTGCCCGGTTTTATGATTTGGTTTACAACGGCGCGTTGACATGTTTATAAGTGGCCTTATTTACTTATATAATGTATACAGTGAGGCATAGTAATTTTAATGCTTTTAATTTACATTATAATATTCCAACGACGGCGCTCGATTAAAATCCCACTTTGTAACTTAAAAGCTCTTCGCATAAAATTAAAAATAACAAAGGAAGCTACAACTAACTCCAAACTAATCTTAAAGATAAGAAAGTTTAAGGATCAACCCTCTTCACTAATTAAAGCCAACGGCATAAAAAGAGGTTGTTAAAGTACCAAGAATGGGAACTATGGTGAAGTTCTTAGCTCACTTCGGGAGCAAGTATCAAGGCTAGTTTATCCACTTATAGTTTTACATCTTCATCATCTTAGTTTTTCGAGCGTTTGAAATTCAAATACCTTTCTTCAAACTTGAAAAATATTAGATTAAATGGAACTCTTTTAAAAATCTCGATTTAATCATGATATTTTAAGTTTAATGTTAGGGCTTTTTATGAGGCATTTCAGAAAATTGAAGTAACTCGGACATATTAAAGATATCATAACTGGTAACCCATTTAAACAATGTCGGATATCACTCGACATGTTTCGAGCTCGTTCAAGCTATATTCGACATTATTAACGTGAGATAGATTTAGAATCAGCGCGATCCCAACTCACACCTTGTTTATCTTCAGAGTTTTTACTATAATCATGCTAAATTTACGGTTGTATGTTTTCCGATTCTATAAAACCCCCCGTGGTTGCCGGGCTAGAATAGTGCCACTCCATGTCTTCCCGTAGATGTCGTAAGAGGCGACTAAGGGCTTGTTATGATTGGCTTGCAACCTGTCATTAATACACTGGTTAACATCTTAGCCTGATTGTGCAAAATGTGGATACAGAATTATTACCTTTTTTTAAGTTGTTTGTAATGTATATACGATACAGTAAAAATAAAAGTTATTGAAAAATAACCTTTTTTGCATGGGGATGCCGTTTATTACTTCACTTTCTTTTAAATCAACTTGCTGTCTCTTACGGTTCAAAAGATACAGCTCTTTTAAGTTTGGACGGACGGACAGACAGTGTAGTTAATATTAATAGGGGCCCGTTGGGCTACCTTCGGGAACGAAACCATAAAAGGATGCTATAAAGTGCTTCATACTATGCTGTTTCATACGGGAGCCCCTTGTTTCCCATAACTTTTTTGGTTATAATGTCATTGCTGACATAATTATTGATAGTCATAATTTTTATATCGCTGGAACTGTAAACTTTTCAGAATTTCTGAATTATACAACGCGTAGACAAGGCTAGGTTAGGTGTTTTTTTTTGCTAGCCTATTTGAGTGTCTTACTGCTGGGCAAAGGCCTCTCTCCTTGAACTCCACGCGTTCCTATTTGATGCCTCTTCCGGCCAGTTGCTGAGAAATGCGTCCAAGTCATTCAAGGTTAGGTTAGGTTTGATTTATAAAAATCCTGAAACAGTAACAATTTAAAAATACGTTATAACTTGCGATAATTATGAGTTAAATCTCATTATGACTAAAAATATATATGGCAGACAATATTAACCCGTTTCATACAAATAACGCAACAAGCATGAAGCACGTTACGTTAACAAAATGTAATATACGAGTACACAAAATTTGTAGGTATATATTACGAGTACCTAGTTTTACAGAGCTGCCGAGTGAAATTCACCATTATTTGATATTATCCCTTTTCCTAAGTAAACTTTCACAAATGAGATTGATCGGAAAGGAATGATTCTTCATTTTCGGGAGATAATAATGGACTCAAATTTCATGCCTCATTGATGTTGGGTAATTCTTTCAGGCAAATAAAATGATTGTTATTGATGTCAAGGCGTATTTTGAATGTAACCATTGCGCGCATGCGCGTTTAAAGTGAATTAAGATAGTACTTATAATTTTGAGAGGGATCGTGGTACAGTTTCGTATTTTATTTCTAGAAATAATTTTAAGTGGAAAGAAGTGGTCTCTGCCTACCCCTCTGGGAAACAGGCGTGATTTATGTATGTATGTATGTATGTAAATAATTTTAAACGTTCATATAATATTTTTGTTTTTTTTTCGCTTATTATTACATTTCACTATAAACACTCATTTTATATTTAATATAAAAGAAAAGTATCAGCTCGTCTTTGTAAAACTGCCATGATATCAAAAAAGGCAGTTAAATACATAGTAATACTATAAGGATTTTAAATTGAACGTGGTTACCAATAGATTATAGAATGCTTCGATTACCACATGCGACTAGCCGTCTTCTTTGGTATTATGATAGAAGAGGTCTCTTAACCTTTCCTTTACCAGGGACGCAAATATCCGTCCCCCCTTTCTAAGTTAGAATTATCAAAAACTGAAGAAATCTATGATTTTCTATCTTCCCCGAATGTTTAATTAGGATTAAGGATAATTTGTCTCAAATTTAATTACTGGGAAAAAAATAGTTTTTTTTTAGTTTACCTCTAAACCATACAAATGTCATGTTCGTTTAAAATGTCACTATTTAAAACTGGTCAAAGGACACTACAAGAAAGTCCAAAACTATTTTTTTTTTGTCTATAGAATGCTCGTGTTTGACGAAATTATAATGTTATTTGCTATGAATGCTCGTTACAAGTAAATGTTCTGATTTTAAAGAGCTCTATTCTACTCGGATAAACCATATTGCTTCTAATGGGAACACCTTAAAATTTTGAAAACTAATTTGTCTAATTAATTTGTCTTTATGCTGGAACTATTGTAGATTAAATGTATCATTTAATTGCTATACGTGGGTTAGGTTAGGTTAGATTTATAAGCTATATCAGAAAATAAAATTTTCTTTCAAAACATTCGGATTAAGTATAGATATTTTTTTTAATAAATTCGGAATTATGATTCTTCGAAATTATGTTGTGTACCCGCTTTTGACATTTTATAGTATAGCCAAGTAAGAGCTCTGTAGTAACGCTAACAATACGAACACTGTACAATACAGGCCAGGCTTTTAGCAAATATAGGTCGATGTAACACTATACAGGGTGAAAGGGGACGGAGCCCTTTCCGATGAAATAATATTACAATAGTGATGTATATGTCCGATGGTTGGAAACGTTTTTTTAAGAGTAACAAAAAATGTGAGCGTTATAATTTGTGGTTCAAAACCTGAATAAGACCATTTTATAAATATCCAATTTAAGATTTGCTCGCTTAATACATTTTTATATCATGATTTAACTGAAGCATGGATCATAATATCGTAATATTTATACACAAAGGTCATCACTGTAACTTTATTTCTGAAACCGTAAGATTTTTAATAAGCCATCGTTAAGAATCCAAAGTAAGGTTAGGTTTAAGTTATAATAGCAATCCTGAGAAGTTTACAGTGTGACAAAACCATTATGTAATCGTTTTATAACCCAATAATTTCAAACTTTATAATAGAACTAGTGACCCGCCAGCGGCTTCGCCCGCAGCAATTTCTTTTTCTTGGCAATACTTTTTATTATTTTTGTAAAACATGTATTACTTTTATTAGTAAAAGGTATCCTATATTACTTCTATGTGTACAAAGTTTCATGATGATTCGTCAAGTAGTTTTGTTGAGAAGCAAGCGGATAATAAATAGATGGATAACCAGATTAATTTATATCCTGAAGCCTTAGTACCTCATGACCATCAAAATACATATATCATAGAGTGTGATTTGATATATATTTGTATATTTTTTAATTAAAGAGTTTTAAACAATCAAGCACTAATAAATAATTAAAAAGCAAAAATAATTTCACTGTATTATCTTCACTACAATATGAATTTAATTTATACTTCAGTCTAAGTAACACGTGGCCGGCTATGCTAACACCAAAAATTTAAAAAGTGGAAATAATTGAATTATACGGTATTTCGTTCACTACAAAATAAATTTAATTAATTTTATAGCGTCAACAACACGTGGTAATTATGCTGTTAAAATGTAGCTTAAATATGACACGTTCGTAGATTTACCATAGCAGCGCCATCTATTGATTACTTACTCAACCCAGTCGAAAGGTATCGACATCTGTTAGAATCATTTGGAGTTAACAGATAATTGCGACTGTTAAATAATAACAGACAAATAATTAGCAATAAATTGAAATTGCGACTAAAATTTAAGATTTAAACTATCCTATCTCTCAAGTTGGATCGAACTGCACATGGTGTGCGAATTTTATTATAATCGGTTAAGTGGTTTAGGAGTCCATTGAGGACAAATATTGTGACACGAGATTTATATATATTAAGATTAAGATGATACGTATGCACGAGGTAAATAGTTAATTCCTAAAGATAATTTCGTCGTTTTAATGTCATTTTCAAAATGCTCTTACATTTAGCATGAAATTCACCATCAAATTCGTATCACACTGTCAAATAAAACGATAATTGCTTTGGGACCAATATTAATATTCTTACATTTTCTGACATATTGTACTAAAAACTCCACTTACGGCGTACAAATAGGCAGATCGTAAAAGAGCATCGGCACATCGTAAATATGTACTGCGTAACATTTGGCGGCCGATGACACCGATGCGCATAATACGGCAATAACGAGGGGGGGGGGGGGGGAACAAGGGGGGTGCTGTGGGAAACGTGCGATGGCTATTTGGGAGTTAGCTAATGTAGTTTAGATGAGTGTGGCTCGTTTTAAATGCGGCATACGTAGGGTGTGTTAAGTTAAACATATATTTGTGGTATTGTAGCTCTCCCAAATACGTGAACCGTGTACGTGTATGTATATATTTAAAAACATTATTGTAAAAAAAAACAAATACAATATTTAGAAAATAGGAATGTAAAAACCTTATTTTTATTAGTAAATTTCATTTAATGATGATAATTATTACACAATGGTTGAAAAATAAAACATGCAAATTCGTCAATACAAACTGCTACTGCTATCTTTTACCGGAAGGCGGAACTGTGCAACATACATAATAAACAAATCTCACACAAATTGGCCTAGTCCCAAACTAAGCTCTAGGCTTGTACTATAGGTACTAGATAACGATAAATATACATATATAGACAAATACATAGAAAACATCCAAGACTCGGGAGCAAAATATTCGCACTCATCACACAAATATCTGCTCTTACCGGGATTTGAACCCAGAACCGCTGGCTTCAGTAACGGGGTCACTCCCAACTAGGTCAACGTGTCGTATAATCAGTGTTACCCGTAAACGACTCGAAATAGAACCCTACTGTAAATACATTTTTGGAGCCTACTATTCAATTTCTACAGTTGCAGATTTTTTTTTTTTTTTAATTTTGCGTTTAATATTTTGGTACCATTGCCACCACATGTCTTTTTAGGACAAACTCTAGCCTATGTCACTGAAAATAATTTTACTATTCCAATAATACCCCTTACGCTAATGAGTTTTATTGGAATAATTTACAAATATAATGTACATACATGAATCCTGAAATCATTACACTTCCTTTTTTGGGCAGTCGTGTAAATAAGGAACGCTATTGGTAAGACTCCGGTGTCTCTCTGTCTGTTTGTCTGTATCTTACACAAGTTTTCTTCAGTGACTAAAGAAGATTTCAACTTAATTTCTCGGTAATTATTAGATTTATAGCATCACGCCTTCATTTCCAGAGTGGAATAGGCATTGCTACAGAGATAGCAACAATTCTAAAAATACTTCATGGTAATTCTGTAACCAATTTTTGCACAATCAGGCAAAGATGTTTACCAGTGTATTAGTGACCGGGTGCAAGCCCATCGCCTAACAGTACTACAAGCCTTTATTCCCTTAGTCGCCTCTTACGACATCCACGGGAAGACATAGAGTGGCTCCATTCTAACCCGGCAAGCACACGGACTGTAATAATTTTTGGCAAAAAAACTTATAATAAACCAATTTAATCGTGTGACTGCTTATATTTGAATCGTTTGCAATGATAATTTATATCGCAGTTTTGATTTATCTGGGGATTTTGAATTTCATTAATTCATGATAGTTTTGCATGCAAATCAGGGTTGACATTTAATTTATATTCATTATTAATAACAGTTGCGTTGTTTTGTTATAAACTTGTGATTGGGTTTTGCCAATTAATATTGATTATTACTTACTTTACTTACAATACACGCGTTTTCTTTGCTTTTGATGTAGTTGATAGGTTTTGAAAAAGATTATCTTTGGATTGCGTTGACAGCTTGTTTTTTTTTACAGCTTCAAGGGACTGCAGACATAAGTATATTATGATGTTAATTTTAACTTGATTCTCCACGTTTCCCTGAGAAAAATGGACAGACAGACCGACGCACGCTTTTTCTCAGCAGTGGTCTTGGGAAGCACTGGTAGAATAAACAACTTTTAACTTTTTAACTTTTGACGAACAACAAAGTGATCCTATAAAGGTTCCGTTTTTTTTTCCTTTTCAGGTACAGAACCCTAAAAATGGATAGGTCACATCGCATGTACCAAATCGAATGGTTGGAAATAGTACCAAATTTACGTCTAATACTACCTACCCGAACGTTACGTTGTTCAATGACGATCTTATACGGCTTTGCTTTTTGATTTAGTTGATCTGGTTTTGTAGAAATAGGTTTTGTAAAAGATTATCTTTGGATTGCGTTGACAGCTTGATTTTTTTTACAGCTGCAAGGGACTGCAGACATAAGTATATTATAATGTTAATTTTTAGACAGACGCACGCTTCTTCTCAGCAGTGGTCTTTTGAAGGGCTGGTAGAATTTGTAATAGTGCCCGTGCAGACTACTTACTGAATGAATAACTTTTAACTTTTTTACCTTTGACGAACAACAAAGTATTCCCGTTTTATTTCCTTTTGAGGTACAGAACCCTAAAAATGGATAGGTCACATCGCACGTAATATCAAGTCGCATTGTTGGAAATAGTACCTACCAAATTTACGTCTAATACTACCTATTATACGTGAACCCGATACGTTGTTCAATGACGATCTTATACGGCTTGTTATAATTTTTTTTTTTTTTTTTTTTTTTTTTTTTTTTTTTTTTTTTTTTTTTTTTTTTTTTTTTTTTTTTTTTTTTTTTTTTTTTTATATTTATTATTACAGTGACTCAGTTTACATATTTAAATTGAAACACAAGTAGTTAAGTACTAAACACTGCACAAAATTTACAAGTATATAAACTTTTCCTGTGTCACCTACACTAGGCTCGGCCTGTCTCGTAGAGTGGCACTATACATAGTTACCAGAAAATGTTTATCCGACGTCAAAGAATTTCACAATATTATATTAAATTTTATTATGTAATTTATATGATTACCGTTTAGAGATATAAATTAGTCTGGAGAAGGAAAGAAAGAAGGCATGAATACGTACAAATGGACATGTGAGTGTGCGTGTGTGGGTGTGTGTGTGTGTGTGTGTGTGTGTGTGTGTGTGTGAGTGAGTGTGTGTGTGTGAGTGTGCGTGGGTTAGTCAGTAGGTATTAAATTATTTAAAGCGCTGAAAGTATTTTTTCTGTTTCTTTGTAATTTAAAGTGGTCAACCATCTTTTAACTTTTGTTTTAACCTCCCTCCGAGAGCAAGTTTTGATGTCGCAAGCTTTATCCACATTCCTGTAGATGTACAGATGTAGATAATCTCCAAGCCTCTGAGCAAATCTTGATTTCACATGTGGTAAAGGGACTATAAATGTGCGTTTTAGAAGAAGGTCCTTGTAATTAGGTAAATTCTGGACCGTTACGTGGGCCAGAATGACACACCGAAGTACGTACAGCTGCCGCACGCTTAATACTTCGCTTTCCTTGTACAAGGCACTAGTTGGGTACCGGCGGGGTTTTGAGTGCATTACTTTCAGTAGGCACCGTTGAGCTCTCTCAAGAATTATCATGTGTGAGTTAGCTGCCCCTCCCCACACAGAGATGCAATACGTAATGACAGACTCCGCCAGGGCCGTGTACGTTGTCTTAAGAACTTCTTTAGTCATGACACAGCGCAGTCTTTTAAATATGTATATCAGCCTCCTGACGCGATTGGCCGTGGTCACAATATGATCAGTGAATGTCAGCTTTTCATCGAGCACTACTCCCAGATACTTTATAGATGGGGCTCTCTTTATCAACTCACAACCACATGTGGTTTCGTCCACCGCCGCCATACAAGTGTGAACTTTGAGTTGGGTAAGCGAAGTGGGAGCGGAGGCCAGAGACTTGTGAAAGCATAAAAAATTAGTTTTTTGAGAATTTAATGTTAATAAATTAAGTTGCAACCATTTCGCTATCTGTGTCATGCCTCGCTCCGCGGTTGAACGTACTAGATCCCACGATGAGTGATAGAATAATACCGCGGTATCGTCAGCATAACACAAGATATCGGCATTTGTTAGTTCTAAGGAAGCCAGATCATTAATATATAGCAAAAACAGTGTAGGACCCAGTATACTACCTTGCGGGACCCCAAAAGTAATATTCTTAAAGCCACTCATGTGTCCACATACTTTTACACATTGAGACCGATTAGATAAATAGCTTTGTATCCAATTAAGTGAGGCACCACGTATCCCAGATAGTTCCAACTTTCTAAGGAGGATTGGAAATGAGACCGTATCGAAGGCCCGGGCAAGATCCAAGAACGCGCCAATGCAAACTCTCTTTTGGTCCAGGTGCCTGGAGACAGTGTTTGTTAGAAGAGTAACAGCATCTTCGGTCGATTTACCATGTCTGAAACCAAATTGATTTGCAGATAAAATCTTATTTTTATCCAAAAAAATTACCAGACGCTTGTTGACTATTTTTTCCAATATTTTAGACAATGACCCTAATAGAGAAATTGGTCTATAATTGCAACAATTAGTTTTGTCGCCCCCTTTATGTACCGGAGTTACGGCAGCAACTTTCCAGGCCTCCGGAAAAGTGCCCTCGGTAAGACTCATGTTGCAAATATATGTCAGAGTTGGAACAATGTAGTTTTTAATCTTTTTTAACAGGACGTTTGTGAAACCATCTAGTCCCGGAGCGCTGTCGGATCTCAAATTTGTAATAAGACTTTCTACTTCTGCTTCGTCAGTCGGCTGCATAAAGAGAGAAGCGGCTGGTGAAAGCTTTAAACGAGTATTTTTAGCTAGTGAGTCCTGGGTTGCATTAGTATTTGTAAGGATGTTTCCGGCGAGGCTTGACCCAATATTGGTAAAATACTCATTACAGTTGTCTAAGGACTCAAGTTCCGTGCCTCTACTTCCCAGCAACTCCGAGGATTTACCGTCTTTTTTGCTATAGGAAGTGATTTTTTTGATACTTTTCCAGAGATTTTTTGGATGATTTTTATTTCGTTCTATATCGCTGGCCTCATAGTCACGTTTTAATTTACGCAGCAGGTCAATATAGAAATTGCGATACCTTGTATATACTGTCCTTGCCGTCAAGTCATTAGCGTGCTTCCGGGATTTTGAACGATAAATACAATACACTATACCATAACAGTGTTACATTAAGTGCTAATTTCACCATACAATGTTAAATTTAATCAATGTTAGCCGACTGTTAGTTCATACATTTTGACAACTGTTAACGCCCTAATCGTCTGTTAAGTGGTTAACATCGTATGGTGAAATTGGTACTAAACCCGTCCAAATTTTCAATCATGAATATCATGATTAAGTCGATGGTTCGCGATGAAAATAATTTTGTTAGGTAACGATATAATACTAGTTTGGCCCCGGTCTACAATGTCTTTATTGATTAATAACCGTTTTACTTAAAAGGGACATATGCTTTACAGTGCTGGGATTCTACACGGTAATAACGATATCGTCTTTGACGTCTTTACGTATTGCCAACGTTTTGATAACTCTTATGTCATTTACAATAATGGCGACTGAGTCATAAACGATTCTAAAACACGTCAAACGCGATATCGTTATAACTCAGTACAATAGAGGCCCTGGGACTTTTGTTAGAGCTCCTTATTTTTAGGGTTCCGTAGTCAAACTAGGAACCCTTATAGTTTCGCTATGTCCGTCCTAGCTCAGAGACTCTTAGTCTTAGTTAGTTGAGGACACGCTAGCTTTCGAAGTTAGGGGTACTGGGTTCAAATCCCGGTAAGGGCAGATATTTGTGTGATATGCACGAGTACCTGAGTTCCTGAGTCTTGGATGTTTTCTATGTATTTAAGTATGTATTTCCCTATATAAGTATGTTTACCGTTGTCTAGTACCCATAGTACAGTCAGCGTCAGAGAAAAGGACCCCCCTTGGTAATGACATCAATCTGTTTAAGTTTTTTGTAATGAAATGTAAATGGCATGTTGGTCCAATGGTCTAGACTGCTGCCTACGAATGCAATGGTCACGGGTTCAAACCCAGGCCCTTGGTGGGATTTATTCTTTTTTTCATTTCGTTAATCATTTGTCTAGATTTTATTATTAAAGAAATCAAACGTTAAAGTAGGTATGAGATTACGTAAGAAAACAAAGGCATGTTGCGAAAAAAATGTTAATTTATTTCTCGAATTTGTTTTCTGTGTTAAATTAGGTTTATTTACTTAGGATATTAACTGAACTAAATTTATTATGAAAACACAAATTAGCGGTTTAGAATGTTTAACATTAGACAACGGTTCGTTTATAGATATTTCTAGAAACAACTACCTACACGTCTTTCTTTATTTAAATCAGTGAACATATTTTTTTACATTCTGAATGATTTTAACAAAGAAAAGCCTGGTTAAAAATCAAATGTTGTCATTAGTGCCTGTGAATCTCAGAGGAAGAACCAACATGCTAAACTATAATAGTATAGCAATATACATCTTTCTCTTTTATCACATTTTCTTTCTGATAACAGTGATGATAACCCTTTAACACTTCAATAGAAAAAAATGTGAGGTCAGATGGTTTATCGTTAACACAAGACTACTTGTAAACAAGAGTAACTGGATTGATAATAATAAAGGATGTTTATTTTTGATTAACTACGTGATAATCCCACAAATATTTGAAATTGTTAACATATTGCTTCGTAAGTATTTCACCAATCAATCTGCCGAGTATACCTATTAATAACGGAGAGGATGGCCGTCACTATCTATCACTTCTTGAAGTCGACTTTTCATGCTCGAAACCATACTGGAACATGCATCACTATTTCGCATTAGTTCCCAAGTTTTGTTTACCTCACTATCCAAATTTTTTTTGTTTTTTATATCACTGGAGTCCCAGTTCAAAACCATCTGTCCCCACAAATTTTCTATTGGATTTAGGTCCGGACTTTTAGCCGGCCACTCAAACACCGTTATGTCTTCTTGGACCTTTAGCCAGTCTTGAACGATTCGGGACCGATGCACTGAAGAATTATCCTGAACCAGATAAATTTGGCCTTCAGGATATGCGACACGCACTGACGGCTGTAGTAGAGTGTAACGGTACCTTAAGCAACTTGAGATGTATAACGCTGCTTTAACAGATTAGCTGTCAATTATGACAGCCCACCCCGGCCCCCCTACGCCACAGGCAGCTACACGGTGAACATCGAACTAGATTACAAAATTGTAAAATAAATATAAAAGTGCATCACAGTTTTAAATAAAACCACCATTGAAGACCTCAGATATTGTTTTATTGACTAACAATACATGGCGCAGTTACGTCCTTCAACACTTCAAGGTATCGCTCACTGTTCATGCGGCCTCCTATTTCCACTAGCTCGCCTGGGCCCATTGAAGACATCCATCCCCAGTAACCTAAAAACAGTCAACCGTTTAAAATATGTTGTAATAAAGATGTAATCCACATTAATTGTCAACAATATATACCTAATATAATTTCAATAAAAATATTATTTACCTAGTGTTAACCGCCCGCTTGTTCTCAAGTCTAATACATTTTTAGGGTTAAACCTCTGCCCACATCTTCTCCATAAAATTTTTCGGCCATCCTTATCTGACTTGAAGCACTTTTCGTCCGTAAATATCACAATTTCGTTTTCCCAGTCGAAATTTAAATAACGAGTGGCAAAGTTTACTCGGTTGGTGCGGTGATTGTCACTAAGCTGAATTTTTTTGGCCGGTATATAATTATGGATATTCGCAGCGTGTAGATGTCGTCGAACAGTGCTAAGCGACACTCCAAAAGTTTCAGCACTTGAACGCGTAGTTTTGAACGGTGCCACTGAGTGAGCTTCCACAATATTACGGTGTAGCTCCGATTCATCAGTGTAAGCACTAGGGCGAGGGCCTTGGCGTTCACATTTCACATCACCCGTGGCTTGATACCTTTTTATCCATCTTTTAACAGTTTTTTTCTGTAATGAAAATGATAATATAATAGGAATACGTAAATCCAACTTGTAAGTATCTATACGTAATACTGCAACATGATTGCAACAATAAATATGTATGATAATAAGTAAATAACGTAAATCTTACCGTTATGCCCATATCTCGTGCTATTTTCTTTATGCTTTGTTCCTGTTCCCAGAGAACAATAATTTTAGCTTTTAAAAAAGTTGTTAATCTAACCATAATATCGGTTAATCGAAGCAACTGTTAGAAAACTTAATAAATCAGATAATATTACGACGAGGATTTTACACTCAATCAGTTCGGAACGAAATATAAAGAAACTGTAAGGTTATTATAAAGTTACCCTCAGTCACAGTTTAGTAAACAAGGCGAAGAAGTAAATTATTCTAAATTCAACCTTAAGTCGCAGTTTATGCAGCAGCTACTTTTCTGAAGTAAAACTAGGGTAGTGCAACAATCGGCAAGAAGCACAGTATATTCAACCAAACGAGAAATCTATACGTAATTCAACCTTATAGTTAATTGAGGAGTGGAACATGGTGGAAGTTGAAATTTGAACCATAACGTTTTTAACATAAGATCGTTTTTAAAATTGTTCGATATATGGAGTAATGCAATTAAAATTTTCGCCGAGTTTGACAACTGAGTCGATGGCCTAGTGGTAAAGGCATGTAAAAGCAATCGGCTAGCGGCTAGTGGAGCGGGTTCGTATCCTCAACAGCATGTATAAAAAAAATGTCTTTTTGTAAGTTATTCTTGGTATTCGGTTCGACCAAATGCCAAATAGTAAAATAAAGAAATTATGATATTCGAGTGGTATCGGTGGATGCTCGGGCAAGAGGTGTAGGTGCGGGGCGGGGGAAGCTAGCCGCTCACGGCGAACGTCGCGTGACGTTCGCCGTCGTGTGATAATCTTTAACGACTTGGGGGGGTCCTTTTCTCTGACGCTGACTGTACAAACCTAGAGCTTAGTTTGGGACTTGGTCAATTTGTGTGACATTGTCCTGTGATTTATTTATTTATTTAGTACTAGAAACATGTAATTTAGCATGAATACTCGTACACATATAAGTCATGCCAACAAAGTGGTAAAACAAAATGTTGATATATCTCGCAATAACGACGCGAAAGATGACGGGACATGTCACTCGCGTAAAACTTATATTACGCTATCTCACTTAAACACGTGTTGACTGATAGGTGGCGGCTGGACAACTAACTCTGATTAGGCGCTCAGCACCTATATTGTGACACTCAAGCCCGCGCGCCTGGTCACATATCTTTCCCTTTTTTGTTTTTATCTAAGGTTAGGACAAACATCTTGGGGCCAATCATAAGCTCCCAACTTCTTTTTTATGTTATGCAGAGGACAAAACAGCAATCAGGCTACATAATGGAAAGTAAGATTTGCGTTCTCAAGACTACAATTTAAAGACGCAAATACGTTGCCGACTCTGATTAAGATGGATTGCCTCTATGCTAATAATGTCATCGATCGTCTCATCCCCACGGCGGAACACAACAATGTAAACACTACTGGAAAAGGGTAAGATGGTGGCAGCAATTTGGACGGATCTTGAATAAGGTCCTACCAATACTAAGCTCTCTGGATCTACTGAACCAATTTTGTTTTTTTTACCAATAGATAGCCACCTTATTTGTGAGTCTCATAAGCTACATTTTACTTTTCTACGCAGACGGAATCGTGGTCAACAGCTAGTATTATAATATGTTTTAATGTGTAATAGTATTTCTTCGTTTATTCGTTCCTTGTTCATGGCTCAACGCCTCAACCGATTATTGGTACAGAGATAGTTTCAAATCAAATCAAAATCAAATCAAATATATTTATTATTACAGTGCCTCAGTTTACATATTTAAATTGAAATACAAGTAGTTAAAGTACTAAACACTGCACAAAATTTACAAGTATAGATTTTTTTCCTGTGTCACTTACCTACACTAGGCTAAGCCTGTCTCGTAGAGTGGCGCTGTACATAGTTGCCAGGAAATGTTTATCCGATGTCAAATAATTTTACAATATTAGTTTAGAGGCCGAAAACGGACATACACTACTTTTTATTTCGGAAAGTTGGCACAGTTCCTAAGGGGATGTCCACAATCAACTTCGACGCAAACGTATAATATTATATAATTGCTAAGAACCCTGATGATTAAAATTGTTTTTTTGATAAAATTCACCCTATTCGAGTTCTTGATGTTGAAGCCGTTACGTTATCTTACATCCGTGAATACCGCATCCCCTCTCGCTTCAATGTATCGCCACGTAACTTTTTATTGCGATGGAGCTATTTTTGGAGAGGTTTCGGTCGTAATGCGTCAAGCCTATCTTTTGAATTAAATATGGAATTGGGGAGGTCGATTACTTATTAATTGGAAATACACTACGCTCTTTAAGGTAATTCAAAAACGATTAGATACAGGAGTAAAACAAAAAAGGCGACACGTAAACCTGGTTGGTTGTGACCCTGCCTATGAAGCTAGCGGATATAAATAATTAATATAATTACCTTTGCAAGTATTTATATTGTTGTCTAGTAGTACCCACAAATAGGGCAGAAGTACCGGTTTTTTTACACATCAATGGCTGCGACAAAGGTACTAAAATGTTTAGCTACGCATGAGTTCGAACGTACCTACCTACATTTACTCCCAGCTTCTCTATATCGTTCCACTTTCTACATCGCTATCACGTTTGCCTCGCAACTGGCAGTATATTTGCCACTCGTGTTGTCGTGTTACGTGGTCTTTCGAAGGTTCGGAAGACCAGGTAACAGACGGAGGAAATTTGTTGAGGCACCTGACCTTCCGAAGGCTCGGAAGACCAGGTACGTAAAGAGGGTTGAAAGAGATAAAAGAGTTAGGTCAGGGTCAGGGTTATTTATTGAGCACTTGTTTAGCTTTACACAGAATTACCAGTATAAAATGTCTAACTAATTAAATAGGTCCCTAACAACACCAGAGAGATAGCAGAGAGTAGTTATTTTCTGTGAAGTAGACGACTGAAGAGAGCTCCAGTGAACACCACTTGCACAGTGGTGCATAGCGATGGCAGCAACGCTCCTCTTAGTAGAAGTAGCAGATAGGCCCGAGTAGAGGCCCGTGAGATCGAGTAACGGTCCCGGAGCAAGCAGGAACGAGATCGAGGTGCGGAGATAGTAACGGTCCCGGAGCAAGCAGGAACGAGATCGAGGTGCGGAGATAGTAACGGTCCCAGAGCAAGCAGGAACGAGATCGAGGTGTGGAGATAGAGGCTTCTTGAGGTGCGGGGATAGGGGCTTCTCGAGGTGCGGGGCCTGACTTGGCCCCGCACAAGGCCGATTTCTATCGTTTCAACTCGGAAACTGGAGAAAGAATGAATGGCTCTATTCTGAGCCACCCTTTATATACCCTGGTGGTCTATATTTTTTAATTTGGAAGTTCTAAGTTTTTAAAATTACAAAATTACACATGCCAGGAGTTAATTCTATGGAAAACAATCATATTAACTCCATGTTACAGTATAAAACCTAAGATATTGTCTCTGCCCGTTGTCAAGACAATGAAAATAACAATATTGTCAGTTGAAAGAAAATAAACAAAAAGTGAAATATATCTGCTTTAAATGCCGAAATAATCATAAAAGTAGCAAGAATCAAAAGGAAAAATGTAAGTAAACACTCTGGAAGCCCGCGACATCGCGGAGTTCATATATTCAAGAAGATATACGTCCCCAAAGTCAGTCGGTCAAGCTGTGAACGTTTTATATACTAAGTTAAATAACATATTTCAGGAATAATTCATGACCAAACGAGTCCCAATAACCGTCAGGTGAACCGCGCCGGCAAGACGATCAGAAATGCGCAATAAGTTAACAATTTAAACTATGAATCTACAGAAAAACGGACACGGATCCAAGTATCGAAGGTACAATATTACAGTGTTTAAAAACTCAGGTTACCAATAAGTATTCAAGAAATGGAGGCCTAGTAAAATAGTTATCTGAGCTCTGAAATATTCAATGAACTACCGAGCTACTAACTTATGAACTATTAATGATTTCAACCAAGAAAAAAAGTTTGAAAGTAAATTTAATTAAGAATTATAAATATTTTGAACACGCACCATCAAAACAAAATGATTTACCAATTTTAACAATGCATTCTAGTTTAATAGGTTAATGAAGGTGTAGTTTTATCATAATTGTTTAGTTCTATGTCATGGATTTAGTTTTATTTTTAGTTTAATTTTCATTTGTTATTTACCGTTAATTATACTAACACATATATTAAAAAAAAAATACAAATTCAATCTTAAAGATTCACGTCTTGTTGAAAACAATAACTAAATGCGAATGAAGAATTACATTTACAATTTAAATATAAAAGCAAAACTAAAATAACAAAGAAATTTGTCTTTACACCATATCGATAAATGGAAAAGTCGATAAAACAAAATGTACTATCCCTAAGACATTAAAAGTTTTGCCGTGAGTATTCCGCCCACTACTGATAATACAAACAGGTTAACATTTGTTATCTTCAGTAAGATAGTAGTGAGTCGGACAGATTTTTTAGCAATTTACGTTTAAAACTTAGTGAGGTACCGTGCATTATATCGATGCCAGCCAATTGCGAGAAGGTACTAAAAGCTACAGCCACTTATCAGTTTGATTGTAGGTATATATTTAAATCTTCCCCGAGCGTCAGCTGAAATTCGTTTGCATAGTAACAGCACAAACAACGCTCCCGAAACCGACGAACAAATAAAGATAAAAGAATAAAATAATTGTATGCCTCGCTGAAATGTAGGCACGCGCTGCCAACTTAAGTTTACCGTTGGACAAATTTACAGAGTTACGCAAACAGTTCCTAATTCAAAGGAGTAAGAGCCAATTTGTAATAAGAAAACGGCGCCAGAGAGTTTAGAAACAGAATTAAGCCGGATAGGGCTGAGCGTTTAGTGGAAATTATACTAATTTGGGAGGTTTACTTACGTGACTATTTTGGCGTGGGTCGCCGTCTTACTGACAACCCTCAACGGGTTGTGTTTTTCCTAAAACAAAAGACATTAGACACATTACCTTTTTATTCATATTTTTTTAGGTATTATATTGCGAAGGATACCAATTATTATATTGAAACCCCTTTCAATGAACGTATCATTACGCAGAATTTATATTTCATCGAAAAGCATTTCTCGCTGCATGAGTTTTTTTTTGTAGTCACTAGTCTAACCTTACTTAAGCTACGTAATTACATACATACATACACACATAAATCACGCCTGTTTCCCAGAGAGGTAGGCAGAGACCACTTCTTTCCACCTGCTACGATCCTGACAAAGCTCTTTCGCTTCTTCCACATTCATACATCGAGTCATGCATGCACGTCGGTTTCAGGTACTTAAGATTCGGCCCTTTTCCAGTATTTCCCCGATTTGATTAAAAAAAGTACGCCTAGGGCGCCCCCTTCGGACCCTTCCACTCACTTTAGCACTGTATATTTTTTTCTTTAATCGTTTTTCATCCATCCTTTCCAAATGGCCGAACCATCGAAGCATGCCCTTTTCAATTTTAGTCACTACATCTTCTTTCAGACAACTCTTTTCTCTGATGTTTTCATTCCTTACTCTATCACACAGTTTCACACCACACATACTACGAAAAGAGCGCATTTCTACTGCATTTATACGACCTTCATGCTTATCCTGCCACACCCAACATTCAGCACCATACATCAGAGTAGGGGCCAACACTCCATTGTGAACAGCCAGTCGGTCTTTTAGTGAAACGCCCCTTCTGCTCACAAAGGAGTGCAGGGCTCCATTTATCTGATTTCCTGCATTCACCCTCCTCTCAAAATCTTTCTCACACTTAACATCTCTTGTAAACATACTTCCCAGATACACAAATTCACTCACTTGTTCTTCTAGTTCACTATTTATATTTATCACGCACAATTAGTGTTTAAAATATGAAGAAAACATCATGAATTCAGCAGAAAACAGCGTTTGTTAAAATGATATAATCGATGAAGTAATATTCGATAAAATGATGGATTACCGTTGGAAAACACACTCAAGTACTGCCAAGTTCTACTCAGTGACAGGGAAAGAGATGAAGTCAAATATTGCATGTCTTTTCACTGTCTAAAATATGTCAGGTTTATATGAGTGATGAGCCTACTACCACAAGTGGAAAAAGCCATTAATTCTAACAAAAGGAACCGTGTCATGTTTTTATTTGATCTGTATATCGGAAGAGATTAAAAGTGGCCTGAATTTGTTAAATATTTAAAATAACTTCGGACCTGTAATACATAAGGGGTTAAGAACTTAAACGTTAGGACAAATGTCCTGGGGCCAATCATAAGCTTCTATTTTTTTCATGTCATGGAGAAGGCAAAAAGAGCTCTCAGGTCACCTGATGGTAAGTGGGATCTATGACCCACAGACTGCATTCTCAAGACAACAATTTAAAGACTGCAATCCTAAGACCGCAAATGCGTTGCCAACTCTGATTAAGATGGAATGCCTCCATGCTAATAATTTCATAGGTCGTCTTACCCCTGCACCGCAGCACAACAATGCGAACGAAGTATGTTTCTATGTATATATGTATGTACGTAGACCGAGTCAGTGGCGGGATAACCACTTACCCTGCCCGGCAACGGGTCAGAAGAGGCAGCAACGGCCTTGGAGTCCAAATAACTCCAGAAAGGATTGGGGCAGAAGGCAACGGGAAACCACTGCTACTATTTCCCACGAGAGTCATGATGGATAAATGTCGCTTAACCGAAAATGTGTGAAGCTATGCGATCCGCGTGGCGACCGGCGCCAGGGGTTTTCCGGGACTCCAGGTGTGAAATTGGCTACCGGCTATGGGTTCGCAGGCGACCAGGCAACTCATTGCATGAATGCAACTGGAAGAAAACATTTACAACTACGTAACAAGATACGCGTAGGGACTTGGAATGTTCGGGGCTTGCTGGAGAAAGGCAAGCTTGAAATCTTGGACCATGAGCTCGAGCGGCACCACATTGCTATTGCGGGCGTTAGTGAAACGCATTGGAAGGACAGCGGCCATTTTGATACGGAGAAACACTCCATCTTTTT
This sequence comes from Acleris holmiana, assembly GCA_949316455.1. Classification (NCBI taxonomy): domain Eukaryota; kingdom Metazoa; phylum Arthropoda; class Insecta; order Lepidoptera; family Tortricidae; genus Acleris; species Acleris holmiana. Next base: position 4,250,829 of record OX438777.1, on the reverse strand, counting down.
CTCTGGAGATGCCAGCAATAGCTTTGCAGGAGTAGCCATAGTTATTTCAAGACAATGGAGCGGATCGGTTTTGGGATATAATGCTATCAACGAGCGCCTAATATCTATAAAACTCAGCGCATCACCCACTCCGCTCCATATTATACAAGCCTATGCACCCACATCCGCCGCTTCAGACGATATCATAGAGGACTTCTATAATCAGTTAGAGGCCTGCATTTCCCAGATTCCAAAAAAAGAACTCGTCATTATTTTGGGGGACTTTAATGCAAAGGTTGGTGACACCAGAATGGATTCAGGACTGCGTAATATAGTTGGACAGCACGGATTGGGTGTCAGAAACGACAGGGGTGACCGTCTCATTCAGTTTGCCGCGGAGAATGAACTAACCATTATGAACACAGTTTTTAAACACCATCCGAGGAGACTATTTACATGGATATCACCTAATGGCCAGCACAAAAATCAAATTGACTATATAATGATCCGAGAAAGATGGAGAAGTTCAATTTCCAATGCCCACACTCTGCCTGGAGCCGATTGTCTCTCGGACCACCAACTCCTTATTTGTGACCTTAAGCTGAAGTTGCGCAATTCCATCAAAAAGAGAAGCTCCAAGAGATTAAATATTACGAACAAGGACTCATTTCACAGAATACTGCAAGACAAGCAACAAAATTGGTCTCCTGACTCAAATCATTCGCCTGAGGTGCTGTGGCAGGAAGCTAGAAAGCTTATAGTCGACTCTGTAGCTCGGTCACAACCACAACCGTTTAAAGGTAAAAAGCAACACTGGATGTCGGATGAGACTTGGGCACTGATCGAAGAACGTAGAATACTAAAAACAAAAGGCGTTACTCTTCAAGAACTGAATAGATACGGATCCAAAATTCAAGCCGCTTGTCGGAAGGACCGCAATTTGGCGCTAAAATCCATCTGTGCGGAAGTGGAACGGCATAGCGAAAAGTATGAGACCAAGGACTTGTATGCGAAGATCAAGACTATAACCAGACAGTTCAAACCGAAGACCTGGACCATCGAAAACTCCGCGGGGGATACAGTGACGGAGATTAAGGCGATAACAGAGGTTTGGAGAGATTACTGTCTTTCTTTGTTTTCGAGCGGTTCTACTGTGTCGGATCTTCCGGTGGTTGATGTATACAACCACGAACCTCCAATTTTGAAAGATGAGATAAGAGCTGCGATTGACCATCTCAAATGCGGTAAGGCGGTGGGTGCCGATGAGATACCCATAGAGATCATCAAACCTATGGGAGATTTTGGAGTAGACATAATGTACTGCATATGCTCTAGAATCTGGGAATCTGGGAAATGGCCCGCGGATTGGGCTAGGTCACTGTTTATACCTCTTCACAAAAAGGGGTCAACTAAAAAGTGCAGCAACTACCGTTTAATTTCCCTAATATCTCATGGAAGCAAAATACTCCTGCATATATTGAACACCAGACTACAGGCTTACTTAAATTGCGAAATAGCTCCGGAACAGGCGGGTTTTGTCAAGGGTCGTGGAACTCGAGAGCAAATACTCATCTTGAGACAAATTATCGAGAAATCCCGAGAATTTTGTAAGCCGCTCTACATCTGCTTCATTGACTTTAGTAAAGCCTTTGACACCGTGATCTGGTCCAAATTGTGGGAAATACTTCTGCAGATGGGTGTGCCTCGCCATCTGGTGCATCTCATCAGAAGCCTTTATGAAGACGGAACAGCATGTGTGCGCTTGGATGGTGTCGATTCTGGATCCTTCAAGACGGAAGCCGGTGTCAGACAGGGCTGTATACTATCGCCCTTGCTGTTCAACATTTACACCGAATACATTATGCGCATTGTTCTGGAGGACTGGGATAAAGGTGTATCAGTCGGGGGCAGGATGATATCCAATCTAAGGTATGCAGACGATACAACTCTTCTTGCGTCTTCTAAGGAGGATATAAGTAGTCTGCTGAAAATACTCGAAGCTACTAGCCTAAAGTTTGGACTCGCCCTGAACCGCGACAAAACAAAGATGATGGTGGTTGATAGAGCAAACGAAAGCAACCCGGATAATACTCCGATTTCCAACTGTGAAGTCGTCACCAGCTACATCTATCTGGGCTCCACCATTACTAGTTGCGGAAGCTGTGATCCCGAAATCAGGCGACGCTGCGCAATGACTCGATCGGCGGCACAAAGACTGGATAAGATCTGGAAAGACCGCCGGATAACTAAACACACCAAAATACGCCTTATGAACAGCCTGGTTTTCCCGATCTTTCTTTATGGAGCGGAAACCTGGACATTAAGGATGCAAGACCGAAGAAAGATCGATGCTCTGGAAATGTGGTGCTGGAGACGCATGCTCAAAATAAGCTGGACTGCCCATCGGACTAACGTGTCCATACTTAAGGAACTAAACATTAAACAAAGACTGTCGTCGCTTGTGCAATTACGAATTCTCAGGTTCTTTGGGCACGTTAGCCGCAAAAATAACGCAATGGAGCGACTGGTGATTCAGGGCAGAGTTGAGGGCAAGAGACCACGTGGTCGATCACCAACCCGGTGGACAGATACCATCAAATCTGTTACCAAGACCCCTGTGGCAGAGTGCGCTCGCCAGGCAGCCAACAGAGACCGGTGGAGAAGGATCGCGAAGGCGGCAACCGCAATGGGGAGCGACCCCTCATGACCACGACCACTCTGTCAAGAGTGAACGACTCAGAAGAGATGTATGTTGGGGAATAATTAGGGTTTTGAGTAAAAACTTCAGTAAATTCAAGGAACTACGTGTACTCGTGTCAGAGGTTAATACAAGAAGAAAAAATTACATTAGGAAGTTATGAAATTAAAGCAATAGGGATTGCGCGCATGTGTTGCTCGTAGAAATGTGGTAGGCGCGTTATTAACTGCTTTTATCTTGAACATGCCCCCGAGCGTTGAAAGGAGTGCATCTTCTTTCAACCAGATTCACCGGATACCGGAAGGGGACAAATTTTACTAAAGGACCGCCGAACAAGTCCAGTCGCAGTCCTCACGTCTGCAACTCTGCTTATACCGTCTGTCCCGGGATGAATGGCTATAATGCGTCCTAGCCTCCACTTCAATGGGGGAAGGTTATCTTCTTTCAGAAGAACAAGGGCTTCGAGCTGCAACGTATCTTGTCCAGTTCGCCATTTAGTCCTTACTTGGAGTTCCGAAACGTACTCCTTGCTCCACCTTGACCAGAAATGCTGGCGAAGTTGCTCAATGCGTTGGTACCTCGTCAGGTAACGAGTAGAGCTATCTCGGTAATCTTGATCTGGCAGTGAGTGTAGCGGGCGTCCGATGAGAAAATGTCCAGGAGTCAACGGCGACAAGTCAGCTGGGTCAGACGAGAGAGGAGTAAGCGGTCGAGAGTTCAGTATGGCCTCGACTTGAACCAAAACAGTGTTGAGCTCCTCGTAAGTTAAGTGACAATTTCCCAGCACTCTTGATAAATGGAATTTGGTCGACTTGACACCTGCTTCCCAAAGGCCGCCGAAATGGGGAGAATACGCGGGAATGAAATGAAAATTAAGGTCTTCGCCAACCGCGTCTTCGGTCAACGAATTACAGTTTGCTTTTAGGAATTCTGATAGATCATTGTATGCACCAACAAATGAGGTGCCATTATCAGAGTAAATATTACTCGGTTTCCCTCTTCGTGATACGAAACGGCGTAATGCTGACAAATAGTTGTGGCTTGTTAAATCACCCACAAGTTCAAGATGCACCGCCTTTGTGGTAAAACAAATGAACAGGGCAATGTACACTTTAACTACTTTACAACCACGACCTTGACGACTGACTGCATTGAGAGGACCGGCATAGTCAACACCGACACAGTCAAAGGGAAAACTGGGCGAAACACGAGTTTTGGGTAAATTTCCCATGATAGGCGTAATGACTTGGCCTTTTATGCGCATACATTTGACGCATTTGTGAAAACAAGTCTTCGCCAAGTTTGTACCTCCTATAGGCCAATATGAATCCCTGATAGCAGCCAGTAACAGTTGAGGAGGTGCGTGCATTAACCGTTTGTGTTCGTGTTGAAATAGAAGCTGAGTAAACCGATGTGTGGACTGTATAAGTGCAGGGTGTTTTTTCTCATAAGAAAAATGTGAGTTACTGAGCCGACCTCCAACGCGCATTAAATTATATTCGTCTAAAAATACATTAAACTTTACTAAATTACTCTTTTTTGGAAGAGGTTGTTTATCCAGTAATAACTGGTATTCCGGAAATGAGTCCTGTTGAGACAATTTAATGATTAAATTACTTGCGATCTTTATTTCGGCATCAGAAAGATAAGTTGTCAACGGTAACTGCTTCTTACAAGCGTTAACAAATCGTAGTACATAAGCAGCAGTACGTTTAAGCCGTGACAAATTTGAAAAACGACTGAAGTCGATAAAACTGTTACCGACACTGTTATTTTTAACCTTAGCATGTAGTGTCACCTCAGGCCGAGTTTCGGGTAGTGTAGTAGACACTTTTGGATTAGAAGGCCAACTTGACTGATCTTTTTTCAAAAAACTTGGACCTTCCCACCAAATACTCAAGGAGTGGATGAAGCTAGCCTGAACGCCACGCGTGATATGATCTGCCGCATTTTGATCTGTAGGAACGTGTCTCCAGACACAGTTTCCTGTTTTTTCTAAAATTTCAGCAGTACGGTTTCGAACAAAAGGTTGTAATCTACTAGGGATCATCTTTAGCCATCCTAGAACAATAGTGGAGTCGGTCCAAAATGTGGTACTTTGAACGTGAAGTCTAAGTGATTTTATTACTTTTTCGTACAGGCGAGCTCCAACCAACCCACCGCAGAGTTCCAGTCGGGGAATAGTAGTAGGTTTAATGGGAGCTACTCGGCTCTTAGCAACAAGTAACCGAACTAACACTTCACCTGCCTCATTAGTACTACGTAAGTACAAACAGGCCCCGTAAGCACGCTCAGATGCGTCCGAAAAAACATGACACTCGATGTCTTTGTATGAGTCACACAAAACTCGTCTTGGGACATGGACGCTGTTAAGAGCGGGTAAATCGCGAACTATATCGACCCAGAGTCGACTGATCTCAGGAGATAGCTGCTCATCCCAGGAAAGCTTGTGCAACCATAGTTTTTGCAATAGGATTTTCATAAGGATAACACAAGGAGCCAGTAAACCTAGGGGATCAAAAATTTGTGCTATGATTGACAGCATACCTTTTTTGGTGTTACTGCTTGTAGTGTTGATGCCTATTGGGAAAAAGAGTTGATCTGAACTAGATTGCCAACCGAGACCTAAAGTTTTACTCGGCTCAACAGTTCCTATATTTAAATTTAGCGAGGACTGATTGGAATAAGACATTAATTGAGGTTCGTTTGATTTCCACTTTCTCAAATTCATGCAAGCTGACTTAAGAGCAGCGGTCACTTTACATTTAATGGACTCAACGTGGCTAAGTTTATCACCTCCAGTCAGTAGGTCATCGACATAAAAATCGTGGACAATAATCTCACGAATTTCTTTATCGTCACACTCGAGACCTACCTGCTTGAGACATCTTGTCGCAAGGAACGGTGCGTTGGCAGTACCATACGTGACAGTGTTTAACTGGTACGCTTTAAGATGTTCAGACGGATCATCGCGCCAAATAATCTGTTGTAAATACCTATCATCAGGATGAACAGCTATCTGCCTGTACATTTTCTCGACGTCAGCGCAAAGAATATATTTATGCTGCCTAAAACGGAGTAATATTGACAGAAGGTCATCTTGGACTGTCGGTCCTACCAATTGGATGTCGTTTAAGGAGACGCCAGAACTAGTAGGACTGCTGGCATTGAAAACAACCCTAAGTTTAGTCGTGGAACTACTTTCACGCAGAACACCGTGATGAGGTATAAAATATGCATTATGCTTAGCATCAATGCTCCTACATTCTGACATGTGATTTAATAATCGGTATTCTGACATGAACTCCTTATACATTTCTTTAAATTCAGGTCGATTTTCAATCCTACGCTCTAAAGACAAAAGGCATTGCTTAGCACGACTAATGGATTCGCCTAAAATATTAGGGTTTTGTTTCAGGGGTAAACGTATACAGAAACGCCCGTCTTCCAATCGAGTTGTATTTGCTGTGAAATGGTCTTCACATAATTTCTCTTCGTGAGAATAATGGGACACTTGAGGGCAAACTTCATCAAGCTGCCAAAAACGCGTAAGTTGGTTTTGGATGTCCTCATTAACCAAATCGATATTTTTATTAGAAGATACGGTCGAAAGATGACAATTAATAGTACGTGACGGAGATACTGTGTAGCCGCTGTTTACCGGGCCAGAGACTAACCACCCAAGTCTAGTCTCGAAAAGTATCGGCCGTCCATTACCTAACGTTATTTTTTGTGATCCTATTAAATCCCAGAAAACATCGGCGCCGATTATGAGATCGATCGCAGCCGGCGTATGAAAATTAGGATCAGCCAAACATAAATCTGACGGAATATTTAAAATGGATAAGTCTATTTGGTGGCAAGGTACGTCGTCCGTTATCGATGGCAAGACGAAACAAGAAAGTGTAGTCGAGTAAATTTCATTTAATGATTTCATTAAGACTCGGCACATTTTGCTTACGTGTGACGTGATATTATTAATTCCTACCACAGACTTATCGACGCGATCAGTTTGTAATTTTAATTGTTTACACATCTTTTCAGTTAAGATGCATCCCGTCGACCCGCAATCAAGGACGGTTCTTACAATATGCGCGTGATTATCCTTGTCGTATAGTTTAATTAGCGCCGTTGACAGCAACACGTCCTGCCCTTGAGCAGAATGAGATGGCGGAGCGAGTCGCGCTGCTAACGTCAGGGAAGTGCTGGGATGAGCGGCTGGAGCGAGCGTCGCAGGCGCAGTCGCGCCGGCGTCCCCGGAGCTATCGGTTGTGTTTCCGTTCCCTGACGTGCGATACGTCTCGGCTACATGGATTAACGAATGGTGCTTTCGCTTGCATATTTTGCATCCAGGTTTCATACAGTGGTTAGCATAGTGACCGCTACGTAGGCAATTGTAACACACTTTGAAAGTCGGTAACAACTGCAAACGTTCGGTGTTGCTTAAAGCAAGAAACTGAGAACAATTATTCAAGCTATGCTGGCCATTGCATTTCGGACAAGGTTTAGGAGGAGAGTTATTAGGAGTGTGCCTAGTGGTCTGTGCTGCTAACATTGTTCGATGTTTCGATACGTGTTTGTTAGTCGGCGGACGCGTTTGACTGGAGGATGGAACTTTAGATATCTCCAGTGTTTCTAGTAAATCAGCACGATTACGTATAAAAGTAAGGAACGTTTCAAACAAAATTGCACTATTATTATCAAGACTACCCTTGTGCTCCTCCCACTCTCGGAATGTGTTTGTGTCTAACTTGTGAGTTATAATGTGAATTAAAAGTGTATCCCAGTGTTTAACCGGTTCACCGAGGGATTCCAAAGAATGCAGGTTTTTATTTACTTCGTCAATGACACGCTTCAACTGTACTGAGGATTCTTTAGTGATCGGTTCAATATTGAATAAAGCAGAGACGTGGTTTTGCAGTAACAACCGTTTGTTGTTGAACCGATCACATAACAGTTTCCATGCAATATCGTAATTATTAGCAGAGAATTCAATTGAATTAACCACAAGTGCAGCAGAACCTTCCAACGATGCCCTTAAATAATGAAACTTATTAATTGCTTCAATGTTGTCATTAGAATTGATTAAACTCGAAAAGGTATCACGAAATTCTAACCAGTTCTCGTAGGAACCGTGAAATTTGGGTAATTGTATTGTAGGTAATTTAACAAGCCTTTGTTTACAATTAGTACCGCGAGAGCTCCGATCACTGCACGACTCGAAGTCATCATTCTTTTTATTAACTCGGTTTAATATTTCCTGCGCTTCTGCAAGTACAGTGAAATACTTAGACTCATAATCAGACCTTTCTGCGAGTTGTAAGTCTAGAGTATCAGTGTTGCATTCTAACCGTAACTGGGTCTCATCATATTGTTGATACAATGATTCAATCTTACCTATTCGCAACTGCAATTGGATTGCCTCGGTCTGGGTTATACTTGTAGTAGCATTCTTTAGTCCATTTACATATGATGTGAACAAAGTCAGCTGACCTTTGATGCTGCCTCTTTTCTTAATCAATTCCTTTTCATCGGCCATTTGGGAAGGGTGTCAAGTAAGAACCTTGAATGTAAACAATAATATGCTTAGATAACTAGAGTAATAATTGTATATACCTACTACCTAGTCGGTAAACGACGAAGACACTAGCTTTTTTAGGTTAACAAGTTAGGCAAATATGTATAGGCTTTAGGTTAAATGATAATTAATTAATTACTTTCATTAGATATTTAAGTCTCACAATTAATGTATATTAAGAATAGTGAAATAACCTTATAGTAACTTGACTTTAACACTATTTTTATTTTAATATTACACCTAATATACTTTACACCTGCTATGAATTAATTGGAATCCTAAAATAAACCTCAATTTTGATATAAAATCTCAATTACATGAATAACGGTACACTAATAGTTGTCCCCAGTAACGGCAATCCTTTGTACGTTTAGAACGTCAGCAGTTTAAAATACTAAAATAGTTAATTTAAATAGCTTTGAGCCAGAACAAATTTATACAATTAAGTAAATTAACTAATTTTATGTGTTTCTAAGTCTTAGTTAATGCACAATTTTAATCGCCTTAAAGGTCAACGTAAGGTTAAATTCACAAAGACAAGGAAATACTAACCTTATAATTCCTTAAAGTACACTTATATACTACCTGAGTAAGAGTGGTGGGTTTTAATTAAAGCCCTACTCTCAACACTGTATGGCTGTGGTGTCCAGGAACCTCAACTCCTCGGTAATGATGACGACAGCGAATGACCTCTACGGGTGGGTCTCAGTGCGGTTGGAGTAATAAGTCCTTAATTCCGCTAATTATTCTTAATTCTTCCAATATTGGGATAATTCTTCCTTATCCGGTTCGATCCAGGACCATGTTGGGGAATAATTAGGGTTTTGAGTAAAAACTTCAGTAAATTCAAGGAACTACGTGTACTCGTGTCAGAGGTTAATACAAGAAGAAAAAATTACATTAGGAAGTTATGAAATTAAAGCAATAGGGATTGCGCGCATGTGTTGCTCGTAGAAATGTGGTAGGCGCGTTATTAACTGCTTTTATCTTGAACAATGTATGTACGGTTTATTCTTTCCATGTAGAGGCTAAACGGAGGGCCCAATATCATCACACGAGATGTCACGCCGTGACATGATGATATTTAAAATAAATTTGTGACATAACAATTTTTCGATTAAGGAATCCGTTGAGGAAATATTAAGCATTAAAGCGCAAATTTTTGTTAGAATCAACTGTGTCCCCAAAACAGCCAAAACTACATATACTAAAAATCTGAAGAAATTCTTGAATGAAAGCGCATATAACGAATTTAAAAGAAAAACTATCACGACTAAGTAGAAATCATTGGCTCATGAGATACAGGCGATTAAAGTGTTTATACCTGCTAAAATTATCTAAGCAGGCACCAAATTTAATGACTTTAAATACAAAATTAGTTAGGTATTACTTGTTAATTTGTATGTTTGTAGTACTTAACGGCTTCGGAACTCTACAATGAGGATGGTCCGACATGCAGGGGGGTTATTATGAGCTAGCTTTGCAGTTCCTTTTACGGTGAGCGTAAAGGACAGAGCTATGGCAGTTACATAGCTCTGTCCTTTTCTCTGAGCGTAAACAGAACTGCATAGTTACGTCATAATAACCCCACAGGCCTCCTTTGTAAGCTGGTCTAGTTTATAGATAATACCTGTCTTACTCAGGGTTACAACAATGCGAACACTGCAGCTTTGCGATAATCCTGAGCAACCTTTGCACAAAGTCCTATCGCAGTTACTAACGATATAATTATGATTGTATGTATGTGTGTAAACTCTTTATTGCACAAAAAGAAGATAACGAAGTAAAAAACGAAACACAAATCTAAAGGGTATGTACAAAGGCGAACTTATCCTTTTAAGGGATCTCTTCCAACTAACCTTTGAGCGATTGACAGAGAAATTAAACAGGGGATGGCTAAAAATGTAGTAAAATTTACAGGGACAGAAGAGAAATATATACTTAAATAGTAATCAAATACGTATAATAAATAGCATAAATACATAACATCACGCCTTCATTCCCAGAGTGAGGTAGGCAGAGCTACAGAAATACCAACAACTCTTAAAAAACTTGTTGATAATTCTGTAACCACATTTTGCACAATCAGGCTAAGATGTTTACTAGTGTATTAGAGACAGGTTGCAAGCCCATCGCCTAACAGTACTACAAGCCTTTATTCCCTTACGACATCAACTGGAAGACATGGAGTGGCACTATTCTAACCCGGCAACCACACGGGAAATAGCATAAATAAACCTAATATTATACTAGTATAGCCCTTCGGGCGGCAATTGCTGGATACCCGGCGGTTGTCATGTTCTGTCGAGCGGCGCGGCCATTTTCCGGGAAACTGCATCAAGCGGCAGGGGCCCCACGGGCGGTCATCGCGAATTCGGAGCATGTTAGAAAAATTGCCATTATTCAATAAATATTGTGGATGTTATATTATAATTTTATATCGTTGGAATCAAAATAAAACGAATTATCTAATTATATAATAATGAAGGCCGCTCCATTTATATGAATTTTGTTAGTCTTGATCAAATCTCAGATGGGCAATTTTTTCATGTCAAAATGTTATGTAAAATCATGACAAAACCACAATAAAACGATTAAAAACTTTTCATTACTTAGCCTGGCATGATTCTTCTTATTGTTTTAAAAGATTTACTAAACCATTATAATAACACTAAACAAACAGAGAAACAGATGTTTTCTCAGCCGCAGCTGTTACGGAGTGAGGGGATTTCTGACGAAATTTCTTTGAAAGTGCTGTCGCGACCGTTATCGTATGCCACCCTTATGTATTCACGAACGCATCCTGAACATTTACATTAATGTAAAGTGACAGTTAAAATTAATGTTAATAAAATATACAATTTTACATGTCAAATTATGTTTCAATTTCACTTATAGCTATCACTGCTATGCGTAGTTACAGTTTCTAACATGTGTGCATGTTTGTGAGGCAAGGCTGAGCCAGCGAACCAGATACATTTAGATGTTAAAACCTAATTACTATAGATGCTAGTTCTCGAAAAATGCATCGACTGAGTAGTAGGCGTTAGATAGCAATTTTGTTTTCAGATTGAGTTTGCTTATATCAGTTGGCAACCGATTCCATAAACGAACAGAATGTACCGAGAAGGATTTGGAATAATACTTGGAATTATATCTAAGTATTAATGAAATCCAACTTAAAAATAATTATTTCGGTGGAACCCCAATTTAAATGAACCGGGATCCAGGACATTTACATTAATGTAAAGTGACACTTAAAAATAATGTTATCCCAAGTGTTTCAGAGAAAACGGTCAAGCAAGAACATTCCAAAATCGTGAAAACGTGTTCCTAAAGCTATTCGTAGCATGAATCGTTAAAATAAATACGTGTTTTCATACATTACTAGCGCGCCGCCCTTGCTTTTTGGTTTTTATGAGTTTTCTGTAACACCCGTACCTACATAAACCAGAATTTAAGAGGCCGTACACGAAATTTTGCCGATTTCGCTGATTTACGCGAATTTATAGTTGGAATACTTTACTTCTACAAATTTTAATGCGCAACACGAAAGATAATTTCAATTTAGTTTCAATGAATGTGTGAGCAACTTTTTTGTTTTTATTATTTCATTTTGATCAATCGACCTGAAACCGGCGACTGTTATGTGAATTTTGCTGTAATAGGTTTAAAATAATTATCGCAAATTCACGAATCGTTTTGACGTCTAAAATGTATAAAAAAAATTATTGCTTTAAATATCGTCTACGAAATGTATGAATCACTTTTTACCACCGTAATATTTTTTTTGACAAAAAAAAACAATCAACTTGGTAAAAATTTAAAGCAAATGAACAAAAAAAATCTATTTGATTTCGGCAATTAAAAAAAAAAACAGTAATAAACTTCAGTTCAAAATCAATCCATCACCTTAAAAAAACATCCATTTAATGAAAAAAAATAGCAATACAGGGTCATTTTTTAATAGGTGTACTAATTTTAATATTTGCTTCGCTATTGTTAATCAATAACACATGTTGTGTTATTTTTACTCTAGCTTAAAAAATATTAGAGATATTGCCGATTCTATGATTCCACTAACTTAACGATATTCATGGATCCTCTAATGCAGGGGTGCGAGGAGAGGGGAGTGTTGTTAAGTAAGTTAATAAATGAAATTTCAAATTTAGAATATCAGTAGGAGAGGGGCTTGTTGTCTGATAAGCTGTACATGAAATTTCGAATTTCGAATATCAATACAGTGTATCGCATACCAACAGCTTGACAACTCATGTCATCATTAAGTAAACTATCACTTTAAAAGACCTCGTACACTTTGTTTCCACACGAGAAAGTAAAAGAGAGAATTTGCAACAAAAAAAAAATTTTTTTGAACTTGTTTTAGTGTCGTAATAATTATAATAATATTAACGTTACAAAATCATATTTTAAAATTTGTGCACTAATAAAAAATTACCCTGTATTTAATGTTTTAAAACAACCTAAATCTCGCATTATAATACTCGACAAAAATAAAAAAGTAGCTCATTCATTCGTAATTCATTTATTCGATCATTATTGAAATGATATTTCATGATGTGCATTAAAACTTATGGAAAAGCGGTATTCTGACTGCAAAATTACGAAAATAAGCAAAACCGGCAAAAATTTGTATACGAAAATTTCGTACGGCGAAAACTGGATCAAAATCCGTAGCGTGGTTTAGAAGGAGTTAGCGGATATATACCTACAGACAGGCAAACGCGAAAAGAGACTTTGTTTTATACTCAGATAAAGAAGGTAAAGTAAATAATACTGTAACGGTTCTGTATATTTTTATGTAGGTATTTGAATGTATTTTTTTATTTAGGTTTTCTTGGTTAGTATTTGTTTTTTAAATGTTTTAAATAAATTTGTACACCTCCGTACTCGACTCTCTCTCAAAGGTTAACTGGAAGAGATCCCATGAAGGGAAGTTCGCCTTCATATATAATTTTTTATATTGATTAATTATTTATTGTATTGGTTTTTCTTTTGGACAATAAAATGTTTACATATTTCATACGCGATGGTAATACGAAAGTCAGCGTTAAAGTCAACTTGCTGTCACATTTTTCTGAGTCTGGGGGCTTAGATAAGCAAAATGCTAACGTGATTGTTTTTAGAAAGCTAAAATAAATAAGCGAGGATTGGCGTAAGCTGACGATTTATCGCATCGGGATTGTAGGTTTATGGGTACCCTATAAAAAAACACGGGACAATGGCGCACAAATTGACCTAGACCCAAACAAAGCTCTAGGCTTATACTATGGGTACTAGACAACGGTAAACATACTTATGTTGAGAAAGAAACTTAAATACATAGAAAATATCCAAGACTCAGGAACAAATACTCGTGCTAATCATACAAATATCTGCCTTTACCAGGATTTGAACACGGGACCGATACTTTGTAGGCATGGTCACTACCAACTAGACATACGTGTCGTTAAACAAATTTTGAATCCCGTGAGATTATCGAAAATACGGTCTTTGCGGCACTAACGGCCGTATATTTTTTTCATGTTAATTTGGAGGTTTAATTTTTTCACTGCTTTAAGGGATTGTACTAGACTTGAGTATGGTTTTAATTTCAACACGATACCTCTACGCGTTCCTGAGATAAAATTGACAGAGAGGAGGGACAGACAACAATTCCTTTTGAGTTGCGGAGCCCTAACAACACGATAACGTGTCAAAAGCAATATGTTTTTACCGATTAGAATACAATCTCTAAGCTCTCAGTTAGGATTGACAAGTCTGCACAAATTGGGCAATGTAAATCAGTGACGGCCCTGACCTTACAAATTGCGTGGACTTTAGCTCGGGGCGGACTGACACAAAGATGGCGGATGGGGGCTAGTGTAAATATTGAATTTATCTTGTTAAAAAAAACGTTGATGGCGTTTTTTTAGCTGCAAAAGGCAAACGAGCATACGTAATACGATGGTAAGCAGTCACCGTCGCCCATAAACATGAGCAATACCAGACAAGTGGTTGTATTTCAGTGAATATTCTTTTTAAGCCGCGTTCAAAGGAGAACATGTCGTAGTGTTGAGAAAACATCGTGGAGGAAAGCTCATTCCATAGTATACTTTCAAAGTACAAGAAAGAACCTTTGGAAATGGATTGTAGTCGATTTTAATGGTACAAAACCGGGCAAAAGCATGTCGGACCATGCTCAGTGTAGGGATCCGAAGCCGTTGAACTGAGATACTACAAACATAAAGAAGTAATAACTAATTTTCTATTTAAAGTCAATCGGTGCTGTCTTAGATGATTTTAGTAGGTATAAACTTTTTAATCGCCTGTATCTCAAGAGCCAATGATGTCTTCTTAGTCGTGATAGTTTTCCTTTTAAATTCATTATATGCTCTTTTATTTAGGATTTTTTCACATTTTTATTATTTGTAGTTTCGGCTGGGTTACGACGACACTTGACTCTAACAAAAATTAACACTTTAAAACTCAATATTTAATTTTCATAATCGGATCATGTGATCGAAGAATTGTTTGCACAAATCCGTCATATTTTTGAAAGAACTTTCCAACGGCACCCCACACTAATACATTCCCGCGGTACGTGCAGGGGTAACGTAAAAATTTTTTTTTAAATGTTTTATTTTACTAGTTTGTTGGCGTGATTAATATGTATATTCATGCCAAATTACAGCTTTCTAGTACTAAAAGTCTCTGAGCAAGGCTGCAGACGGACGGACGGACATGGCGAAACTATGAGGGTTCGTAGTTTGTCTACGGAACGCTAAAAATGTTATCAAGACGGGTGTCTATCATTTCATAGAAACGCTATTTTCTGGTCAAACCATAATGTTTTCATAGTATCTTAAATATGTACGAGTATCCTAACCTAACCTACGTAATTAATGTTTAAGATACCATGAAAACATTGTTTTCAGCAAAATAAAGCTTTAGTAAATGAAATTCGATGAAATGATACATTCGATAAAATGAAATTCGATGAAGTGATTTACCGATCAGGACAGCCGTGTTAATTTAATTAGCTCATGGAAATCGTACAAAAATGGGACGTTGTCTTGCACTGAATGAGGTTGTTCTTGTTAAGTGGTTATGACAATCCCATGATTTTCCAATGAAAAGGCCTCCGGATCTTTGTTGAACACTAGAAAAATCTTGCTTTTTTTGATAACTTTTAGTTATTGTTAATTTTAAACACAGGTGTGATACAGGAGAAGTTAGTATAGACATTTTAAGAAGCCTAAATATGCATCTTGATTGCGTATAAAGTTCCTTTATATTTGTTTCAAGAATAAAAATGGCAATTTAAAGCAAATGTCAGCTCAGGCAGAATTAAATTCCCACTCACAAAATCCCTCGTTAGTAGGTATGGTAGGTCTAGAATGATATATACCTCACGAGGAGGTAAGCCACTTTCGTAAATGTGTAATATCAAAAAAAGAAAAGAATCAGAATCAGAATCAGAATAATCTTTATTCAAGTAGGTTTACAAATAATAAACTCTTTTGAAACGTCATAGTAGCGACTTAGCCTAAATTGACTGCAGGTTCAAATCGCGACCGAACAGAGAAGAACCTGTAAGAAACTCTGTCGGATGTCTTTATTTTTTTTCGACGTTCGCAAACTTTTGTCGTAAGGACTAAACATTTTATTACAAGCAATTCAGTCCCAAGCATTGTTATCATTAATATAGTCTTTAATACTATAATATGTTTTAGAAAGAGTTCCTATACATACACACATACATAACATTACGCCTTTATTCCCAGAGCTGGGTAGGCAGAGCTAGGTGGGCTTTCTTTTCTTGCCTTTTTGATAATTCTTCTTTAATTCCAAAATGGTTGTTTGGCTGCCAATGTAATTGCCGGGTTAGAATAGTGCCACTCCATGTCTTCCCGTGGATGTCGTAATGCGACTAAAGGAATAAATGTAATTACTGTTACGCGATGGGCTTGCACTAATACACTGATAAAAGTGATAAACCTCTTGGCCTGATTGTGAAAAATGTGGTTACATCAAGAAGTCTTTTAAGAGTTGTTGGCATTTCAGTATCTCTGCGAACCCCACTCTGGAATCGAAGATATGTAATTTAAAAATACACTTTTGAAACTATCTTTATTGACGACAGATGCAATATCGTCTAAATATCGGCAACTTGAAAATTTATCAGAATCACGGTAAAAACCAGCTCAGTTTTTTTTTTATAGCATATAAGGCAAAGTGTACTCCTAAGTGTGCTCGCACACAGGCCATCTGTATGTTGGATCTAAATATGTAGACATTTGCATTCTCAAGACTTATATCTTAAGTTTTCAATCCTACGACTGCCAATGTGTTGCCAATTCTGAGGACTAAGTAAAATGCCTCTGCTATCATCCATTGTTAAAACAAATGATACGAAAAAATGTAAAAGGTCAAAGAACGGCTGAACTCGCATTTAAACATTTAGAATTGAAATTAATCTTTCAATTCAACAATTGATTTCAATAATTAATGTTGATTCAGAATAATACTACCAGCTGATACCGTAGACGTTTTCTATTCGAACTTCAAAGAGCAAGTATCAGATCAAACAGAAGTGTCAAATATTGCCACATTAATCAATCAATCACAGCTGTTATTCATCATCATTGGGAGGCAATTAACCTTTCAGACAGGCCAGTTGTGAAAATAAAAACGATAGTGGACTTTATATGCCTTGATTTGCTACAGAATAAAAAACTGTTTTATTTTTAATCGACCACGTCTGCTGGGTTGACGTTATACACGGTAAAAACTTTATCGCCTCTGACGTGGTTCCGTATTGTCAACGTTTTGATAACTCTTATGTACATGACAGTAATGATAGCCGAGTTAAAACATCTTCTCCATTAACCACCCGCCAAGCAACAGTGCTCGCATTGTTGTGTTCCGGCGTGGGGATAAGACAAACGGTGAAATTACTAGCATAGAGGCATTCCATCTTAGTCCTCAGGGTTGGCGACGCATTTGAAGTCTCAGGATTATAGTCTTGAGAATTCAAACGTCTATGGGTCTCAGATTCCACTTACCATCAGGGCTGGAATTCTACAAGGTAATAACGATATCGTTTTTGATCTGTTTCCGTATTGTCAACGTTTTGATAACTCTTATGTCATTTACAATAATGGCGACTGTGACATAAACGATTCTTAAACGTGTCAATAACGATATCGTTTTAACGCACCTGAATAGAGGCCCAGGTGGCCTGAGTGCTCGTGTGCCTTGTCCTTAACATAAAAAAACTATACTACAACATCAAACGCAATATCGTTTCATTTTGAAGAATAGAGGCCTGAGGACCTCGCCAAGATGCGTTGGCTAACTAGCGTTTCTATTCGTTTTGTTTTTAAACCAATCGCGTCACCGGTAGATCGCGTCACAAGAAAAGTCACGTGATCTACCAGTGATGCGATTGCTTAAAAACGAAACGAATAGAAACGCTAGTTAGCGAACGCATCTTGGCGAAGACCTCAGGTCTGCGAATTATTGAGTTATTGGTTTCTAATTGTGTCTGCACATAATTTTTAATTAATATTCTCTTTCACTCCAAGCAGTACGCCAGTTCCTGCCCATTTGAAAATCCCTATGAAATTGTAGTTTTATATGGATAATTTGAATTACCAGTAGGCCTAAAAAACTGCCACGGAAACTAGTGTTAAATATGTAAAACGGGAACTAGTGTCAAATATTTTTTTTTTTTTCCTTTTATTTCACAATGTTGAGCCCTTTCAACATATATGAGGATAACTTTATCTTCTTTTACAATTTTTTTGTACTCTTCTCTTATCAAAATTAAAAGAGGTTTTAATCCACAACTTTTTTTCTTTTTTATAAAGGGTTGAATTGAGTAATAAAAGGACTCAAGTCACATAAAACTCACTTTTATTTTAACCTTAACACCCATTCTTACGTTGGAATATGGAATAAATGAATTAAAGTCCCAAACCTATGTCAAAATCTTGTCTCGTGGCAGCGTGTTAGGCTGGAACGCGCTAAATCAATTTTTTTTTATGTAAAGAAAATTGAGCATGTAGGATATCTAAAGAACATAACACATAGTTGTTTTAAAATTAAACACCATATCGCAAAAAACTATTGACTCAAGCATGTTACATAACGACGTGCCATCTTGATACAGCAACGATGTCTAAATATATTCACATGCTTTCACGTCTCTCATGATTAATTCTCCTCAACCACGTTTTTAATTAGCCACGTTAAAATCATAAATCCACGTCCATCAAGTATCATGTAAAATAAACGAAGTTATTTTGTTTACTCAGTAAATTAAGGCATTAGAGTAGGCGAGATTAATTTTGTTGATAAAGTCATAAGTAGGTTTAATTATTAAAATGTTTTTTTAAGACAGGATAATTAATTATTAATAAACAAGGGTTTGACGTTCATTACTCATTCGTAAAAAATCAAATTAACTTCTCAACTCTTTGTCTAAAACACGGGGTCCGTTTGACCAAAAGTACGTTTGACAAACGTATCATATTGCAAACTTTCATATCGTACAAACATATTTTGACATTTATAAGGTTTACTATCAATATTATAGATGACATGAAAATGTTGTTAAACTCAGGTGAAAGTCTCCATTTATTTCAAAATCTTGTCTCGTGTGAAATATAATCCCTTGGTTATTAATACTCTTCACCGCCACAAAAAAAACGAAGGGACGTGTTCTGTACGCCATGGAACAAATCGTCTAGTAGATAAAAGGAACTTTAATACCATCGTAGAAGGTTTTATTTCGAGTACATTGGCATATGAGTCTTGTCATTGACTGTCACGACTAGATGACTGGATGAAGAGGTTAAATTGAGTCTTGAAACAATTGCTAACACCATCTTATAAAGGATGATCCTACCGCCAAGTAGCAATATTCGGATTGTTGATTGCCAGTGTTGGGATTAGAAATCTGGTGGAATTACTAGCATCAAGGCATTCCATCTTAATCCTCAGGGTTGGCAACGATTTTTGTAGTCTTCGGATTTTTATAGTCTTGAGAATGCAAATGTGTAAAGGTCTCCAACTTACTATCAGACGGCTTGTGAGCTCGTTTGCTTTCAAAGATAAAAAAAACTGTTCGTACTTAATGCTACATCGGTTTTCCCGATGTTCATAGAATGCATCAAAAGAACCGTAATAAATCAGCCATGATGCCACAATGAAAAGTATACTGAAATGTTACACTAGGTTAATAAAAAATATACAAAAGCTTTTATAAACCTGTTCGTGTTAGATTGTAATCAGCAAATTGCCTGCATTGTATCCGAAAGGCAAAATGTAGAGTCACGATCCAATCTCCGATGGATAGGCAGGATTATTAATTTCTTCTTTACTTTATTACGCTTTGAAATTTATATTCTGAGTCCGCGTTGGATTTAAATACTCTTAAGGAAATTATAATGCTAACTCTATAACAGTTTCGAAAGTGCCTTAAGTAAGAAAAAAGCCGGTCAAGGGCCCTAGCCAAGATGCAAACGCTCCTAACGTTTTTCTTTTCTATCGCTCAAAATGTGTGGGATGACAGTCGACCACGTGGTTTATCGAAACGCACGAGAATGTCATCCCATACATTTTGAGCGATAGAAAAGAAAAACGTTAGGAGCGTTTGCATTTTGGCTAGGGCCCCATTGCTAGTCAAACTTACGAATCGAGGGTTCCGTACAAACTTATAAGAATGTATATTTTTTAAGGGAAAAAAGCTGTTTTCTTCATACATCGACATAGGTCGCGGTTAGATTACCAACTGCAAATAAGTTAGCAATCGCAAAAAAAAACATTTTTATGATACATTAAAAAAAATACTATTTTCGTTGTGCTTTAAGACCTCCTTTCTTGCCAAATTTTAGAGATAAAGAGTCTTGACAGACAAACGGACGGATGGACGGACGGACAAAAAAGTGATCTTATAAGGGTTCCGGTTGTTCCTTTTACGGAATTTTAGAAATACTAAAACATAGTGTTTCAAATCACAGTATCTCAAGCATGAACATTTTCAATAAACGAAAATACTTTTTCATGTCTCATTGTGTATCATAGAAGCGGGTTTAAAGGCAATAGCCAAGATGCGTTCGCTTACTAGCGTTTCTATTCGTTTAGTTTTTAAACCAATAGCGTCGCTGGTAGATCACTTGACTTTTCGTATAACGTGATCTACCAGTGACACGATTGGTTTAAAAACGAAACGAATCAAAACGCCAGTTAGCGAACGCATCTAGGCTGTGGCCTCAGTAAATTTCAAGTCTAGGACGAAAAGTGAAAAATACTATCCGAAAACGTGTTCTGTGGCCCTTTTTGATTCGGGCCTAATTGCTTTTGGCATTTAATCACGTAGTGTTAACGATATAATAGCCCTTATTTACTTGACGGTAATGGCGGTCTAGTTAACAACAATATAATAACATCGACACACACGACGACACGGTGGCCTAGTTGGGAGTGACCTTGCCTCCGAAGCCAACGGTCCTGGGTTCAAATCCAGATAAGGGCAGATATTTGTGTGATGAGCACGAATATTTGTTTCTGAGTCTTGGATGTTTTCTATGTATTTAAATATGTATTTCTTTATACAAGTATGTTTATCATTGTCTAGTAACTACCCATGGTACAAGCCTAGAGCTTAGTTTGGGACTAGGTCAATTTGTGTAAGATTGTCCCCTGATATTATTAATTTATTTACTTTATATAAAAGCAATTAGGCTCAAGGCTGTTACTACAATTTTTGTACCCGCAACATTCAAGTTAAGAATTATTTAAATACTGTCAACGTTATCAATATTCAGAAACTTCATGGTTGTGCAATATGTCAGGATTTACTTTTTATCTAGCTATTATAGTGTAGTTTTTAGGCTTCCGTACCCCAAAGGTAAAAATTAAAGCCTATTTCTGCCCGTCTGTCTGTCTGTCTATCACGAGGCTGTGTCACATGAACCGTGATAACTAGACAATTTAAATTTCACAAATAAATGAATGTATTTCTGTTGCCGCTATTACAACTAATACTAGAAGCAGAAAATATTAAAGCCGTTTTTTGCTCGATATTAATAACGGCCACAGGTAGACGCTGGAAATATTCACAGAATATTTAGTTGTAAACTCACTTCAAAAATAAATAATAAAATTAAAATAAAATATATTCAGGGGGCTCCCATACAACAAACGTGTTTTTTTGCCGTTTTTTGCTCGATATTAAAATCGGGATCAGGCAGACTAATATAGTGTCTAATGTTGTATATGATAATGGTACGGAACCCTTCGTGCGCGAGTCCGACTCGCACTTGGCCAGGTTTAAAAAAAAACATGAAAAATTTGGTTGTGAAATTTAACAACATTCATACTTTGACACAGTTCTGGGGCTGACACAAATTTTCAATTAGTGTAACGCTAGAGGCTCCAGGGTAATTAATTTTCAATCCCCACGGGTCATTAACTGTGTTAATCCCTGTAACACAATTTCCTTCACAGTATATGTACTCAATTAATTCGCTTTACGCTTATTGTGCTAGAATGTTCGGGAATTTCATCGTTAAACCACCATCATCCTGCGAATCCGAGCACTTTTTAACAGCGACTGCTACCCTTAAATTGGCAAAAATTAAAAAAGTCGTGAATTCAAACCCTATTTGATTTCGAACCAGCATAAAAAAATATCAATCCGAAAAAAACACAAAATGTGAGCATTATGGTTTGTATACTGTGGTGCACACTGCCAAGTTAAGGGTTAAGAACGTACATCGTAAGTTCCCAGTAAGCTTGGCCAAGAATGAAACGCTAATAACGCTTCTGTTTTCTATTAAATCGAAATATATGACATAAGCAGTTTACAAAATCACGAGCCTTGAGCGTAAGTTGCTGTTCTCGCGGCAACCCGTCTCGAACGCGTTTGTGTTATTTATACGAGTGACTTATTTGACGATGCTGTGCAATTTGATAACTATGATTTCTTATTTGTGACGGTAACGATGAATGACTTGTAAGTGCTCTAAATGACCGGTGATGGAACCATCAAGTGACAGTGATTGATCATTAATATCTGGATGATATTGGAAATGCATTAGTATAATGTCTTCAGACAGACCGTTTATTATGATGTTTTATAAAAGTAGGTAAGTAGTAATAATGTTTATCGTTTTACTATTTAAAGGCAGCTTAATTGAAATAGCACAACTTTCCATTACGTTACGAAAATTTGTCATAAAGGTTAATATTCGTTACTTAATGGAAAAGGTTCTCGATTTTTAATAATAACTAGGTACATTTTAATGTATTAATACAACACGGAAATGTGTAGCTGTACGATTTTGTTACCAAGAAATCACACTATGTGTCAAAATTTAAGTTTTTTTCAAAGGGAGAAAATAAGTAAATGCTGAAGAATCTTTTAATATTATACGTTTTCCGTTGTAATTGAAATTCCAGCCACGCGCTGAGCTTGTAAGGAAAGCGTGTAGGTTTAAACATTAATTAAATTACTATGTGAAAGTTCAAGTGAATTCAAAATGTTAACCAGTTCTTTTATAGGCTGGATAACGTTTATGTATTTATATAGTATCCGAAACTCTCTATGACGTTACTTTATATGTACAATTTGCTGCAGACGAAAGTAGACCTACCCGAAAGGTTAGTTCTATGCACGTGGGGTTACTTTTCTTTGCATGCGGTTTATACAAGATTGCTCCGATAGCGTAATCATATATATAGTTGACCTTATAAGAGCTTATTATTGACTTGACAGGAAGAACTGTAACATTAAAAAAGAGGCTGCGCAGAGGTAACAAAATAAGAAAAGGGTTTAAAAAATATAAAATTGTGATGGCGCTAGTAGTGCTAGACCAGATTTATTCCCCCTAAGTGGTCGACTAATTAAAATTATTGCAATGTTTGTAATAGACAGTGAGAACGCGTGATAGCGTGTCTCAAATATATACATATGAGACCAGAGAGCTTGAGCCTTTAAAACTGAGACCCTAGTTTAAAGATGAATTCCTGAATGATTGACCTTGACACACAAACCCCTAATCGATTTTTGACGAAGCCATTTTCAAAGATAAGGCTCTTTGCTTCCCTGGACCTCTATTCCATTTTATTTCTTTGTGACAGCTTTATAAAGTTAGTTACTTACTGTACTAGAAACAAGATGTTTCTGTTCGTTTAGTGGTGGTAGGACCTTCTGCAGGGTCCGTCTGGATCACTACCACCATCTTATCCTTTAACCTACTGCCAAGCAGCACTGCCCTGCTAACACAAATCGTAGTATCTCAGACCAAACTTCTGTAGGAAATGCAACCTCATTACTAACAGGATAGGATTGAATTTGCATTGGTAAATGAATTTTAGATACTGCATTTTTGCTTAGGAGGGCAGAGCAGCACTCAGATGTTCGTGTTCTGGTGTAGGGTAGGACATCTTGTGAAATTACTTATACATTGGCATGTTAGTCCTCAGGGTTGGCAACGCATCAGCGGTCTTAGGACTGCAGTCTTGAGATTTTTATATTAAGAATGCTACTTTCTATTGGTCACAGATCTCAGTTCCCATCAGGGCCCTGTTCTATAAAGCTACAAATTACAAATTATAAGCGGAAGTCTCTTTCTAACTCCTTTGCTCGCTTGTAATTTTTAACTTGTAACTTTATAAATCAGGGCCCAGTTGGCCTGTGTACTTGTTCACCTTCTCCATGATATAAAAAGGTGATTAAATATTTAAACTACTAAACGAAGTTTCAAGGTTCGTTTTGTACCTGTGCAAGTATTCATAAAAGTCAAATAAACAATTCTCATCCATGTTTATAATGAGTTGTCAAAAAGATCATCCTTGATAGGCCCAACAATACAGTACTAACAAGTGGTAAGCGTTTGTGAACCCGTCACTGAAAGCGCATTTCATCGTGTGTTTGTAGCCTCGCTGCTGATTTATGGAAAGACAAAAACATCGAATATAGTTTTCTTTTAATGAGTATTTTTACAAGTCTTTACCAAGTTAACGTTATTATTTTGATATTCATTTGGGTTTAATTACAACAATAAAAATTGTATCTTTGTTTTTTTTTAAAACGAAAATCTAGATTGAACGACTTCAAACTTGCTTCTGAATTGTAATAATATGGTTATTGTTTACGTTATAGTAACTCGTTTTATTCAACAGTAGGGTAAATTTCAATCAAATAGTACGTAGTTAAAAACTCAATTAAAAAGCCCTAAGTTTTTTTCATTGTGTGACGAAAATTAACCATGATATGACTAATTTTCGTACACATTGGAAGTAAGTTAACGTTGTCTCAATTAAGTCTTTAACTACTTACAATAATTCGGAAACCGATTGCGTAGGTAGCGTTTACGTTTTCAAACATTAGCTTGGTTATGGTGGTAACGTTCCCGGACTATTTTTATCCAAGGGTTTGTGTTTACCCGTTTGCCATGGTAACTAGGTAGTTAACGACCTGCCACGAGCTCTGCTGTGAATTAACCCTCTATAGTATATTATTGTGTTGTTCGAAATGTGGTTTATTGTTTCTCGTTTGAGTGTGGCTGCGAACTGTTATGTTAATTTATAACAAATTCCGTCGCTAATGTCGACTGACGATCGTTTTGTGATCAGTGCTCATAAGTATGAATATAAAATTGTTACCAATCAGTTTACAAGCTCTGAAAAGGTTGAAAGTAGGTGAAGTTAAAAAAATACGTCTTTAAAATTTAGTTGTAAACTAAGAACCCTCATAGTTTCGCCATGTCCGCTTGTCTGTCTGTCACAGTCTCCTTCTCGGAAGTTATAAAAGTAACAAAGCTAAAATTGGTAACAGAAACAAGATGGGGACTCCGTTTTGTTACGGATGTAAGATTGAATTTAGTAAAAAACGCACAAATGGGATGGTGTTTTATTTTATTGAAATAAGTTAGTTATACCATTTTCAATCTCCAATATAAATAATAAATGATTATTTTTGTACCAACATCACCTTTTTCAAGCCTTAGAGTAGCCAGGTAACAATGCTTTTCTAAAATTTATAACCAAATGGAATGTATCAATATTTTATTTCGTTACAAAGAACCGACAAAGACTGTTTTCTTTGAAGTTATGTCGTAACTCGGAAAAAACGTCAATTAAGTTGACGTTACTTGTCCAAAGAAATAATAAAAATTTAATAAAATACCGCTGTTTGATAATGAAAATGTGATATAAAATGATGCCATTACGTAGAAAAGCCCTTTTCTCGGATTTTGAATAAATTAAAGATAAGAAAGACTGCTGTAACAGAGTCCAAAGAGGTAATAGATAATTAATTGGCATTAATAAATGGCGTTGGTAGATATATTTAATTATTGATTAATATGAGTGACAAAAAAAAAGTAAAAATCCCCGAATAGTCTGTAAAAAAACCTCTATAAGGTAAAAAATAATAAGTAGTGGCCCTAAGGGCTGATTGTTTGATAAGTATATAGTTAACTGAACACTGACACTAACTAGGTAGGTTTTTACAGACTATTTAGTCGGGAGTTTTTTAAATTTCTATTTTTTTTTTATGCTTATTGTACTTCTCCATCTTAGTGTCTGTTTGTGGCATCGTAAGTCCCAAACGGATGAACTGCTTTGGATGCAGTTTTTTTTTTAATGATAGATACATTAATCAAGGTTGTTCTTAGCAAGATTTCATGAAAAATTATTGGGTCTTTTAAGAGATATCAGGTCTGAAAGTAGGTGTCGCAGTTATTTTGGGGACTTTTAACCCCCTTAAAGCTCAAAATCTCAGAAACGGCTAAACCGATTTTAATAAAACCACCTCTAAAAAACCTGCTTTCATTAAAAAAAACCGCATTCAAATCGGTTCATCCATTTAAGAGCTACGACGCCACAGACAGACAAACACACACACACACTTACACGTCAAACTTATAACACCCCTCTTTTTGCGTCGGGGGTTAAAAATCGTAACGTACAATTGTGGTTATAACTAAGCGAAACCGATTTTCGATTTGATTTGAATTTTTTTTAACTTGTTAATAGTTCAGTTAATTACGAATCGTATTTATATTATATAAATGTTATTATAGAATAGACTTTTACTTTATTAAATCAATTGTTCGGTAAAAATCATTTTTCTCTACAGAAGCACATTGGGTTAGCTCCCCGCGCCTGTCATGTCCTATTTTTACCTTTACACTAGTTAAAAACTTCCGCATGACAGGTTAAACCTAGCACTAAACCGAGAAAATAGTGATCACTTTTCATGACGTCGTACAGCGTAATGAAAAGGTTCGTAAATTCCAACTAAATTTCATAAAGTTAAGGTACAAAAGTGACGAACCTTTTCATTCCGCGACTATACATGATTCACGATCGTTACATCATTTTGGGGCCTAGTTTATTACCATGGGAAATTAACAAGGAACAAGAGACCGTTCCATCATGGGATAAAGCATGTACATGTGAAAAATACCCCTTTTCAACGCTGTGACAGGGGATGAGCCGAGTTATGTAGGGACATTTTTACGTGCCATATATCACGGAGGACATACGAGCTCCCTTGTGCAGTAAACCCTCTTCAAATTTCGCAATTTGTTGATGTCTTAATGTATTATATGTTAATTGTGTTAACAATATGATAGGCTTGTTAAAAAGTTAAACCACTGCGGCACAAACGCAGGCTTGAAGGTCGAAAGAGATCTTCATTTTACAAACAACTATTCTTCGTACAAAAATAAGAATTGAGCCACGTTTTACGGTTTGGCTACGACTTGGTGACTAGGGCGAGCGGTAATAAACAAATGCATACACATGTTTGAAGCATGCCGCGTCCGCAAAAGTCGGTGCCGCGGGCGATATGCGGTGATTTTTTATGCATTTGTTTCTCTAACGCCTGCTACATACCACCGCCGTGGCAGGGTGGTAAGATACTTTTTACTAATAGATAGACATTTACTACACAAGATCAACGAGTCAACGGTTCACGAAATATATACTTAGTGAGCACAGCTGCCTATGGACCCCTGGTACCCCAAGAGAGGAATCGCCTTGCCAGTCTTTGATAAAAACCTGACAAATGCGAGTTAAACTCACGTGGAGAAGTTTCCGTAAGTTTAGAGAAACTTCCTGTTACTTTAAGTATCATTGACTTTTTAAGGGTTTTCATGTAATCTATAGATAAAGATCTATTTAGCTATTTAGGCATGTTTTCTAAGGCTCAGTTGCTACGGAGGTAATCATCACCATCCATTTTCTTAATAACTAAAAAACTGTTTACTTAAAAAGAAAACAACGAGTTCCATACAAGAAGCCCTTTCATTTGACCAAGACCCCATATTTAAAATTCACTAATTAACGTTTCACGTTCGTGTTTGGGTTGCTTACCTATCTGAACTGTGAAAATAGTTTGACCGATTTTTCGTTCGACAAAAAACAATCGACAAAATTATGGAGTTTTTACGTTTGTCTGAAAGATCACTATGATTTTTTTAATTTAGTCATTACTTGTATTAGGTTTTTACAGATTTGACAAATGAATTACTGATTATTACTGATTTTGCCGTACAATTACTTGGCCAATGTTATTATTTGATAATTTTCACATGTTAACTTATTTGCCCAATGTAACGGCTCGGTTTATAAATATTTTACCTATTTTGAAGTCGACTTTGTTATGTTTGATATATTTGTGATGTTTCTGGGCAGAAATTAACCTCTAACGCCAAAGCTCCCGCCTTGGCTTTCTAACCTAACCTTTCCGAATCGGTTCTCCCTTGATTCGTCTTGCTTGTTGCATTTTCTGGATAGTAATAACAAATTACAAGAGAGATTTTCTGAGCTGAAATGAATATTTGGCGTAGCGTAGAGTTGATGTAGTGAAAAATGGGTTAAGAAACTAAATATGTAACGATCCCTAGGGTAACTGGAGCATTGGTTAAATGAAAAATAGGCTTTGAAACTACGAAATAATACATAGGGCCAGAGACTAGAATGAGAAAAGTTGTTCGGACTAAAAATATATTTACTTTGTCAAAGGATGAAATGAAAAAATTAACGAGTCCTGTCATTGGCACACAGTAAAAAATGAGTTTGTGATAGGTTACCGTTTAAGGTACACGTTACGTATACAATATTTCAACTCAATCGGTCCATTAGATCCGGAGTAAATTGGCTGTGACAGACTGACAGACAGACACACGAGTAATCCTATAAGGGTTCCGTTTTTTTATTCGGTCGTACGGCAACTTAATAGGTATGCAGAGGAAAGGTTTATGAGAAAAAAAAGAAAAAGAAAATAAGCTCTGCTGTAATTGCTTTAATTGTAAGCAAAACTAGTAAACATCGCAATCAAAAAACATCTAACTACACTTACATATTATTATACTCAAATGAAACAATTAGTCAAACGAACTTCAGAAACTCACACTAATCACAAAACTTACTCGAGCAAAAACCTAAACACATTCTAGCCTCAATCAAATTGACTAACAAAGCACTAAACTACGCCCAACAAAATTTAAATCACCCTCGCATTTACCAAATTAAATGAAGGCACAATCTAAGTAAACCATGGTACCAGAACCCTTACCATGAGTTGCCATTACCATACTCGATAGCGAGTCGAAAGCTCTGTCCCTCACAGTATTGTTTTAGAGTGGGAGGGACAAAGCATTCGACTCGCTAGCGAGTACGGTAATGGCAACTCATGGTAAGGGTACTGACAAGTTTCGGGTGAGGCTTAACCGAGTTACGAGTTGGGTTCTAGTTAAGCAAGAACATTTTGAGTGATAGCTATTGGATTAATAAATCTAGCTAATTACTATTTAAATACAATATTTTTTAAGTGTTGACAAAATCCTTGAAGACGAGGAAAATACATTTGTTAAACATCCTTACCATAAGACACACACTTGGTTTTATTGCATCAAATAACGTCCATTAACATCAACAATATAAATACATACATATTAACATCACGCCTTCATTGCCAGAGTGGGGTAGGCAGAGCTACAGAACTACCAACAACTCTAAAAAGACTTGTTTATGATTCTGTAACAACATTTTGCACAATCAGGCCAAGAATATGACTAGTGTGTTTATTAGTGATAGGTTGCAAGCCCATCGCCTAATACTACAAGGAAGGAAGACATGGAGTAGCACTATCCGGCAATCAAACGGGGGATACATCAACAATTATTATAAATTCTTTATACAGAAATCCTCATCCATTTTCCGTATTGTCAACGTTTTGATAACTCTTGTATCATTTCATTTACGATAATAGCGACTGTGAAATAGACGATTCTAAAGCACGTCAAACGCGATATCGTTGTAACGCAGTAGAATAGAGGCCGAGGGCTGGGATTCTACACGGTAATAGCGATATCGTCTTTGACGTGTTTCCGTATTGTCAACGTATTGATATCTCTTAGGTTATTTAAAATTATGGCGACTGTGACCTAAACCATTCTAAAACTCGTCAAATGCGATATCGTTATAACGCAGTAGAATAGAGGCTAGCTTTGATTATATGTTTTGCCTATAATAAGTCCTACCTTTTTGGAGCATGTTTCCAAAACTCTCATTGATAGGGCCAGATCTTGAGACAGCACGCCACCTTGATCTAGAGTCTAGAGCAATGTTTATTCAATACGAAGATTCAAAGTAGTTAAATAAAAACGAAAAATGCTTTGAATCTTGTAAAGTATGGATTTATTTCTAAAGTTTTGGTTACGTTATTTTGGATTAGGTATCAAGGTTTAAATTCACAAAATTGTAGCTATTTTTAGCAAAGAGCACAAGGTACGTCTAGTACTGAGTACGGTACCCTGTGTACAAAAATAAAAGAAAACAATGAAGTCAACAGAAAATGTGCGTCCTCGTGGCAGTAAAATGTACACTCACTTAATGACAACGAATAGCCAAATAAAGAAAACACTAAAGGAAATTATGGTATATTATTTATGTAATTATACTCGTAGAGGCAAAAAAATACCGTTTTTTTTCCTGTGACAGAAAAGGGTGTTTAAAGTTTAACGTGTTTATCTGTTTGTCTGTGGCATTTTAGCTATCGAAACGATGAACTGATTATAATGCCTTTCTTTTTAAAAAGAGCTAGTTAAGTATACAAGGACCATTTAACACAAATTGACTTAGTCCCAAAGTAAGCTCTAGGCCTGTACTATGGATACTAGACAGCGATAAACATGCTTATGTAGAGAAATACACACTCAAATACATGGAAAACATCCAAGACTCGGGAACAAATATTGATCTGCCCATAGCGGGATTTGAACCCAGTACCGCTGGCTTCGGAGGCAGGGTCACTCCCAACTAAGCCAACGTTTGGTTTTATCTTAAATATACAAATAACACATTTGTTTTACCATTAACATATCCAAAGCAAACCTACATTCTGACTTTACTCAAATATTTTTGCTCATAAAAAGTTGGACAAAAACCAACAAAACCCTCGCTGTCATACACTGTAAAGGTTTATGCAAAACAGCAATCTACAAAACGCCCAACTTTTCCAATGTTTATTCGAATTGTAATATAAATATTCAGAAGTATTTTTTACGCGAATTACATTCATTTGAAGCTGGGCGTAATCTGTTATTTACATCGTAAGCTCGCCTCCTGGTTTAAATTTTCAATTTTTCTTAAGTCACGTTTAAGAATCCACCATTTAAAAATTGTTAGGGGTTTTCCTACGAGAAATCTAGCATATTTTTACATAATATCGTCTATTACGATGACGAAACTGTTGTCCTTGACCTTGCTCTTGATACTAGCGGTTGTGGACTCGAACCCCAATGAGAGCAAATATTTTTTTTTGACTAGTCGCGTTTTTAGGGTTCCGTAGTAAAACTAGGAACCTTTATAGTTCGCCATGTCCGTCCATCCGTCCGTCCGCAGTCTAGCGCAGAGAGTCTTAGTACTAGGAAGCTGTAATTTGGCATGAATATATTGGGTATGTATTTATTTTTTCTCGTTTACCCAATAGTGTGGGGTGTCGTTGGATAGGTCTTTTAAAAATATTGTGGGTTTGTGATAACAATTATGAAATATAAAGCTTTAAAGCGCTAATTTGTGTTAGAGTTAAGTCCCCCCCCACTCCCTAAAGGCAGAACTACAAACACTAAAAATCAGAACATAATCTTAAATCAAAGCACATATAATGAATTTATGAGGAACACTAACACGACTAAGTAGACATCATTTGTTCTTGAGATACAGGCGATAAAAGTGTTTTTACCAACTAAAATCATCTAAGACGGCACCAAATGAGTTTAAATAGAAAATTAGTAATTACTTGTTGATTTTTATGTTTGTAGTAAGTACTTAACGGCTTCGAAACCCTACACTGAGCACGGTTTTACATAATATTATCTATTACGACGACGACACAGTTGTCCTTGACCTTGCCCTTGACCAGGAACGCAAATGAGAGCAAATAGTTTTTTGACTAGGGTGGTTTTTGTTGAAAAAAAAAACATCGTTTTTATAGAAAAAAGATGGTAGACGAGTGAGTGGGGTGACCTACTAGTGTAGGTGAATTACTATTATAATTTTTTCCTACTCCTGTACTTTTATCTGTCATTTATATAGTCACGACCACTAATATAAGAATATAGATAATATGTCCGCAGAACATTCCGTAGAAAAGTCTATCTAGTCTATTCCCCTTAACAGCACTTGTGCTTTTTTGAGCCAAAACGACATGCCTAGCTGCCAAAGCTTACGCCTAGGTTAATTTGACCAATCAAAATACTTCACCAAATTAATCCACCAATCACAATACATATTGACTGTCAATCGGAACGTTAGGTTATTTTTGGTATGAAAACTCTTTTACTAATTTAACTCTTTAAAAACATGGTATAAACCAACCAGAATGCAGCTATATTAAAATCGACCAATCAGGTAAAAGAACTCATTTCTCAAATCATTACGTGTTTTTTAGTCCCTATTTCACAAGTTAAATCGATTGTGCAACTTTTTTTAAAATATAAAACCTGGCAAGTGCACCTCAATTTAAAAACAAAGTTAACCATAGACACATATTTTGTCGTTTTCGAATGTGTCCCGCTCGTTTGTTGTTCTGTGCTTCGTTCGTTCGTATTCTAACCTAGGTATATTAATAAAATTTTGTTCATTTAATTTTGCATTTTATTTGAAACCTAGTCGTAGAAAAAGTATTGTATGCAACGGTGTATAACTAAGTCAAAAAATACTCGTGGCGTCTTGCTTTACGATGTTCGCCTGCGGCTCACATCGTAACCACACCACACGTCTTTTTTGACCTCTCTTATACAACTGTTGCATAAACTACTATTATGTAAGTGTTTTTTACAGATAAACTTGTGTTTTATTAATTTCTCTTTTTTTACCAAACATAACTTTGGCACGCTTCGTTCAGTTCATTCAACCGCCGTACGTTATTCGAATTACTATAACCAATCCTTGATTCAACACGTGTTTATTGAAATAAATTGTCTAAACATCAATTTTATTCGCACTGTTTCCTATCGTAACACAAACAAAGTATTATAATAAAACACAGGGTGTGTTTTATTTCGATCTGATCGCCCACGCTTCATTTAATGGGATAAAACTTTCACATTTATTAAAACATATTGGTGTTTTTTGAGCATGCTTTTGAAAAAACTTTATTTTCCTCTTATATATAGGTCCGAGTACTTGATAGTGCTATGTTAAAAGGTTTTTTTATTTATCTTTAGAAGTACTTGTATGTACTATTGAAGTAGAGAGAGGACAATAGAGAGATCTCTCTCCAGGCGGGTGTTATGCCTGGGGACCGAAGTCCATTTGGATGAAGTTGGAAGTTGTATATAAGTCAACCGACTGAAGAAACTTCGTTAGCGCAATGTAGCGCACTGTCAGATTTAGTTGCGCTGTCTGCCGCTGGTGGCGCTGGCGAGTTGTTTGTTACAAGTTGTCACTATGTCGCTAGGTCGCCACACCAGCCCCCCTTTGAGACCGGAGGTTGATGGTGATGGATGACGTGCAGTCTGTGCGTTGAAAATGCCGCTTGCAAGTGCCAGTAGTAGATGTCTCCAGTAGAGCTCAGAGCCGCGTTGGCGAGCGTAGCAGGAGAAGAGGAGTGGAGTGGAGAGTACACAGTGAGTCGTGTATCTGCTCCGTGAAGTACTCGTAGTAGGACGCAGTGAGTCGCGTTGCTGAATGAGAGTATTGTGCACACTGTAGACACCAGGCATGGAGATATATCAGAATGCTAGTGGTGCACAGTGCGGTTTGTCTGGCTTGCTGTGAGACTGCGTCATAGTGCTTGAAGGTCGTCAGGTTGCGTAAATGTCCATTGTCGTGGGTCACCAATGTAGTAGAGAGAACAAATAGAGAGATCTCTCTCCAGGCGGGTGTTATGCCTGGGGACCGAAGTCCATTTGGATGAAGTTGGAAGTTGTATATAAGTCAACCGACTGAAGAAACTTCGTTAGCGCGATGTAGCGCACTGTCAGATTTAGTTGCGCTGTCTGCCGCTGGTGGCGCTGGCGAGTTGTTTGTTACAAGTTGTCACTATGTCGCTAGGTCGCCACACTATATTGTTGTGAAGTACGTACACACAGGTACTCGTACACAAGCCTAGTTGTTACTTTGGGACAAGTTTAACTTAAAGAAGATGTCCCATGTTATTTTTTTAATGAATTATTTTTATAAAAAGCTTTTCCTGATCCAACTTCACTATTTTGTGTATTTAAATGAAGACAACTTTTTCACACAACATTAATAATAGAGCTATTGTTTAAGATTAAAAGATAACAAGTTATATAATGTGCTCAGCATGTTTAATTTATTTTTTGTCTTTACGTTTTAACGGCTAAAGCAATTTATGAAAATAATTAAAATGCTAAAGTCTCTGCAAAAGAAGCAACCCGTATATTCAGTTCTGTGTAAAACTATGAGGCTTTATCCAACAAAGGAAAAAAATGTTTACTGTGCCCCGCACGAAAGGTGAATTATTTTTTTCCAGATTATTTTTTTGGTACTCTCGCAACTTAATATTTAAGTCTGGGAAAAATATAATAATGCATGTGTGCATAAACAGGATGTTTTTTGTACATAAAAATATTAATAAACATATTCCACCTTGGTTAGATCTCATACTAAAAATGCTTTATAGTTTATAGCGACCCGCCAGCGGCTTCGCCCGCTGCAATTTTTTTATGTCATTTTTTTATGACAAGTCTTTTTTTTTGTATTTTTTTTTTATATTTATAAAGAGTTCTATGTTAGTTCTAGTACCTTCCAAAATATGTGTACAAAGTTTCATGGTGATTCGTCGAGTAGTTTTTGCGTGAAAGCGTAACAAACATCCACGCTTTCACATTTATAATATAATATTATTAATTTCAATGAACCTTAGTAATTCTCAGTATTTAGCAGGCGATTGCAAACCCTTTTTATATAAATTAAGGTAAACGTCTTCTTTAAGGTTTCTTTGAACATACACGATTCCAAATCACCCAATACGGCTTATCCTCACGAAACCTGGATCTACAAAAGCGTCATTATCATAAAAAGTAAGTAAAAACATTTTTTCACAGTAACAACCAATCCGCTGAAGTATGTACGAGCTACCTGGAGATTATTCTCCATTCTAATCCAAACCCTAAGCTTGAGCTACAGGGTGGATATTAACTTGTCCTTGTTTGTTAAAGGAATGGGAAAAGAGGAAAATCTCCCATGTAATAAACTAAAAGGGAACGTTTCTATTCATATTCGTAAGCGTTCATTATTATGTATTTTTCCGTCTTTCTTGGTAGCCAGATGGCGAGAGAATGCTTGCCACGATTTTGTATGCAACATTGAAGTATTATTCATATGTAGTCGTCTGAATCAAAATCGGATCTGAAACAATTGGCGTGTGTGAGTTTTTTTCATTTACTTGTTACTTTTGGAAACATTTACTTATAGAAAAAAGGACTGAGGTAAGAAAGACGAAAGTAAAGGATAAAAACTACGCACGGGAAAGTTTTGTAGACTTTAGAAATAAACAAACTTATACAGGTTGATCGTAATGATAACAGCCCACGAAAGTGCGTTTTACCGATCACGCAATGTGTGTAAAGATCACAAACTAATTTAAACTTATAATAATTATTTGATCACACTGCAACATAGCATAGTAAAATATATTATTTTAAACTCTAACCGAAAAAATATAACATACACAGAACGGACATCGTGTAATTATCATTTTATTGTTTTTTTATATTTTTTTTCTAATGATACTTTTGTTTGTAGATAAATAAAAAGTAATAGAATTAAGTGCAGTAACACAATTAAGTTGAGACAATATTCGGCCGCCACCAGTTGGTTTTTAAGAACTTGTACGTACGTAAGGACATTGCTACTTGTTATCTTGGAAAAATCATACGGAATGGCCGATGATTCCGCCAAACTGGCCGTAATTCAGTGTAAATTCAACGTGATTTGTAGGTAATGTTGAATAATTGCGTATTAATAAATAGTTCTCAATTAAGTTTTTAGTATAGCTCTCAAATCGCAAAAAAAACGGTTATATTGGAAATTTACAAATATCTTGTGACATGAATTGCATTGAACATTGTAGTATTTTAGTTTGATCTCTGTTTTTTTTGCTTTAGTACAGTGCAATGCATCTTAGTGAATTAAAAATGAATACCTCCAATTGATACCTTTTACAAGAACAAAATTTGACGTGGAAAAAAAGTACTTTCCGCGGGTGGTACGTATTGATTTTTTAATTGAATGATTACCAAGTACCTATTAACGTATAGTTAACACTTTCTTTTATGTACCATATTGATGTTACGACGTATTTATATGATAAGAATCCACAAGCTATAAAGAATTGAATTTCAAGTTCGAAGTAAAACATAAGTACATTATTTTTTAAATATAATATAATATCAAATGACATTCTGAAACAAATTGGCTATATTCTGAAATCAGGCTTTTATAATGTATTCGGGGGAATAGGCAACCATAAACATGACTTAGATAAATGTTTGCTAAAATTCATAGAATATATCCATGCTATTTGAACAAAATATTTGTTCTCATCATACAAATTATTGTCCTTACCATAGAAGGAACGTGAAACCGCAAGATTTGTATGCGGGGTAAACCGCCTCAAATTACAACATGTAATTTATTCTACGCCGTTCTTTTTAGTCATTCATCAAATTACCTCAAAACCTCGCAACGCCAAAACATCACCCTTTAATAAGGTCTCGACTAAGCTCATAAACCGCAATGAGACTAAACTGGGTCGTATTTTAAATTTTGTGGCAAAGATTTTTTGGCCAACCCTAATACCGCATTGCCACAGGACTTCGGCTTACCGTAATAAACGAATGGCACCGAAACGAGTCTTTTTTTCATATAAATTAGCAACTACGGGCGACCGCTGCTAACAGGGTTGTCGCTTCCTGAAATATTGTCTCCCCGAGCAGCGAACCATTTTATTATTTTCATCTCTGCAGAAGTAACAAGGGAATGAAATGCCAAATACGTGTGTGTTTGGTTTGAATAAATAATGGAAGTTCTCGTAGAAAGAACATATCATGAGGAAAGCGTGCTGGGAATTATTTGCTCAAGCATACAGGGTGACTTGTTTGTGCGTGATGTTGTGTTTAGATATTGGATTGGATGCTGAAATAAATTAGATATTAAAATTTGCGACGAGTAAGAACTAAAGGCAGACATTACTTTTGTATTGTTTTTTTAAATCTTGCAGTAGTGATTGAGTGACAAGTGCGAGTCGGACTCGCTCACCGAGGTTTCCGTTCAAACTTGTCGGAAATATGTAAATAGTTTGATCACAGGAATCGTTTCTTGAGATTATTCCCGCTTTAGGAGGGAAATATGTAACAAAAAATATTTTTAAGTGTTTTTTTTTTATGTTAAGGAGAAGGCACACAAGCACTCAGGCCACCTGATGGTAAGTGGAGTCTGAGACCCATAGACATTTGGATTCTCAAGACTATAATCCTAAGACCTCAAATGTGTTGCCAACCCTGAGGACTAAGATGGAATGCCTCTATGCTAGTAATTTCACCGGTTGTCTTATCCCCACACCGGAACACAACAATGCTAACACTGTTATTGTTGAACATTTGGTACAATTACAAGTTGACAACCAAACATTCATAACATTCGTGATCACAGAGACATTTAGGTGGTAACAACTCAATAACAATTGTACACAATATTCGTAATAAAATAAGCAGGTAGGTATACAGAGTAAGCTTATGAAATCTTTAAACTAAACTAACTTACAAAAAATACGTGACAGATTATGTTATATATTTCTAAATTTAATTAAATTATCCGAGAAGATATCTACTCAATTTCCAGACAATTGTACTTTCGACACATCCTAAATAGTGGAGAGTTATGGGTAACTTTATTATTGGCTAAGGGTACACTAAATTTTTTCGACATCGTTTTATTCTTTTTACTGGCTATCAATGCTAAGGTGTTAACAAGATCCGTGTCAACGTCACCATTCAGTATTTTATGCAGCGTCACCAGGTCTGTCACATTGCGTCTTGATTGACGGACGATAGGTGGAAGTGTGCTAACCGTTCACTATATTCAGGGATTGCACGACGCACTCCTGTTAGTTTACTGAGATGGCGAACAAATTTCATTTGAATTGACTCAACACGATTCGAATGGATAAATACATGATGTTTACATACTATCGGTTTTCAATTTTTATTCCTATGCGTGTGTTATAAATAAATAAATAAATATCAGGGGACAATCTCACACAAATTGACCTAGTCCCAAACTAAGCTCTAGGCTTGTACTATGGGTACTAGACAACGATAAACATACTTAAATAGAGAAATACATACTTAAATACGTAGAAAACATCCAAGACTCAGGAACAAATATTTGCGCTCATCACACAAATATCTGCCTTTACCAGGATTTGAACCCAGGACCGCTGGCTTCGGAGGCAGGGTCACTCCCAACTAGGCCACCTTGTCGTCAACACATTGCTTCTTATCATTTTTCATGATTGTAGGTTATCTGAAAGTACCCTACAAGGTTTTGATTCCTTTGCGAGTGTCAAAATGTTCGGCATAAGCGAACGTATCTTTTGTTTGCGTTGAGTTAGATGTGATCTTTTCACAGTTTCAAGTGGTTGCAGTATTTGATATTAATTTCAACTTAATACCTCTACGCGTTCCAAAGAAAAAACTAAACATATAGACTGATAATGGAGTGATCCTATAAGGGTTTATTTTGCTTTTTAAGGTACGCAACCCCGAAACAGGAGAAAAAAAGAAAAACTAGTTAAACTGCTATTATAACCTGCAAGTAAATTGGGTTAATTGGATTATACGAACACTTTTATATTGAGTCATTAAAAAAACCAACTCATTAGTCAAAATATAGTAATTACCTTAGAGCAAATTAAAACATACATATGATACTTTTTTTATTGCTTCAAGCCGTAGTACGTCAGCTGCAGAGAAAAGAAACCCCTCCCGTTAAGTACCTATCTTTTAGGCAAAGGGGTAACTTTTCTCAACACGCCACCGTGTAAAAAATATTGGCACTTAAATATTCTTTAACCTTGGACATTTTAGA
Organism: Acleris holmiana; assembly: GCA_949316455.1. Taxonomy (NCBI): domain Eukaryota; kingdom Metazoa; phylum Arthropoda; class Insecta; order Lepidoptera; family Tortricidae; genus Acleris; species Acleris holmiana. The sequence continues at coordinate 4,211,926 of OX438777.1, read as the reverse complement.
TGCGAGAATTAACCAATTTTGTAACTTTTTCGTTTCTTTTACCTTCTTTATGAGTAAAGTAAGTTCTCCAAAATATAAGTTCGCCAAAAGAACACGAAATCATAGAAAGGAGGAAATCCTGTTCTACAGAATTGCTTTATTCGTTCCGCATTTTTGCGTTTCCGCTGGAAAACTGCTGTTGAAATTCGGATGATTTATTACGTTACTCAATCATTTCTTGTACAGAACTCTAAGGAATTGTATTCGTCAGGGGATTTAATGCTATCAGTGGCCTACAAAAGTTGCATTCTGCGAACGTACCTAAACAATAGAGTACTACAACAATACATCAATCCCATACGTTTTCTATCACGTTAACGTTCTCGCAATGCCTCTTATCTAACTCTATTCTTGTCACAATCGAGTTAACGTTTATAAATTTAAATGTAAACCATATACCTACACTCCATTTTTCACTTTTTATAACATGAGACAAACCGGGCTTTTAAAATTATATGTTAATAATTAAGATAAAATTTCATTTATATATTATGCAATTCCATGCGCAGTTTAACATGCGAGATCTGTAAATTTGACGGTTGATATGATTTGTTGATATTAGTAAGTAAGTATGAACATTACAAAAGAAAAGTATTTCGAGAACAGTTGGAGGTTAGCGAACGTGTCAATCTTTGATTAGTGAAAGCTAATCTCATATTACACACATAAGTTCGTCTTCGAATAAAGAATATCGCTTGCTTTCATGTGTGCGTGTCTCGATCGTACGCGCCGTGAGCTAACTAACACACACAACAACAACAAGCTAACTCTACAGGAAGGACTAAGCCGGTTTACTCTCGGTCGCGCAGTTGCCACGTTCGTGCGTTAACTATCGAGCAATGAGCATCGATACAACCCTAAGTCTGAACGGCAATAGGTATCAGAAACATCTAAAAGGGCCGGAGAAGAACTACTTTTCTATTTATACTATGCATGGTTTGAGCAAGATATTTATGTACTTATTTATTTGTACTTATCCCGTGTGGTTGCCGGGTTAGAATGGTGCCACTCCATGTCTTTCCGTGGATGTCGTAAGAGGCGGCTAACGGAATGTGAAACCTGTCACGAATACACTAGTAACTTCTTGGCCTGATTGTCCAAAATTTAGTTACAGAATTATAAATGTCTTTTTAGAGTTGTTTGTATTTCTGTAGCTCTGCCTACCCCACTCTGGAAATGAAGGCGTGATGTTAATTTATGTATGTATGTATTAATACAGTTATTTTAGATTAAAACTGCTCAAATTTGAAAGAAAGAAAGAAAACCATTTATTCAAGCACACAGAGCGAAAGTAACAATATATTGTAGAAAACAATCTTGTCAGTTATACTAAGCAGAGCACACGCGTGTGTGCACTGGAGCCCGGCAATGTGTGCGGATGAATAGGTTCTGGCTCAGCTTGTGTTGTGACGCGCGATCACAACGCTGATATTCAGCCAGCACCACCAAAACATTAAGTAGTTGTTATATTGTTAATAGGTACCAACAGGACCTATTAATTACGTTTCCTATCATCGCCAAGACGAGAGGCCACTTAATACTAAGAGCCTTGCTTTAAACGGGTGTATTTTGTACACCTATTAACGACAAAGGACATAACAAAGATAAGACGTGAAACCCCACTAAGACGCCCCGTGATCCAAAAAGGTGTATGTGTATTATAAGTCCGCACACATAATCTCTTTCAGCACTACAGGATTGATCCTCGACCCTTATCATTATTCGCAAGTCACGCCGTTTTCGCTGAATTCAATTTAATACGCGAATAATTCTTGCTACTTGACATTGAATACAAATAGGATTTAATAAAAATAAATTGATTAACATTGATATAAACGCATTGCCCTCTTGTTGACACCGTAGAAATTTTATTGGCATCGTGTACTTTATTTTAACCTTTTCAACACCATGACAAAAAACAAAGTCACCACTTACACGCCAATGATAGTAAGTAATAAAAATAATAATCACAGGACAATGTCACACAAATTGACCTAGTCCCAAACTAAGCTCTAGGCTTGTACTATGGGTACTAGACAACGATAAACATACTTAAATACATAGAAAACATCCAAGACTCAGGAACAAATACTCGTGCTCATCACACAAATATCTGTCCTTATCGTGATTTGAACCCAGGACCCCTAGCTTCGAAGGCAGGGTCATTCCCAACTAGGCGAGCGTGTCGTCAATGATAGTAAAATACCGGAGCTAATAGGTACGCCAACCTTACCTCATAGACACTCAGGTCTATTTTACGCTGATGATGATGGATATATCCGTGGTTGGCGTTTAACTAGTGGTGCGGATATATCCCTCAATAGCGTGGAATAGGTTAAGGCAATCGAGGAGATTATTCTCAAATGACTAGGAGAATAACTAGTATTTTCTGGATTACAATAATTGGTTTAAAACACCGGGTGGTTGGGCGGGGTTTATAGCGATAGAAGATAGTTTTTAAATGGAAATATCTTATTTTAAAACTATTTTTGCGACCTTTATTAGTAGTTTAAGTGCATACATTTTTTAAAATGGAACTTAAATAGTTTTAACCTCTAGAGAATCCACGGCCTTCTCAAAGAAAATAAATAAATATCGCCTTTGAGTCCTGGGCATTCAGCATCGATTTAAGTATATTCAAACGCTACAACTCGTTCGAATTGGCTTCGACGATACCTAGTGGGGACTGATGTTATAGTATAGCAATTTGATTACCAACTTCTCTTTAAATTGATAAATACTTTAGTTACTAGATTCACCTCTTCAATTACCAATGTAATACGTTTGTTGGTTAAATATTGTTTTTTTTTACTTAAACTTATGTTTTTTTCGAAACATTCATTGTTCACAATAAAATAGTTACATACATACATAATGTCACGCCTTTATTCCCAAAGTGGGGTAAGCAGAGGCGGCAGAGCAACAGAATACCAACAACTCTAAACTAGTTGATAATTCTGTAACCACATTTTGCATAGTCAGGCTAAGATGCTTACCAGTGTATTAGTGACAGGTTGCAAGCCCATCGCCTAACAGTACTACAAGCCTTTATTCCCTTAGTTGCCTCTCACGACATCCACGGGAAGACATAATAAATGTAATAATAATAGTTTAACACTAAAAATTACCTCTGCTTGTTTTTAACACTCAGTTTTTGAACAATCTATAGTAAAAAATATTAAAAAGAAAACAGTTTCCTTTGGATCAAAACAAAAACAGTTTTCATTGGATTATTTTGCTTAATTTTAATTAAAAATGTATGGTAAAATTGGTCGGATGCTGGACTCATGGACAAGTCGATTCAGTCGTTCATAATTATGTCCAAAAAAGCAAGAACGTGCACAGAAGTGTATTTATAGAAAAGATGTTTGGTCTTAACTACTTTTGTTTGATGTGTCTTTAAAAGACGCATACATTCCTCAGTTGGAATTGCCATAACACATACATACATAACATCACGCCTTCATTCCCAGAGTGGGGTAGCCAGAGTTACAGAATACCAAGAACTTTAAATTTGACATAATTCTGTAACCGCATTTTACACAATCAGGCTAAGACGTTCACCAGTGAATTAGTAGCAGGTTCCAAGCCCATCGCCTAACAGTACTACAAGCCTTTATTCAATTAGTCGCCTCTGACGACATCCACGGAAAGACATAGAGTGGCACTATTCTAACCTAAGTATCCTACCTAAAGTATCAAATAGTGTCAAATAACGTGCCACTCAGTATATTGCTGTGGCGTGACAAACCCCGACCCACGACCCTGGTTTTCAGTGAGCCCCCTATTTGTATTCCTTTGTATAGTTTTCCGCGTGAGCAGTTACGAATAGAGGTTACAAAATGATGAATTAATAAACTTACTAGTAAAGGATTCTATTTCCAGTTTATTTTATTCAGTTGTACTAGTAGTTCAAATATTGAATAGTTTGGAAAAGAATATTTCAATAAGTTATTTTGGCTGGATGCGCCAAAGTTCATAAAAAATTGCAAATTAGATTATTGGAACTGCGAAACTGTTTCCCATACCATTTTATATCATAATAAAATTATAAAAAAAAAAAAAAAAATATATATATTGTTTTATTAATTATAAAATTATAAAAAATATTAATAATGCACCTCTTTATATTCGGGTTTTAAAAATTTCCAACTGGTAAAAAAGGTTAGGTTAGGTAACGGTTTCAGTAAACAAAAAGAGAAAAAAAAGTTTTTCGGTCGCTTCGCTCCGGATTAAAGTATTATACATATAAACCTTTCTCTTCAGTCACTCTATCTATTAAAAAAAACCGCAACAAAATCCGTTGCGTAGTTTTAAAGATTTAAGCATACATAGGGAAATAGGGACAGAAAAAGGGACTTTGTTTTATACTATGTAGTGATTCATAGAATTTGAATTATTATTATTATTATTTATTTAGCAGGCAGCAGTTGGGACAACTGATAAATGCCTGTATCCATTTGTTCCTTTATCAAGTGTTCTTTGTACTGCTGAAGTATTGATCCAACGGGTTTTTAAATTTATTGAAATTCAGGGCTGAGACTACTTGTTCTGGCAGTTTGTTCCATGGTTTTACTATTCTATTGCATAAGAAGTGTCTGCGAGGATTGTTATGGGAAAGCTCAGATAGTAGTTTAAATTGATGGCCCCGAAGACGAGTGTTGGTGTTAAGCTTGAACAATTTATGAAACTCCTGTAAATCGTAATGTCCTGTGAGTATCTTATAGGTTTCTATTAAATCGCCACGCTCTCTGCGCTCTTTTAAAGTCAGCACCTGCAGTCTTTCACCATAGGTTTTATTTTTAAATTGTCTCGGTATTTTGGTGAAACTGCGTTGAACTTTTTCGAGCAATTCAATATCTTTGGCAAAATAAGAACTCCAGGTTTGAAAAGCGTACTCCAAATTGGGTCTTATATATAATTTATATATCTGAAGTATTAGTTTTGGGGTTAACATTCCGAAAGCTTTCCTTATAAGATAGATTAGGGACTTAGATCTTTTGGTAATTGCTGTTATATGTTCCTCCCAAGTTGATTTTAAATTATATTTGTATTTTGAGTTAATAATGTATTGATCAGAAGTACGAACTATGTTTGTAAGTAAATAATAAAAATAGGATATTAATATTTATCAGGAGACAATGTCACACAAATTGACCAGGGGGTTATTATGACATAGCTACGCAGTTCTGTTTACGCTCAGAGAATAGGACAGAGCTATATAACTGCCATAGCTCTGTCCTTTACGCTCACCGTAAAATGAATTGCTAAGTCATAATAGCCCCCCTGTGCCTCTATTCTTCTGCGTTATAACAATATCGAGTTTAACGTGTTTTAGCATCGTTTAAGTCACAGTCGCCATTATTGTAAAAGACATAAGAGTTATCAAAACGTTGACTATATGGAAACACGTCAAAGACGATATCGTTATTACCGTGTACAATCCCAGCCCTGGTCCCAAACTAAGCTTTAGGTTTATTGTTGTGTAGGCTCTAGGTGTGGTAAATATCTACTATGTACTTTTTATAATGTAATTATCAAATCTAATTAATTCTGTAAATTTATGTAACTTCTTAACCATACCTGGGATACCTCGGGGCATCTATACCAAAGTGATGTTGCAAAATATTTTATCGACAAAAAATATATCGATGTTACTGCCAAAATCTAAATGTTATTCGACATACGTAAATAAATATTACTTATTTTCTCCTCATTGTGAAATAAAAGATAAACAAATTAAAACTTGTATTTATTTGGTTATTTTTAAATCATTTTCATAAGAATCAATACTTTTTCCATAATCGTCAGTATTAATGATTGCCGTCGAGATTAAAATATCCACTTTGAACTGCTAAACGTTCTCTCAACGTCCACGGGGCATTTTTTAAATATTTATAATGACTCAAAGCCAATTTCTTATTCATGTTGGTTATTGAATTTGCCTCACCTTTTATAAGACTGTTTACTTTTGTTCATGGTGTCATGAACAGTATTTAATTACATCGACATCTTTTTTATCGATATCAAATCCCTAAAACTTGCCCCTTCCTTAAAATTGTATGAGTAAATGAGTATGTGTATGAGTATAAGTACTATGGTTACTAGGCAACGATAAACTTACTTAAAAAGAGAAAAACCTATTTAAACGTATGAAGCAGCCAACATTTAGAAAAAATACTCTAGCTCATTAATATTCCATATACGGTAGGTAGGGTACATGTCGAGGCGTTGTCAAATTGTTACGGCAATAAAATAATATATACTAACAAAATGTCTTTATTAAAATGGCATTACTGAATCACTTGTAAATATTACGAGCAAGCAGTTGGCAATAACTTTTATACTTCATTCACAAAATATTTTTACTAGTAGCAAAATGCGTGCCGATTCTAATCAAAAATAGACGCTAAGCTAAAAAGAGCATTAAAACTTTGCTGCTTTGTCAAGGTAGCTGCAAACCAATTTGCAGGGAAATAGTCGTATAAGGAGGCTATAGCAGTTGTACAAATCAAGTAATCATGCTAATAGTAGTATACAGGGTGACTTCAAATTGTTAATACAAAATCAATGTTTTACACACATTTCCCCTAAACTTAGCCCCTCAATTAAGTCTCATATTTTGAAAATAATCAGAAGTTTTTTTTTTTAATTTTTTAATTATCCCATTTTTGTTGGCTTAACATGGTTATCCTACCATAATAATTAACAAAGAAGTTTAAAGAATTTTAAATGAACACTTTCCTCTTTGGTTATCCGTCACCTGTCGCAATTTATGAAGAAAGCGTGTTTTGATTAGTTGATAACATCGAGTGACACGTATGACAGTTAGGTATTTAATGTAGTGTAACCAAACTTTGGGACTTTAATTATTTGTTTTATTCGAATATTAGCATTAATTAAATACAGTTAATTTTAACAAAGGGGTTAATGTATTATACTGTGCGGCATTAACTAAGCCACAATCAAGTGTTTTGTATTACCAATTTGAATTCACCCTGTAGAAAGTAAAAAGTAGTGAGTGTTTAATATTTTTGCATTATTTTTAGACAATTGCTTTTCGTCCAATTACAATCCGTTATCGTTTATTTTTTGAAAATTAATCCAATTCCAACCTGACGTTTGAACAAAAGGAAGGAATAAAAAAAACATCGAACATACGAACATTTTCCCCCGTATGGTTGCCGGGATAGAATAGTGCCACTCCATGTCATCTCGTTGATGCCGTAAGAGGCGACTAAGAGAATGATGTCGGTTAAAAAGGGCTTGTAGTACTGTTAGGCGATGGGCTTACAACATGTCACTGATACACTAGTAATCTTCTTGGCCTGATTGTGCAAAATGTGGTAACAGCATAATAAACAAGTCTTTTTAGATTTGTTAGTATTTCTGTAGCTCTACCTACCCTATTCTGGAAATGAAGGCGAGATCTTATATCTGTATATATTATGTGTACGAATATTTAGTTACGACTACAATACATTGTACATTTTAGTACCTTGTCGCAACTATTGATGAACTAAATTCAACCCCCTCTGTTTAATATGATATTGCAATAAGCTACTTATGAGTTCATTCTGTATCTATGTAGGATAATTTTGCCTCGGCAAAAGTAACAAAAAACTTGGTACAATGTAAATAAAACCCATTAAATTGCTCATGTTTGACAAAACGGTAATGTAGTGAAATTCGATGTTAATGTAAATTTTCGCTAGAAAAAATAATTAATTCATTATAACAACAAACAATTGAATACATTCCCAACAATTTCACTAACAAGGAGAGAATGCTCACGCAGCCGCCATATTGCGTATTTATTTACTAGTCCTAAGCACACTGCTAGCCACAAAGTAATAAAACTTGCAACAATAGAGGCCGTATACGCCCAACTGTAAATTTATATCACGTTTCACATTTCCGTTCTTCATAGAGCACTCGGGTCTTTAAACAAGTTTCATTGTTCTAAAATTAAACGAGACCGCTGTAATTTGATTACCTGAAGTCTTCGTTGTCTTATCTTGTGTTTTGCTTCGGTTTATTTGAGTTTTAACACACATATATAAATCAGAATTTATCATTATAACCTGTGAGTGATGGTGAAAACTGCATCAAAATCCATTGCTTGCTTTAGGAGTGAGCGGACGTACAGTTAGACAGGAGAGAAAAGTAAAATTTGTTTTACACTATGCGTAAATACTGACTATTATTGGAGTTGAAATTTAGTACACATAATTATGTAAGTTGGTGACCTAAAGATTGACGTGAAAAGTAAATGAAATGAATTTTAAATATAATGGCCTTAAATTTAAAAACTATATTGAGTGACATAAATGTAAGGGCTTGTTGCGATAATAACAATTTTTTTTTTTTAATTTGAACTTCTCCGACACTACTAGGTTTATATAAAAAAATAAATTACAGGACATAATTCCTTACCTATAGATTACCGGAAAACCTACAAGAAGTCTATGATATATAAAGTAACATAGCATATATGTATCTCAAAACGAACGGAACTCTCTCCACGCCAGTTTAACTTGCAATTGTCCGGTTATTTTATGATTAAAACTTAGGTACAGTTGGGTTTGTAAACTTGTTTGATTATTTACTCTCAGTGTTGTTTTGTTTTTGCATTACAAATGACTGCGGTCTGAATCTATTTAGGAAGGGTTTACCTAACAAAGGTCAAGCGTACCTTATTTATTGACGAGCGTTTACCCCCCACTGCGGGTCAAGGGTAGAGTCATTTAACCCTTACGTTACACTTATCTTCTATCTGAAGGCGTGTCGCGTTTAGAAAATGAGGTTTCAGTCGATTTAAACGCAGCATAGTTCGACCATAGCACGTTTTCGTCGAAGAGATAAACATAATAAGTTTTAGATGACGTCAATAAAGGAACAAAAATACGGCTTTAACGTTTGGTTTTCAGACGTCTTTCTTGTAAAGTAAAAGAAAGAATAATGCAAAATACGTGTATCTATAGTGATTACTTAGAAAGATAATGACCAAAGACTAAGACCATGAACGTTGGCTGCCAAAAGGCTAGATTGGCGGACGGCATAACGAAGTTATTGGAGAAAAGCGGCCAAGTGCGAGTCGGACTCGCCCATGAAGGGTTCCGTAGCAGCAAGTAACATAATATAAAAGTTCGTTGTAGCTTTGATCAATGTTTTTATGACGTATTAAAAAAAAACTACTTACTAGATCTCGTTCAAACCAATTTTCGGTGGAAGTTTGCATGGTAATGTACATCATATATTATTTTTACATTTATCATTCCCTTATTTTAGAAGTTACGGGGGGGGGGACACACATTTTTCCACTTTGGAAGCGTCTCTCGCGCAAACTATTCAGTTTAGAAAAAAATTATAATAGAAACCTCAATATCATTTTTGAATACCTATCCATAGATACCCCACACGTATGAGTTTGATGAAAAAAAAATTTTTGAGTTTCAGTTCTAAGTATGGGGAACCCCAAAAATTTATTGTTTTTTTTCTATTTTTGTATGAAAATCTTAATGCGGTTCACCGAATACATCTACTTACCAAGTTTCCACAGTATAGCTCTTATAGTTACGGAATAAAGTGGCTGTGACATACGGACGGACAGACGGACAGACATGACGAATCTATAAGGGTTCCGTTTTTTGCCATTTGGCTACGGAACCCTAAAAATTGGATGAAGATGGAACAACATCGAGGAGAGTGGCGTGCTGATGAGGAGACCTACACTCCGCATTGGATTACCATAGAAGAAGACAATCAACAATACATATTAAAGAGGATGTTCAAAGATGTAAAGAGAGTTAGTTAGACAACTATCAATTTGTTTTACACGAAGATCGCATACTGTTAAAATTTAACCAGTTTTTTTTTTTAATAGGCATCTTCACTCTTGTCTACTTATACTTATACATCACCACAATTTGAAGATCAAAGTTGACAATAATTGTCTTTTGCACTCTTTGGATGAAGACAAATTCAACGAAATCTTGCATTTAAAAATCCTTCAACCATTTAGTTAAAAGAAGATTTAAAAAAATATCAGTAGGTAGGTATTTACAAACGTATTTACAATATGTATACCTAAAAAACGTTATACCATCCTGGGAAATTAGAAAAAATGCAAACAATGCGTTGCCAGCCGTAACTCATAAGTCATTAGGCAATATCTGCAATTCAACAGCTAAAGCAAATTCAACCCTATCCCGTTAGTAAAAAGGTTGCAATTGCTACAAGAGTTGTATCTGGGATACTGCCATTTGTCTTGCAAGGCAGAATTACTTATTCTTTTTAGTATCCTATTATTCAATACAACGTGGCTACCCCCTTAACTTCCCTAGTTCCAGGTTCTCGCTTGAAGACTTAATGCCAAATATAAAAGGCACTCTATAATTAAATTAACAAGGCTACAATCATAATGTTACTTGAACAGGTATTGAGTCTTACGAAGTTTGGCAAGAAAGGTACCTACTAAATCCATACATACGAGTAACATCACGCCTTCATTCCCAGAGCGGGGTAGTTACAGAAATACTAACAACTCTAAAAATACTTGTTTATGATTTCTGTAACCACTTTTGCACAATCAGGTCAAGAAGTTTACTAGTGTATGTGACAGTTTGCAAACCCATCGCCTGACAGTACCCCCTAGTCGCTCTTATTCCCTTAGTCGCCTCTTATGACATCCACGGGAAGACATAGAGTGGCACTATTCTAACCCGGCAACCACACGGGACAAGGTATTCGTAGTCGTACTATATTTGATTCTACCATTTACCAAGACCGTCTAATAAATAATTTTATCCAGACACGCAATTTAATCAACGAAGAAACGTTTAATTACGGTATCCCGATTCCAAAAGAACGTATTGTGAGTCCCTTGATCAACGGACGCTTAATATTCAAAACGCCCCTTCACATTGTTTAATATTCTACTGCTGGATTTCTTCGTAATTTTCAGTATCGAAAAACATGTTTTTTAGAACTTTAATTAAATAGACATCACAAGAAATAACTTTAATACTAATAATTCGAATTAGAGCGGGGTTGAGGCACGCACGGCTCATCTATTTTGCTCAAATTCGGCACGCGGCAAGCGGCCGAGAGTCGATCTTTTGACCGTGATCAAAGGCGCCTCAGCATGCGTGCCTCGCGTAATTTGGGCATGTATCCGAGCGTGCCACAGGCAGAACGTCCAGCTTTAACTTGTCGTTCCACCACCGAATAATTCGGTGAATTATCAATATTATGATACTCGTCATCGTGTTTGGCTCGGGAGCAGCTCGCCGCCCGGGGCGAGCATGCCTCAGGCTGAGCCGCTCAGATTCGTCCCCAGCTTTATATTAACTTTACATGCTGGTACATACTGATCTTACTATTTATGCTTCTCTTCGAGAGAAAACAGAAACGTTTGCATCGTTTGCATTTTGTTTGTTACTCGGGTTAAAAACGAGTTTTATTAAAGATAAGCAATTTTAAGAGGATTGTGAGGCGATAATGTTTCTCACCCCCTAAATCTCATCCCATTGCCACGATTTTTAATAAGTTGTAGATATTATAAAAAAACTAGGTCTGTACGTGTCTACTTTTTTTTTTTAATAAAAAATTTCTTTGGGGAAGAAAACGTACGGACCTACATTTTTATAACATCTACAACATATTAAAAAATCCTAAGAATTGGATAACGTTTAAGGGGAGAAAAACGTTATAGCATTTTGTATGGTTTTTTTTTGCTTCACAGGCCTCTTAAGCCGACGTAAAGTGTAATAAGAATTGTGACGGCAACAAAAGTAAATATTTACTTATTTTTTAAGGCAAATTACCTCAGATGATAGATGGTAAGTGAGATCTGGGACCCATGTGACGACACGCTAGCCTCGTTGGTGGTGGTTGGTTCGAAGTTAGAGGTCCTGGGTTCAAATCCCGTTAAGGGCTAATATTTGTGTGATGAGCACGAGTATTTGTTCCTGAGTCTTGGATGTTTTCTATGTATTTAAGTATGTATGTCTCTATATAAGTATGTTTATCGTTGTCTAGTACCCATAGTACAAGCCTAGAGCTTCGTTTGGGACTAGGTCAATTTGTGTGACATTGTCCCTTGATATTATTATTATATACATTTGCATTCCCAAGACTACAATCCCAAGATTTCAAATGCGTTATAATGAGAACTATACTAATCGCCGTAGCGCTTTGTTTATGACACAAGTTTTTTGTAACTTAACCTAAAATAGCGATAGGTTGGAATATTATAAATTTCAGTGCCTACAATTAAACTTTAAAATATTCTCTTTCATTGTTTCAAACCCAATTTATTGTACAATGGCCCAATTCTCTTTGTTACAATATTAAAATCCTCTTTTTTTGGAATTGCAGCTCACGGAAGCCTTGAGAATTCAAATGTCTATGGGTCTCAGATTCCACTTACCATCAGGTGGCCGTGGTGCTCGTGTGCCTTCTCCTTAACATAAAAAAAAACCAATTTGGTTACATACAGTACGGCGATAATTTTTTATTGTATAGATTTATTTATTATGCTATCGTATTTTTAACTGGACACTAATGGCGATCGAGTTAAAAACAAATGAAATTAAATAGAGATCATGTTTTTTGTCGCTGCCTCCTAAAACATTGAGGTTAAATTTAACGTTGAGCTTTAACTATAAATAAGGGTGCGCCACACAAACCGTTTTAGCCCGACTGAATAATCTGCGATCGTGACGTGTGAATAAACACACGCAATCGACCGCAGTTAGGGCAAGAAACGAGGCAGATAAGTTACAGACGTGGGTAAAATTCATTATAAAATATTATTCATAAGTAGGCCGTTATCGAAGGTGCAATTTTGTAGCTGGACGTTCTTAGGCATGAATAAAAATATTTATTATCCTCGTGTGGTTGCTGGGTTAGAATAGTGCCACCCCATGTCTTCCCATGGATGTTGTAAGAGGCGACTAAGGGAATAAGGGCTTGTACGAGCCCCAATGCAAAAGAGTTCGGCTACTATTTAAAATTGAAAGTAACTTTTTTTTAAAGTCAAATCTAGTTAGTAATTTTAATAGCATGGAGGCAAGAAATAAAAAAGAGTATTGTAAAATTAATCAAGTTTATTTCCTACATAATGCAAATTAAAATTATTTCTGTATTTAAATAAAAAAAATACAATTTTTCTATCAACGACAACGCATAATAGTTCGGCTATCGATCTTGAGTATGCAAAATAGTTCGCCTACCACTTAGTTGTCTCGCCTTTACTCTTAAGAACAGCCTTGATTCTCAATGGCATCGTCTCTACCAACTCTCCACACTCTTTTGGGGTTATAGACTCCCAGACAGCGACTATTTTCTCTTTTAAATCACTTTTTGACCTCGATGGAAACTTGCGTATTTTTTTTTTCATTTTCCACCACAATGTTTCAATGGGTGACAAATCTGGATTCCTTTAGACTCGAGCCAAGTCTTCGTAGTTTTCGCAGTATGGCAAGAAGCCCCGTTGAAAAGTGTAGACATTTTCATATTTCAAGCTTGGAATAGATGGAATTAAACTTGTTTTCAAAATGTCCTGGTATTTCACTGCATTAACCGTCCCTTCTACAAAATGCAGGCGGCCTACCCCTAGTGCCGACATGCAACCTCATTATCATCACAGACCCAGGAAACTTCACTTTTCTCTTAATGCAGTTTTTTATGAATGCTTCGTCTTTCTTTCGAATGATTTTTTTCCGTTCGTCGCCGACAGTTACTTCGAATTTTGATTCATCACTCCATATTATTTGACGCCATTGCTCAGTAGTCCAGTTTGAGTGCTCGCGAGCGAATTTCAGCCTCTTCTTTTTCTGTAACTCCGTTAGTAAAGGTTTTTCCTTAGCCGTGTAAAAACCATATCTCATTCTTTTGAGAACCCTTTTGCAGGTATCCACTGAAACGTCTTTCTGGATAATATCACGCCATTTTACGGTAAGTTCCCCCGCACGAGCACGGCGGTTTTGTTTGATAATTTTCTTTAAAACACGGTTTTCAGCGGCACTCGTCATACGCGGTCGACCCGACTTCTTCAAACACGAAATTGTGCCGTGTTTCTTGCGATGCTCAATGATGGACTGGACAGTAGATCTTGGCAGTAATAAATCTCTGGCGATTTGGTTGGTAGATTTTCCACTCTCACTACTGGAAATTATAATTTTCCTGACTTCTTCTGTGACTGGTTTTCCGCGGCCCATGTTGCTCTAATTAATAACTTCTAATAATGAAAAATACTTGGGGTATGTACTTATATATACCCTTTGACATGTTAAATGACAATGGGTTCCTAATTTATTTAAATCTTGTTTATTTTTTGAGTAATAAAATTAAAAAGGCTTAACGTTAGGCATGTACGAACTATTTTGCATCAATTAAGAACCTGCCGAACTGTTTTGCGAAACCATAATATGAATTAATATAATAATAATAAAATATAGGTTTTTTTTTCTTATAATGGATTTATTGTGCAATAGTGTAAAAGCAACGTTGTATTTATGGAGTATAATATTGTATAAATCGTTTGCTGCTAATGCCTTTCTAGAAATAAAACGAGTTGATATAAGATTCATATACTCGTACTTAACAATCTATGACTTGACGAACTCTTTTGCATTTGGGGCTCTAGTACTGTTAGGCGATGGGCTTGCAACCTGTCACTAATACACTAGTAAACTTCTTAGCAATGATTGTGCAAAATGTGGTTACAGAATTATACTTAAACAAGGCTTTTTAGAGTTGTTGGTGTTTCTGTGGCTCCGCGTACCCCACTCTGGGAATGAAGGCGTGATGTTATGTGTGTGTATGATGTTGATATTGATACTCTTATCTTTACAATAAGTTTTATTTATTTAAATATTTATTGCACAAAAATTAAAATAGTCTTCAAAAGGCGAACTTAATACTTCCATTCAACCTTTAGGAGAAACAGAAATCAGAAAATTAGACAAAAATGTAACATTTTAATTTTTCATTTATGATAATCAATGCCATTGGAAGCAGAATCCGCTATCATTAGAACAAAAACACTATGGTTGCTGTTTCACAATTGTTCAAAGTTATTTATTTAGAAATAAACAAAATAAACACGTTTAATTTTTGTCTAAGATAATCATTATGGTTGAGAAAAAGTAACAAAATTATTTTTACAACAATTTTTTTTTTGTTAGTTCATAATGTGGTTACAGAAATATCAGTAAGTCTTTGGAGTTGTTGGTATTTCTGTAGCTCTACCTACCCCACTCTGGGAATGAAGGCGTGATGTTATGTATGTATGTATGTATTTTTACCCATGCCTAAGAACGTCCTGCACCAAGTTGCACCTATGATAAAGGGGTCTATCATAACCCTTTGTTGTAGCCGAACCAACAGCAAGCGCGCCGCGCCAGACAAATTGACGTTGCATGGTAGTGTATGTAAAATAACGGAGTAGGGCGCGGCTTCGCGGATTGAAAACGCTTTAGGTATTACACCAACGAAAACGTTAAAATGGTCATTCTACTTTTAAGCGCAGGTCGATTATTTGACAAATGCTCTTCAAATAATATTTTTATAAAAACGTTAAAGTGCTCGGTTTTGTAATTTAATATTGAAATAGTAAAACAACATGGCTTACGTTTAAAATTATCACTACATTTAAAAAGTCACTATAATTAACTTTAAAGTAGATAACATAGTGGTCACGCATGTCCCCGCCATTTGTATGGAAAACGTGTATTTACCGCTGTGTTACCAACTTTTCCTGATAAAATATCAATAAATTTAAAGTGTTTTGTTTTGAACTATTAAATTTAGTTGTTCCAGTTTCAATATAATTCAAATTTAAAAAATGCCTTTAGTTTCACCAATGATTATTATGCGCTAAAAAGTAGAATGACCCAAAATGCATTTTAAACTTCCGTGAGACTCAGACATATGAAAGATTAATGATTTCTTTAATATACTCCTACATGAGTGCATTGACATAATTGACTTAAAACTGAATATCAAATGACAAGCTCGATGGTGACATTCACAATGACAAGGCTATAATTATGCTGCAACATTTTTATTGAGTGACTGTAGTTATGTAACGGAATCTTAGTCCATTTATTTGCAAGCATTTCGCGTTAAGTATTGACATGGTTTCACTAATGTTTTAACAATAACTATAACTGGGCTGGAATTCGACAAGGTAATAACGATATCGTTTTTTACCTGTTTCCGTATTGTCAACGTTTTGATAACTCTTATGTCATTTACAATAATGGCGACTGTGACATGAACGATTCTTAAACGTGTCAAACACGATATCGTTTTAACGCACCTGAATAGAGGCGCTGATTGATGTCGCAGACATATCATTTGACAAACTGCTTTTTTTCTGAAACCATAATTGTTTCAGGATTTTTATAAAACTACTTAACTTTATCTAACCCATACAGTTCTACACGATGGTCCTAAAATGAATCATTAGTTAATAAAAGTTTTAGAAATATTCAGTTTGTCAACTGATTTGTTTGCGAAATAAATCAGTTTGAGAAACGTTTCTTGGTGAAATGATAGGATACCATCGACTTGAGATATCACCATAACATGGTCTTCAGTATCTCTTGACCTGTTATACTTTACACAATTATTAGAGCTTGGTAGTATTTTCTATCTTCTTTAATACTTCTCAATTTTATTTCAACACAACAAATGTACATCATAACATATCATAAAATACAAATATTAACTAATATAAAAATAAATTAAAACAAATCAAACCCCTCCAACGAACTCACTTGTGGCATCGAGCCTAAGACACTCGCAGCGTTTCCTCTCTGCACCGCTAAACTCAGCCTTTGGGCAAAAAAAGAACCGGCCCGAGGATCGCCACAGACATGCACCAGTTTTTCCGACACCTCTTTGACGAATTTTTTCAAGTCTGAAGACCACGGACCGAAAGTTTCGATGGCGAGGGCCGCAAATACGTAATTTGAAATTAAAAAGGCGTATTTGCGACGTTTAAGAATTTGGGCATTGTCAGAAGTTTATCCAGGAGTGCCAGCGGAGCCTTGAACATGAGACGAGGCTAACGTGTCGACACATGTACAGTCCCATGTTAAAGGCCGTCCCAGATGCCACGGCACTAGAGTACATCCGTCGGGCCTCTTTCCATCCGAAGACGACAAACCTGGGGGTTCCAGAATTGAGGGAATAGATACAGAAATAAGGGCCCGACGGACAAGGTCATTGAGCGACGCATGCCTAAACAAACGGCCGGCACTCATCTGGCAGCAAAGGCCGTGACGACCCAGTTCATCGACGGGCTGAGAACAGCGGCTACAAGGATGAGGTTCACAAATTTTCAGGCCGAGTCGAAGGCAGATGGCAATTCTCAAACAATTATTATCCAAAAGTGACCCGAGGTTCCTAGAAGGAAGGGCATGAAGCCAGTGTCCCGATTCTGGTTCGGAAACCGCTAACAAACGGGCCCGCTCGGAAGTAATTTGGCAACTTAAGAGGTTGAAATGAATAGATTTTACACAAATTAAGTCCCAAGCGGCTTGACTGGTCTTTTCGATAGGGGAAATTTCCCCGGGGTTACTGGTACTCCAAAACTTCTCTGCATCCGACAAACGCGATATCTGTTCAACGGTGAGGTTGGGAACATTAAGAATCCCACCGATGAGGGCGAAAGTGCTGTGGACAGAAGACAGAAAGGCAGGGAGTGCCAGGTCACTAGAGGTACGAATACCAAGACCACCAAACTTCACAGGGAGTGTAGCCTGAACCCAACTGGAAGGTGAAAAAGAAATATTTAAAATTTTACTAATAGTTACTTTCAAAACGTTATCAATATCTGAAGAGAGATTAGTAAATTTCCAAATGGGGCAGCAGCGAAGAAGGTAAATAAATTTTGGAGTAAAAAGGCATAGTCGTAAGATGTACAAAGCGATGTGAGGAGTTATTTTAAAAAGTAAATCCGAGGATTGATGAAATTTATTTAATTTTAAATTTAGAGTAGAGGGGATAGCATCTTCAAAAATTGGAGCTCCAAGCAAAGACAAAGAGGTACGAGACAAAATAGAGATATTCGGCAATAGCGAATTAAAAGTATTGATAATTTCGTTTCGAATGACGGGGGAAATGCTCTCAGAAACGAAAATTTCACACTTATCAAAGTTAAGAGAAAGGCCGATTTCAGAAAAACGGTCAATAATAGATTTTAGGTCATTTTGAACAGAAGATCCTTTTCCCCCTAAAGTACCGTCGTCCAAGTACCAAATATTTAAAACCGAAGTAAGTTGAGAGATAATTGGGTTGATAGCCAAACTGAAAATGACTGGTCCAAGCGGGTCCCCCTGTTGACAGCCCACGCAAGATAAAATTTCGTCGTTTCCAAACATCAATTTTGAAGGAGTTCCATAAAACTGTAATAAATAACCATAAATCTCAGGTAATTCTTTTTGAATTTCACGTAATAGAGCAGATCTATCAACCGAGTTGAAAGCATTTTTTACGTCAATTTTTAAAAGCACTTCGTAATTTTGATTTTCCAAAAATGTACG
Source organism: Acleris holmiana (assembly GCA_949316455.1). Taxonomy (NCBI): domain Eukaryota; kingdom Metazoa; phylum Arthropoda; class Insecta; order Lepidoptera; family Tortricidae; genus Acleris; species Acleris holmiana. Next base: position 4,193,327 of record OX438777.1, on the reverse strand, counting down.
AGTTGCATGAATCGCAGCCTCACACCCGCCTCTAACACCGAAACCCAGTTGTTTTGGTTTAAATTTCTCAGTAAGACGGGTTTGAAACTCACAACAGCACAATTTTGAAGCCAAACGACGCAGCGAACTTCCCACCGCTATGGGGCGAATGCCGCCATCTTTCTTCTTTAAGGCAATTAGATTAGCCCCGTAAAGAACGGGAGCTATGTCACTGCAAATTTCTCCAGACAGCATTAAATTGATGAGGGCGGTTAGTTCTTTAAGAAGAGACTCACCAGCGTCGCCTACTGAATGGCAAGTCAAATCCTTCAGATGTTGGGGGGAAATGCCGTCAAGACCAGCTGCCGAACCGTTAGGAAAGGAGCGGATTGCTTGAAAAGTAGCTGAAACAGAAATTTGTAGAGGCAGTTGAGTGAGCGGTGGGGGTAGCTGTAGAACCGACGAAGCAACCGGGTGTTTGTCTTTAAGGGCGGAGAGTATTGAAGGAGAAGGATTGGCTAAGGTGTCGCTGGAAAAAAGGAGTTTCGTGGCACCTTTTATGTCACCATCCGAAACTTTATTTTCTATTTGTTTGATAATGCGGTTGGAAGAAGAAGAAAAAGGTAAAGGATCAGCTGAAACTGTCAAAAAATCAGGACTACATATATTTTTTTTTATTATGGAAGTTAAAGATTGTTTACCTTTATCAACTGGGATATGTAAATTCTTATATATAAAAGTAAGTAGATTTTCCCAAGCACTAGAGTTATTATCAGTCACTACTTTTGCCAAACACAACGACAGACTTCTAGCCAAGGCTTCACGAGCTCCCTTCGGAACCCTCTTAACCACTTTCGTGTTCAATTTTAAGAATGCCAACCGTTCGCAGAGGGGCCTTGAAGAATCCCTAGGGAGGGCTGAAAAACCAGGCTGGATGCCGAGTGACACATTGTTAGGACGTGGAGAGTCAACACTAGTAATATTGGGGACATGAACTTTGGCACAATGAATATTTAAACCACGTCTACCCTTATATAACTTACTATCTAAACAAATTGAACATTCTAAAAAATCTGAAGGTCCATCCGAATACATTAAAAAATCTAATATAAAAAAGACACGTTTTGAAATTTTTCACCAACGGTCACAACACAAAAACACAGGTTTCCGTACGCGCACGTCGCGTAGCAACGTCAGCGTCCCAACGTCAAATTTAAAACGTTGGACGAAACTTGAAAATAAAAAACGGGATAAAAACCCCGCGTAAAGACTCAATAAGGATCCAGAAACGTTCCACAACAGAACGTTTTTTTTTTTTTGGGAAATACAATAGCGGAAATTATTTTAAAAATTATTTAAAACGGAGATCAATTTGACAACCGCATTATTATTTGCGTTCGCAATCATCATTGTTCAAACTGACTTCGTCGCTTCAACTTCGGACATTACGGATTTTTCGTCACGCCTCTGCCACGCCTATCATGTCTGTGTGCGGATACCTTTAATGGAGAGGCGTAACAGGCTGATGTTGTTCTTGAAAAGTAATGTTGGTAAAGCAGGACAGCAATTAATAAGGCCTAAGGTCTAAGCAATAATAGACTTTTGTTCTACAGCATAAGCTCTTCGACGCGAGCAGTGTTAACTGTGTTCTGCTAGAAAAAATCTGTCCTCACAAGCCAATACGCAGTATGTCTAATTTAACAGCCAAAGCAGATTCAATCCTATCTCGTTAGTCATAAGGTTGCATTTGCTACAGGAAGTTTGTCTGAGATACTGATATATCAACATACATATCAACTGAAGCACAAACATTTAAATTCACGCAAACTCAAAAGTGTGTGCATGTTATGCTTACGAATTTTAAGTGCTTATATAAATAATTATTTTCTCTGTCTGACAACGCAGACGATATTAAAAAATATACAAAAATAAAAACTAAGCACGTTTAATATAATCAGTTTAAAGAGGTAATTCTGCCAGCCAATTCTATTGGGGCACGTAACTATAGCGGAAGTTATACTTTTCGAGTTCAATATAAAATTTTCCTAAAAATTTTATAGGTTTAACATGTACATAATGATATTTACCCCGTGTGGTTGCCGGGTTAGAATAGTGCTACTCCATGAGCTCCCGTGGATGTCGTAAGAGGCGACTAAAGGTGCTTTTCCACCGGCAAGGCGAGGCGGGGCGGGACGATAATTGAAATTTGTTTGGCAAAATTTAAATTCTCTCCTACCGCATCTTCGGTGGGAACACCAAACTCGCCCCGCCTCGCCTCGCCGATGGAAAAGCACTTTAAGGGATTAAGGGCTTGTGGTACTGTTAGGCGATTGGCTTGCAACCTGTCACTAAAACATTGTGCAAAATGAAGTTTCAGAATTATAAACAAGTCTTTTTAGAGTTGTTGGTATTTCTGATGCTCTGCCTACCCCACACTGGGAATGAAGGCGTATTGTTATGTATGTATGCATAAAGATTTTTAGTGAGCTAACCAATGTATTTTTTTAAGTTACCATAAGTAGCGACAGCAATATGGCCCATATTTCTTACTTTCAGTTATTTTGTTTAGTTCAGTTAGTAATAAGAGTGTAATTTTAATCTTTAATTGTATATTTGTTTGTATGTAAACCTGGACACTTGTTACTAAAATTATTTTAAACATTATACCTCCAGTATCATTAAAACTGACAGATACTCACTTTAAATCTTTACAAGACATGACTACAAAAAAACAGAAGCTTGGGAATTGGAAATTTTGTAATTAGATCTGAATATGATTGCAAAGCTCAAAGATTTGGTTGTTTATAATTATTTTAAGTTTATGACAAAAAAAAAACAGGTACGTTATCGAATTCATCTCTACAACCCTTTGGTGCGGCGTGACCATTATTCTGGGATCATTACCTGTAACAATAGCAAACATAATTATTAATTAGGGTTTTTTTTAATTAAAAATGTAGAGCTAACGTTTTCTTTGTCTAAAACCTGATATCAGTTAAACAATCAAGCCTAGATTGAAATAATTAACAAAGATTAAGATACTTAACATAACTATAAATAAATACGTATGGACAAACTAAGGTTTGGTTAGATCTACACCATAGTATTCCAAGTCTGTTTTGTTAGATAATTCATGATTTAGGCTTTAGTCTTAATGATTAGCATTTAAGAACTGGTCCAGCAGCGGTCTCCTATCTCGTCTTAGAAATCGGCGACAAAGCTCGCTTACTCGTTATAGTTTTCCTTTTTATTTGCTTAAATTTAAGATAAGAGAGAAGTGTGGACTGAAAGAAGATGTAGTGACCAAGATTGAAAAGGGCATGCCTCGATGGTTCAGTCATTTGGAAAAGTGGATGAAAGAAGATTGACGAATGAGATATACAGTGCGAAAGTGAGTGGAAGGGTCAGAAGCGGCCAGGGTACTTTTTTAAAATAAAATTTTATAAATACTGGAAAATGGCCGAATCTTAAGTATCCGAAACTGACGTGCATGCAACAGACAATAAAATGACTCGATGTATGAATGTGGAAGAAGCTAAAGATGTTTTTCAAGATAGTAGCAGAAAGATAGAGCTTTGGAAAACAGGCTTGATTCAATGTTATTTAAGATTATTATTAATAGTAGTTTTAACATTAGAGAAAATTACACTTTCCGATTTCAATATTTTTTAAGCCGTCGCAAAAATCTATAAACTGATAATAACAAGTACATAATGTTTTTTTTAAGAGCTATTCAATGATATCTCACTGTCATTAATATTAAAACAAGATATTATTTCACAAATTTGCTGGCGTAACTTAAATGATTAAGTATGCCAAATTACAGATTTATAGTACGGTTAAGGACTTAAATTGTTATGCCACTGAAGAACACTGTCATAATGACAGCGTTTATCATTAATTTTAGCTTTCTTTCTTGTTGTTTGACGCTGTCATTATGACAGGATTCCATAGTGGCATAACAATTAAAGTCATTAAATGTACTAAGGATCTCTGAGATTACACGCGGCCAGACAGACCGGTTGACGTGGCGAAACTTTAAAGGTTCCTTGTTAACAACGGAACGATAAAGACATACATACATACACACATATCATCACGCTATCATTCCCAGAGAGGGGTAGTAGTAGTACATTATGCAAAATCATACTAAGATGTATACCAGTGTATTTATTAGTGACAGTGACGCTAAAAAAGTTATTTCGTCCACGTTTCCAACTCGCAAAAAACCTGTATTTAACAGCGGGACAAAAATACGAATGGATAACCTAAATAAAAGAGTCCAACTTCAAATTATTTCCCGCCAACATAGGCTTCTTTTTGACGGGAAACTGGCTGGAAATCCGATTCCTCGGATTCATCAAATATAATCGGATGAGCTGCCACGGAGCGAACGTGAACTTTAAAATAGTTCGTATAATATTAGTTATGTTTAGTTTCAGTTGAATAGGCAACGTTTTTTTAGTTTAGTTGTTTGTTCTCGTGTTCGAGCTCGATTGGAAATTTGTTTATTAATGAGTCTGCATTTTTGACGACTTTCAAACAGTCCGCTTGTTGACAGTATTGGCTAGCAATTTAACTGTATCATGTAACCTATTTTCTGTGACAGGTTAGTTATTAATAATGGCACGATATTTTTATTTTTGACTATGGAAGCCAAGTTATCTCGAATAACGTTTTTAAAAGTATAAGCATTATTTTGTTAGTAATGCATGCTTAGTATTTGAACATAACGTATTTTGATTTCTTTTCAAGAGGCCACATATGATGCCACGCTAACACAAGAAACATTACCAAAAAAAATGGTTTACCGGAATAAAGAAGTTATAAGTATTCAACTATCTAATCAAAAATAATCGTCAAAGATAATAAGTTTTCGAAGATTCAACCAAAAATATTTTTTTTTTTTTTTTTTTTTTTATGTTAAGGAGAAGGCACACGAGCACTGAGGCCACCTGATGGTAAGTGGAATCTCAGACCCATAGACATTTGAATTCTCAAGACCATAATCCTAACACCTCAAATGCGTTGCCAACCCTGAGGACTAAGATGGAATGCCTCTATGCTAGTAATTTCACCGGTTGTCTTATCCCCACACCGGAACACAACAATGCGAACACTGTTGCTTGGCGGGTGGTTAATGGATAAGATAGTGGTAGCGATCCGGACGGACCCTGCACAGGGTCCTACCACAGCTAAAATATAAAATATGCGAAAAAGGTGTCATGTTTGAAAAATAAAACGATCAAGGTTAATGTTTCTAGTCGCGTTTTCACGTTTAACAGTCTCAAGAAAATATGATCAAGTTTAAGTAATATATCCAAAGAAAAGACACAAAGACATTATGGTAGTTGAGATCCAGATTGAGGAGCATTGCCGACTTTAAATCATTTGCGGCCTCTTAAAAGTGTCTTTGTATAAAACTCTATGGTGAGTTTTGCAGCGTGTAAGCAGTTGCTACAGGAGCTTTGTCTGAAATAGGAACATTTATCTTTTAGCAGTACATTTAGTTTTCGTGACAAATGGGAAAGTCACCGTTTGCTAATTTTAGGCATTAACTAGGTGCTTGGCCTGATTGTGCAAAATGTGGTTACAGAATTATAAAGAAATCTTTTTAGAGTTGTTGGTATTTCTGTAGCTGTGCCTTTCCCACTCTGGAAATAAAGGCGTGACGTTATGTAGTATGTAACTAGGTACACTTTTTTTGTATTCAAAATCACGTAATTAATAAGTCCCTAATTATTTCAATCGAGACTTACCAAAAAAATATTCTAATTATAGTCTTTATTAAAATATGTTTTACATCGCTTACTTCTACAAAATTGCTAGCTTGACTGAACATAAAAACGAATGAAGAAATATCTGTTTCAGAGATAATTCATGAAAACACTCCCGGAAGCCACAAACTATAATTAAATATAGGTCAAGCGTTCCTTTATGCAACACGTCGTCTTCTGGGATGCAGGCGAGTGTAGACGCAAGATGCACCCGGGGAATAATGCAGTTGGTTCGAGTTTTAAAGTTTTGAGTTACGTCCGCGTAATAGTTGTTCATAATAATAATAAATAACTGCCATGCCAAAAAATACCTTCGTATCAAATTTCATGTCTTACGGTTAAGGAGTTGTATCCGTACCGTGAAGACAAACGGAACGAATAATCACACTTCAGCATAATATAATGTAAGAAAATTTCCGATGTAGTGACAAAGATCGAAAGGGAATGATAAGGTGGTCATTTAGAAAGTAAAATAAATAAATAAATATCAGGGGACAATCTCACACAAATTGACCTAGTTCCAAACTAAGCTCTAGGCTTTTACTATGGGTACTAGGCAACGATAAACATACTTAAATAGAAAAATACATACTTAAATACATAGAAAACATCCAAGACTCAGGAACAAATATTCGCGCTCATCACACAAATATTTGCCCTTATCGGGATTTGAACCCAGGACCGCTGGCTTCGGGGGCAGGGTCACTCCCAACTAGGCCACCGTGTCGTCTAAAAGAAGAGTTACAAAAGAGGTATGGCGAGAGGTAGGTGCCGAAAAATCTTTGACAAATGCATCGTTTCGCAACCTATTCATTTGCCAACCCGCTTTTTCCTGTAACTACAAATATTTCAGATTTTTATAAATATCACCTAACCTAACGGAAAAAAACACGGGTTGTCAAATATGATTCTTTTACCATCAAGGCGATAAGGTTATGGAATGCTTTGCCTGTGGAGGTACGACGTGCTAAGTCTGTTGCCATTTTTAAAAGCAAGCTAAAGGATCATTTTCTGTCACTTCCGTAGTTTTTCTATTATCTCCCTTACTTTTTTTCTTTGTTATATCTCATGCTTCGTCTGTTGTCATTGTTTGGCTGTTTTTGGAGGATGTATGTATGTATATATTATATAGATGTATAATTATATGTATTTAGTATGTATTTATTCAATTATTTATTTTATGTATTTATATTTAGTATATTTATAAATAGTTCTAATTTCAAAATTGAAATAATTTAATTGTTTCGTGTAGTTATTTAGTTTGAGTTCTAAACGAATTAGTTTACACCCCCTGCCATGAATATGTGTCCTCAGTTATTTCTCTTACAAGGTTGTCTGGAAGAGATCGCTATTTAGCGGTAAGACCGCCTGTTGTATACCTATGATTTAAATGTACTGTTCCATGTTCTGTTTTTATTTTTTATTTTTGGTGTTCAATAAAGAGTATTTGTATTGTATTGTATTGTATGATATGTTTGTTAAATGAATCATTTGTGAAATGTTGGTTACGAAATGACAGGATCACAGCGCACATTCAGTGGTCTGGGGCCCTAGCCAAGATGCAAACGCTCCTAACGTTTTTCTTTTCTATCGCTCAAAATGTATGGGATGACATTCTCGTGCGTTTCGATAAACCACGTGGTCAACTGTCATCCCATACATTTTGAGCGATAGAAAAGAAAAACTTTAGGAGCGTTTGCATCTTGGCTAGGGCCCCAGATTCACGTTCTACTGAATAAGGGCCAAATTAATAAATCAAATCAAATCAAATAAATTTATTTCGGACTATACATCCATAGGGTTAGTAAATACAGCGGCTTATTATTAGGGTTAGTGATACACAACAACAACATAAAAATTAAATCAAATTAAAACCCCCCAAATCGACGTACGCGCATAAAGTGGTTGATGAATGTAGAGGAAGCGAAAGTTGTATGTTTAGACAGGGGCACCTGGCGTTCCTTAGTCTCTGCCTACTCCATTGGGAGAGGGTGCAGACTCGTGGTCACCCCGGTTTGTCACCCCAGTGCCTTTCGACGGAGCCCTGCCTATGGCAGGGCTCCTATTTCTGAGCGATTTGCCCTTCGGGCATCTTAAGATACCTAACGAACCTAACCTACCTACTTTTGCGGAATAAAAATTATTTCTGACGAATAACCGACTAAAGCGAATAGCACTGGGGTGACAAACTGGTGTGACCACGAGTCATCCGCTTTGGGAGACAGTCGTAACGGTAGGGATGGTATCGCTTTTCTTTGGAAATGTCCAACTTTTCGGGTTTAAAAGTACGCTATGACCGTCTATGAGCTACTCGTATAAACTAATGCTGCACCTTCATGTGGACTGATAAAGACGGAACAAGATTTTTTTTTATAGTGTTAGTAAATATTGAGTTGTATCATAACTGATTGTTCAAACAATTAAATTTTATAACGAATCATGCTCAATAACATACCGTTGACATTTCACATCAATCATTTTGTTACATCAACACGCATTTCATTTTGATTTATCACTTTGTATTATTTTCAATAAATTAATCTACAGCAATTTCTCATCGTGGAAGTATAAATTGTGGTAAACACAGCTACAATCCGATGACTAGACCCCGTTATCGCAGGTACTATTTTGTAGCTGCACATTCTTAGGCATGAGTTTTTTTTTTTTTTTGAAATAAGTATACTTTTGCCATGTCAATACTTTTTCTCTACCATAATAATTATCTTAGACAAAAATTCAACGTGTTTGTTTTGTTTATTTCATGCACTGGCGTGCACCTCGAATATAAAAAAGTTAAATCTTTAAACAATTGTGAAACAGCAACAATAGTGTTTTTGTTCTACTGATGGTAGATTCTGCTTCTGATGACATTAATTATGATGGAATACAAACAAACATGATAAACGTTTGTCATACAATGATAAATTGTATATAAAAGTAATTATAAGGAAAAACTAAGAGTATCGATCATAAATATTAATATTTTTACCCCTGCCTGAGAATATCCTGATCACTAATATAATTATAATGTCCTGATAAACTAATTTTGGATTAACGGTAAATTTAGTCTTCAGGTTTATTTTGCCTTCTCCATCCCATAACTGGAAAATTCCCACCAAAAAAATCATCAATTCTATGTCTCTAGGTGAAACCGGGTACAAGTTGACTTAGCTCTTAATAAAAAAGGATAAACACCATATGGAATAATACCGTTATTGACCTAAACAACGGTGAGACTTGTAACCTTTTTCCCTGAGAGCGTCGGTGGCCTAGTGGCTTAGGGGGCGACTCATGATCGTATGGTACCAAGTTTGAACATCCGCGGTCACCACGTACCAATTTACCAATAAGTTTTTCTAAGTAACTCATCACTTCATCTAATATCACTTTATCGAATGTATCATTTCATCGAACTCTATTTTCTGCTGCAACTATAATCTTTTCAGGGTAACTTAAACATGAATTATTGTTTCAGCAAAAAATAGCGTTTGATGAAATGATAGACACTCGTTTTTCTAACTTATGTACCTGATGCTCTTACGGTGTACGAAAAATCTGCAGATTTGAAAAGCTGAAGAAGCGTGTAAGAGGGCAATTGCACAGAACATCCTAAAGAGGTCAAAGTGTTTCCAAAAGGCCCTATCTGTAAGATCCTTTTTCACTAGGGCCACGGAATTTACCAAAACAGGGCCTCTATTCAGGTGCGTTAAAACGATATCGTGTTTGACACGTTTAAGAATCGTTTATGTCACAGTCGTCATTAATGTAAATGACATAAGAGTTATCAAAACGTTGACAATACGGAAACAGGTCAAAAACAAAATCGTTATTACCTTGTAGAATTCCAGCCCAGCAAACTGCCTACACCGACTAGTATACGAGTAAACACGTCATCTACATAAGAATCAATCTAGTTGATTTCCACGGTTATTCCCTAGCTTCAAGCGGGCGGATATTATAAGCTGTGTAAACATGTTACCCGCGATCAAAGACCGATGGTGGCATGTTAAGGGTTCACTATTAAATTTTCTAGCAACGTGTTGGGAACTTAGGATTTCTTTGGTGTTCATGTTCAGATGCTGGATTATAGTGTGTAGTATGTTTTGGGTTTAACAGACGGAGTCCTTTTATATCCTATCCTACAGGATTGTTATTATTAAAAAGTTTCTAGATAGTATTTTCTTAGGCAGTAGCTGTAAGAGAAAAAAACAGAGATATACGATTCCTATTTATTGCTTTATCCCTTTCCCTGGTTAGAATTTGGCAAGTTTTAAGATTTAAACAAAATATTTTAAAAAAAATATTCAGTAAGTACAGGCAATTTTACGGAAACTCAACGGTCAGTAATTTTTCAAGAATATATTGCAAGACAATGATAGAACTTAACCTAGACAACAATATACAATGCATAGAAAAAAAAATATCATGCATAGTTAAGCAGGGAAACGTGTCAAAACTTCTAATAAACACTAGAGCAAACAAATAAAATAATAATACCTACCTAACCATAACCTACTCATGACAGTGCAAGACTACATGAAATAAAAATAATATTAAAGTTTTGATACGTTCTCCTACAGAAACGGTGTCCCCTAGATAAGATACAATGTTACCATGATACAACGATAAGAACTTATAATACGGCATCAGATCAGTAACAAAATGACCAAAGAAACGATGCAATAAAGATTGAATGATACATTTATGTGAGCTCAAAAGCTTAACAGATTCCCAGTATATCCGTCATCATCATCAGTTTGAAGACGTCCAATGCTGAACATAACCTTTTACAAATATGTTCAAGACGTTCGGTTTTCAGCATAAAGAGGGCAAACAAGCACACAGATCTCTTCATAGTGGTATCTTAATCTCATAACCAACTGGATCTAAAACTGATTCCAATAACTTCTGCCAAATGACATATCTATACATAGATAATAACATATAATAACAATATATCTCTATCAAATGGTTGAATCATCATAATTTTTTGGCCCTTATCCCATTTACTTGGAGTCGGTGCAGCATGTCTGTTCTTCTATACCTCTCTGTCACTAGTCATCTCGTCACTTGCTTCCCTCCTCTTCATATCATCTCTCACATAGTTCATCCACATTTTCCTTGGCCTACCTCGGCTCTTCCATCCCTCCACGTTCATACCTAATTCTCTTTTGGTCACATGACTGTCATCCCTCCGCATAATAAGCCCATACTACGCAAAGCGATGGGACCTCACTTTGTCGATGATAGGTGCTACTTTCAGGCTTCCTCTAGTATACTCATTTCTTATTCTGTCCATCCTCGTCACATCCATTTCGACATTCACATCTCTGTAACATGCAGTCTCTTTGCATCCGTTGAATATAAACCAACAAAGAGACACACAAGTACGTTTATGTGTAATCTAAGAAGGACCCAGTCCTCTTAAATGGCCTTATAACAGACATCGTGACGGCTACCTTGCCGGAAACGCGCCGGGTCGTGCCGGACGTCCCCTGTTTCCTTGTGAGAGCCGTGACTCGCTCCGTGTTGTATTGGTTTCGACATGTGAGTATCTTTCGTCGTGATGTTCTCCTAGTCGGTAATTATTTTTAGTTTCATATTATTAACTTTATGTTTGTAATTTATCTTGATTGTGCTAGTTTAAAAATATTATTACAAAGTATTATTGTGATATTATATGATTGAAAAAATGTCCCGCTGGAGTTTCTTGTCGTTCTTCTTCTCCGCAATGATGGTCTTGTCCGAAGCGCTCTGGTAGATTCACTTCATATTACCGACTTGTAAAAGAGCCCTGCTGAGGGCAATTTACACACACACACACACAAAATCACATCTTCATTCCCGGAGTGGGGTAGAAATATCAACAACTCTAAGACTTGTTGATAATTTTGTAACCACAAATTGCACAGTCAGACTAGCATGTTTTACCAGTGTATTAGTGACAGGTTGCAAGCCAACTTACTGAAACAATATTTTGAATTTTAACGTTAACATGGGTATTGTGATACTAGGTTTGACGCAAATATTATGTTTTAAATAACTTAAAACTCTATTTCATGCCCCTATTGCAATCGTATTAATCACACCATTTGCACTTTTATTATAAATACGAAAGTTTGTAGTTTTGTCTAAGAGTCAGTATTTTTTTATTCCTTCGGACTAAAACTGCCAAACAAATTTGGATGGATAGCCCTGAATTAACAGATAGGCTACATTTTATTGAAAAATAAAACTGTTTCTGTGGAATGTTAAACGCATACAAAGTCGCAGGCCGGTGTTAACTAAATCATTTATCGACACCAATAGCAAATCAAAAGGATTTCATCACCTTCAGATGTTTAAATATAGATCGGTTTATTTGGTCTGCTTTAGATCTGTCGAAGTATTTATAATAATTCTGTGCCAATTGAAAATCTACTCTAAACAACTAGAAATAACGTATATTATTGCGTTTTGAAGGTAACCTAGAATTGGAATAATGTGCAATTTGGAATTTACCTGAAAGATAATTTCGTAATGTAATCAAGATGTACAGAACTAGGAAAATTATGCAGCTAAGAGACCTTTGTTTATCTGGTCTTCTGCTAACCTTTGGGGACGGAAAATGGCCGATTGAAAGATATCGGGCTTTTTACATTTCAATTTATTCTGCTCACTTGAAATTGGCGAAAGCACTAAGGTGGACCACGATTAATAAAAAAAAGAAGTCGTTTATCTGTATAATGTATACATATCCGTGAGGCCTACCATAACATAAACAGGGATTTAGAATGGGATTTTGAATAAAGCAAGGAAATAAAGTTCAATTACCTTTTCTCTTAAATGCCATTTCAATTTTGAATCAAATTGAAATGAACTTTATGATCATTGAAATAAAGTTACAAGTAAATTGCCTTGATTGTGTACCTACCATACGGAACCTAGGGACTTGAAATTTGGATGGAATATTCCTTGGATACCCTAGGGTCCCGTGCATTAAGAAATAATATTTCGAAATTCAACCCCCAACGGAAAGATTAGGGGGAGCAGGAAACTAATTTTACGAGTATGAATTCGAATCCTCTATCTAATAGTAAAAAAAACTTGTTCCGTAGTAGTAATACATACATACATAACATCACGCTTTCATTCCCAGAGTGGGGTAGGCAGAGCTACAGAAATACCAACAACTCTAAAAAGACATGTTAATAATTCTGTAACCACATTTTGCACAAGTAAGCTGAGATGTAGTAATACATTTAATTATATCAGGCTATAAATAACTACAATACTCTACAAAAGCTGTGCATGCCATTTATTTTTCTATTTCTTATTGTAATTTGAAATGAAATTGTTTTACGAAACTAATCCTTCGCTGAAACCAATATTTCTAATATTCCTCTATTTCTATGAAAAGGACTCTGGAGATGTGTTTAAACGGAGTTGGTATTCTCGAAGTATATAGAAGAATGAGGATTTTTAAAATGCCGTTAACAAGTTTTCTCAGTATACGAATGGAGTTTGAATTCAGAATATTTCAATGCAACTGCCAGTCCTCTTTCATTCCAATTCCATTGGATAATTGAAGGACTTATTGATAATTTGAAAACTGGTATATTATTAAATCTTTTAAGAAAAGCGCTCACGTAACCGTTTTAATGCCGTAATACCAAAGAAGGCGGCTAACTGCAATGTATGCGAGCATTCTATAGTCTATTAGTAACGACATTAGATTGAAAATGCTTATAGATACCATGAAGTTATCCGTCTTCCTTAGTACCTTCACGAAATCTTAATCATATTACAAAAAACGAAAACAATGTGGTAATTAAATAGTGGTGGTAGGACCCTGTGCAGGGTCCGTCCGCGTCGCTACCACCATCTTATCCATTAACCACCCGCCAAGCAACAGTGTTAGCATTGTTGTGTTGCGGTGTGAGGATAAGACAACCGGTGAAATTACTAGCATAGAGGCATTCCATCTTAGTCCTCAGGGTTGACAACGCATTTGAGGTTTTAGGATTATAGTCTTGAGAATTCAAATGTGTGCTCGTGTGCCTTCTCCTAAGTAATGGACCTTTTTTTATTTGGTTTGCTACGCTGTTCGCAAACGATGCCAGTTGGCCTATTAAACCTTTATATATTAAATTTAATTTGTGAAATGAAATGTAAAAAGTATGTCACTTTGATACCTAAAACAGCTGATTATTCGTATACCCTCTATATTTTTCCCGCGACTCCGTTCGCATAGAAGATGTTACCGCTAATTCCTTGGGAGCCAGCAGTTTTTCGGGAAAAATACCCTATATCCTTCTAAAAAACCCTTCTTACCGTTACGGTGCTGAACCGTAAAGAAGAAACAAAAAAGTAAACATACATCCATACATAACATCACGCCTTCATTCCCAGAGTGGGGTAGGCAGAGCTACAGAAATACCATCAACTCTTAAATGATTTGTTGATAATTCTGCAACCACATTTTGCACAATCAGGACAAGATGTTTACTTGTATTAGTGACAGGTTGCAAGCCCATCGCCTACCAGTACTACAAGCCCTTATTCCATTAGTCGCCTCTTACGATATCCACGGAAAGACATGGAGTGGCACTATTCTAACCCGGAAACCACACGAGCAAACTTTAATATTAATAATACTAGGAATTTAGGATTACTTGCAGTTGCGTCAAAAATAGCGGTTAATATGAAAAATTAACGGAATTCATTTAAAACACATTGTTTTATATCGACTCAAAGTAAAGTTGACATAGCGGTCGACGCTATTGGTCATCAATGTCATCAACTTACGTCATTTTCGATTTTCGATAATCGTTTACGTTAGCGTGATGTATTAATATAAATGTAGTTATCACAATATGTTTTAAGTCACCATTTGCGTGGATTCCAAAATCTAATATCCCAAAAACATCACTACTCTCAACTATTTCCCATTAACCATTACTAAAAAGACGCCTAGTAACTTGTCGTATAGCCTATTGGATAAGAGACGATAGTAAGCGGCGATTCCTTGTATAAACAGAAACAATGGCCTGTTTCCCGATAGAAAGTGTTCAAATAAACCGGGACTTAGAGGAGGAAATTGTTTTCGTTAGCCCTTTTTGTCCATTTGATGATATTGAATGGGAAGTCCTTAGGATATATTGTACTGGCAACAACAGAGACTGTAAAGAACAGATCATTATTGATAAAGGCGTAGATATATCTGATCATTTACTAGTAATGAGGATTCTAGTGAATGTTACACGTGTATGCTCAAACGGCATGAGTATTTAGATAATCCGGAGGCTTGTAGCTAGCATTCTAGCCTGAAAGTTAGCGAGGTCATGTTAAGTTTGATTTCATCTTCATTCTGGGCCTCTATTAGGGTTCTGTACCCAAAGAGTCCAAAAGGATCCTTATTGCTATAACTGACGTGTCTGTCAGTCTATCAGTCGTCTGTCACATACTTTTTACTACTAGAACAAAGTACTGACATACACAAAAGGGTTATGTTGGCATTAAGCCAGCGCTGGTCTTCCGTTGGAGCCAAAGCGTTGGCGGGAACTTGGTTTTTATGGTTCTAGCAGCGGGGGAAGCGGGGAAGGGAAACCTTGCTGCCTCTAACGTCTCAAACCTGCGCGGGACGGGACGCTTGTAATGGTTAAATTGCAGCTTATTGGTTCGTTTCTAATTACTTCGGTCACCATCATCTGCCTATCAATTATCCTATCTGAAGGCGGGGTTAGTTTTTTTAATCGCTTTCTAGAAGCTCTAGTTAAATTCCATAACGCTATTGATTGACGTAAAATGATGAGATAGCTTCAAACACTTTTGTCAACTGAATACATTTCTGTTCGATAGAACACAGAAACGTTATCTTTAGCAGGGTTAAGCTCAGCGTTTTGTTCCCAACTTGTCTGAAAGAAAGACAGACATCATTTATTCGTGACATACAAAGAAAAACGCACAAGAAGAATGTAGTCACAATATTTTACTGACTCAGCGTATTTTGATGGCTATCTTCATACGTAACCTAACCTAACTTTGTTTTTTGTCCCGGGTACCCTCCCCGACGGGGCCCAGGGCCGGCTATGTCCAGTTTGCACGGACTAAACTTCCGCAGCGTTCCACCTAACACTTTAAGAGGAGACTACGGGACCTCTATAGCGCCAAAACGTAGCCCCCCAATAGCGAGTGCCCTGTGGGCTCGCTTGAAGCCGAGGAACTTTACAAGCTCCCTCGCCTACTCCGCTGAAAGCACCCTGGACCACAGCAGGGGCCTTCCAGCTCAGGACCTCTTACTGCAGGTGATAGACCCCCCGATCTAATCACCCGCAAGCGCCCGTGACGGTGGCATGCGATTGACATAATACAACTTAACCTAACCTAACCTAACCAAACCACCGAAGCCCTTGTACTTTTTTCCATACTTACATGCACAATAATAGTAGACTTAATCCGTAAGTACTAGTTTAGTGTATGTGTGTATATTTGTATGTTAATAAATAATACTTCTGATTCTTTTTTTAGTTTACTTAATTGTAACCCCTTCCCAAACTAATTCAACTTACTATAGCTAAATTGTGTAACGATAAAATAAGGCAGATAAATTCATCCTCCTGAAGTCTAACAAGCTGGATAGTCCTCTAACTACATCCAGGTGCATTAACGCTGCCTTTACAATGTGTTGCACTTTTTGTGCATACGGGTCATACACAGATTTAGGTTACCGTCTTTCCTGTGGACACACCGACAGTTAACGTTTTTAAGGCCTAATTTTCTGGCTAAGCCCATTCCCGCAAAAATGCCGTCAGGACTGCTTTAGACCTATCATATAAAATCATAACTTATATGCACACAAGCTTTTAACTATTGACCACATGAGAGACAACCTTTGTTTTTAAGAGTGTGTATGACCTATACATAAAAATGCAATGTTTAAAAGTTCCCTCCGTATCACTTCCACAGCTCGCTTCCTCCCACGCCATTTATTCTATTGCTCTGTTTACGCCTCGAGCTAGAGAATAAAACTCCCAAACTAAATATTTATATTAACACCCGATAGTTGTAAGTTTTCGCTTACCGAATTAATTTAGGCTGTGAATAGACGAAGGGCAAACAGCATTTAATATAAATAGGAATTGAATTTAGAAAGTGATGTCAGTTTTATAAATAAACAATGCTGTAGCTAAAGTGGGGTGTTTACAAATGTATTAGTTCAGTACATTGAGTTGTAGAATATTGTTTATAACTAGGAAATTTTCGTAACGCGTAGAATTTTTGCATGAAACAGCCACTTTTCTTTTCATTTAGGACATGAATTTTTAAATACTGGTGTCCTATTTAAAAAGAGTATAAATAATAAACAGATTTATATATTAGATTGCAAAGTTTGTATGTATGTATGTTCGGTACGGTGTTTAAATTTTCACACTTTTTTATGAATTTGCTCGAATTCTTGGTCCTACTTATCTAAAACCATAATTATTATTTTTTAAATTTTTTGGTACTTAGGCGTTGCACACTTTGTCAACCTTTTGAATCAATTTTCATTATTATGAAATTGACTGAAGCCGTAACAGGCGGAAAAATTGGTGATGATGTCCGATATCATTAGTGTTGACAGAAATTGTCAGGAAAGTTGGTTATTGTTTGTTGTTTTAAGATAAATAATAAACATTGAAATCTGCTATCACAAAAGCGGTCAATTTGTGCAACCTCTTAATACAGTCCTATCATCTTTAAATTAATCAAATACCTTTTTTACATTATAAAGAGAACGTGAAATCGGTAAAAAAGATGACATTTATTATTTTCCATACAATTGTGAAACACCCTGTTTTTTATGTTAAGGAGAAGGCACACGAGCACTCAGGCCACCTGATGGTAAGTGGAATCTGAGACCCATAGGCATTTGAATTCTCAAGACTATAATCCCAAGACCTCAAATGCGTTGCCAACCCTGAGGACTAAGATGGAATGCCTCTATGCTAGTAATTTCACCGGTTGCCTTATCCCCACACCGGGCCACAACAATGCGAACACTGTTGCTTGGCGGGTGGTTAATGGATAAGATGGTGGTAGCGATCCCTGCACAGGGTCCTACAACCACTAAAAAATGTTCCGGTCAAATCTTGGACTCACTACTATCTGGGGACCAATTGAGCTGAAACCTGGTATACTTAGGTAACTTCGATGATAATACAATAATATGGCATCATCAAGCTGGTCTGGTGATGGAGTTGGAAGGTGGTGCCGGGATCTCCGCTTTACTTTAAGTAGACCCAACATGTTGGCCTGGATAAGCAGAGGTCTTTATAAGCAGTAAATGACTTTGAAGAAAAAGTAAAAGATTGTCTGTAAAATGAAATTGTGAGAAACTTTTTCACTTGATCTTCAGAAGTATGTTTGTATGTATGTAAACTCTTTATTGCACAAAGAAAAATAACAATTACAAGAAATTTTGTACATAAACTTAAGATTAACATGTACAATGGCGAACATCCACGAATGTTCGAATGTAATTCTTGTACGAATGGAGAAGTCCTCTTGTACTACGAGTAAAATCTTTACTTTTGCATTTATAATATTAGTAGTACCTGGGCGACCGAGCTCTACACGGGTGTATGTAGACGACACCTATTAAATCACAATTTGATAGCGTCGTCTATGTAAATGTCAAATACCTTTTCCCGAAGATTGAAAATTCTAATTCATTTATTTCTATAAGTTAAACAATTCATTCACCTTTTAAGTTTACAGCTATAGGTATTACGGAGTTATTCGCTCTTTCTTACAATGTTGTAACAGTAATTAAAAATAAATGCTGCTT
Source organism: Acleris holmiana (assembly GCA_949316455.1). Lineage (NCBI taxonomy): Eukaryota > Metazoa > Arthropoda > Insecta > Lepidoptera > Tortricidae > Acleris > Acleris holmiana. The sequence continues at coordinate 4,174,760 of OX438777.1, read as the reverse complement.
TTGCATATACATCTGTTTCGTTATAGATTTTTTGTATTAGCTTTGATATTATGGGCTTTTTATATTCACGAATCGTCTTCTTATAGATAAGTCATTATTTTTTTATTTACTTTATTGTATAAATGAATTAGTTGTGCATAAAACTGTTTTCTAGCAAACGATGTTCTGGAGGGTAATTAATACTGTTCATTTTCCGGCGAGCGTAAAGGACTGAGCTATACCTGTAATATAGCTCTGGCCTTTTCACTCTGCGTAAACCACCATAGCCACTCTGGCCATAAAATCATCGAAGATGACAACTTGACATAATATTATCGAGTTTTCGACCCAAAAAAATCCTATTTCGCAATTTTCTTCACAATTATTCGAGCCATTTTGGAGAAAATTAATACAAAATATTAAATTAAAAGGTTAGAGATATGGATAGTAAAATCGACGATAATACATACAAACGCCAAGACGGTCCAAACTGCCAAGTTGGGAGACTTTCAAGCCAAAGTAAGTATCACGAAGTTTTGCGTTATGAATACCTAGACGTGTATATACCGATTCTAATACATTTTCCTTACTCAGTCCCTAGACGTTTCCTTTATCAAAGCCAGTTTTCTAAATCAAACAAGATATATTAATACACGATATTAATCTCTAAGTGACTCCCGAGTGTATCAAGAGCTCGCACGCTACAAAACCAACAAAGTTCGCAAAGAAATATAATACATTTGCTTCGTTTGTATTTCTTAGTGAGAGCATATAACTGAGGGAAGTTTATTGAAACACTAGCGTTTTATTATTAACTTTAAATGTAGGTAGCTTCACATTTTCTTTGCAAGTAAGTTGTCGTACTTCTTGGAAATAGTTAGCTTTTTGCTACGTTCTTTGCAAATTGTAATTTTCAGATTAAGTTTGAACTGAGTACCAAGACTTAAGTATGTCGGATAAAGCTCAGTGTAGGGTTCCGAAGCTGTTACCTACTACAAAACAAAACAAAAAAGTGCACCAGCAAAAGAGCGTATCTTCACGGACCTTACGTCCTTTTGTTGAGAAGTGCCGTTTTCCGGCAATAACAGAACTCATAAACGGTAACGTAACGGCACCAGTATTCTACACTGACTTTTATTCAAAGAAGATAAGAGTTATTTTTGACCCTATTGTATGATTCTTGAATTAAAATCTTCTGTTGATTATTGGTGTATGTTATGTAAAAGTAGGTAGGTAAGTATGTAAGTAGTACCTTAATGTTCGCATTTTTCACAACCACTGAAACGACTACAATAGTAAAAGCATATTCCAAATTACCCCTCAAGACTAGCAACGCATTTGCAGTCTTAGGACTGCAGTCTTGAGATTGTTTGTCTCCCAACTCCACGTTAATGTCCTCGATTGCCTTCCATACCATAAAAGGATATCATCATCACACCGGTCCTACAAAACGTCTGCCCTACCGCCATAAACAAGAAGCCAATAGGCCTTTCCAAAAATGAAATTCTAAATCTATATGCTATCCTTTTTGCACTTTAGGCGTATTTATGAACGAGTGAGAGAGGTTTTAAGTTTCACAATATCTAGGAGGAGCCTCAGGAGTGATGTAGGTCAGACACCCAAGCCATTTGGATCCACGGCTCGATTTACCCGTATCTACCCTTATCTTAAAGCCCTTATACAAAAATAGGAATTGAATTTTTATACACCGCCGTGCAAAATGTTGGACTTTACAATTTATTTTAATTTTAAATACAGCCGTGTTCTTATTCTAACTTAAAAGTTACAAAGACATGTTCCATTCCTGTGATCCATTTGAGATTAGTTAATCCATTTGTCACCATGTTTTTAATGAATGAATGAACGAAGTACAGTAACTTTAATAAGTATGTGATTTAATTCTTACAATCAACAAAAAGATGTTAAACGTTAAAAATATATTTGAGATTATAAATACATAGCATGTTCATGGTTTAAATATACGCGAACCTTTCATTTCAACCTGATCTTGATTGAATAACGTACATTTTGCTTTTGAAAAATTACTTGACTTCGAAAGAATCCAAAGAAGTTAACACTTTTAATGCCAGCAACCGGCTTGGAGACTCTGTTTTGTATGAAATTGGCATTGAAAATGTAAAGTTGTGATTGCAACGTAGTCAAACTAAAGTTTATCGTTGTTATTTATACGACATAAATTGGGTAGGGAAAAATCTTGAAATTTAACTATATTAAGTAACAAAATTCATCCAGTGTTAAACACTTTTAGCTGACATGCACCAATCATCGACAGAAGTTTTTAATTAAAATATCATAGGGTCATAAATTGATTGTTGCAAAACAAATGACTATAACTCTTATCTTCTTTAAATAAGAGTCAGTGTCAAACGTTGGTCCTTGGTCGAGTACTGGTGCCGTTACTTTACTGACATGTAAAAGCAAATTAAAAAAATATAATGAATAGGCCGAGTAACACATTGTTTTATGATAAAATTTATAAACCAATCGTGTACTTGCAATGAACGTCTGTCTTTTGTCATTATTATTTAATCATGGGTACCTCTGTGAATTGGCCGCCAGTGTACAGGGCCCGTCATACCAAAGGTTAGATAGGGCATAACGCCAAAGTAATCGTTTGCGATACTCCGAAAGGAAAATTAAAACAAAACTAGATCTTGCCCGTGAACGGTTTTATGTTCTTTTCCTAACTTTGTAAAGATAATTTTTACGACAGCCTTTTTATTTTATCTTCAATATTAGGAATCCTTTCATAAGTTATTTCTTCTCTCTTTTAAAATAACATGGACATGTCAAAGGAAAAACGAGTTTCTAAATATTATCGCAAGAAAATATTGAGTCGTCAATACAAATCATTCTAAGGGAATAAGTTATTGTTTATTTACCAAGGATACGGTGCAGTATATATTGGTCTATGTATTTATGAGCTTACGAAGTATTTGAATATTAACATAAATTTACAATAAATTTAATAGTTTAAAACAAATTATAGTTATATAATTACACAGGAATAAAAAATATAATAATCTTAACTACGTAATAATCTAAAATAAAATAATATAATTAAATAACTAATCTAAATACAAATCAATTAATTAACAATAAACAATTATTTACAATTAACAATACCAAACCAAATAATTCAAAGCAGATCTACATTTTTTCCAGAGTGTAACTGATTTTAGGTCTAGGTCTTTGATCAAGTTACATTTTTTTGACTAAGTATTATTTTCTCCACATTTTTGCCAAGCGATAATATTTATTAAACACTTTCATACATACATACATAAAATCACGCCTTCATTCCCAGAGTGGGGTAGGCAGAGATACAGAAATACCAACAACCCCAAAAAGACTTGTATCAATTCTGTAACCACATCTTGCACAATCAGGCTAAGAAGTTTACCAGTGTATTAGTGACAGGTTGCAAGCCCATGCATCGCCTAACATACTACAAGCCTTTATTCCCTTAGTCGCCTCTTATGACATCCACGGGAAGACATAGAGTGGCACTATTCTAACCCGGCAACCACACGGACGAGACACTTTCAAGAAAGCAATATATCGTTATTTTAATGCTTTTTACTGTCTAGAAATTTCTATGGCTAGCTCTGGGCTGAGATTCTTATACGGTTAAACCGATATTGCGTTTGATGAAAACTTTGACAATACGGGAACACGTTAAGGGCATTATCGTTTTTACCGTCTAGAATCTCAGCCCACCTAGTCATACAAATTACTAGACAATAAAAAGCAGTAAAATCGCAAGTTAATAATCTTTAGCCAAACTGTAATCACGGCCACGTAATCGGCCGCAAAACCGAGGTTTATTGCCTCATAAACTAACGTAAAAATCGGCTTTTACTGCCCTGGTTATTATTACCCGCTATAAAACTTTTTGAACTGTTAAAATCGCCGGCACGATATTTTTAGGCGCAGATTAACGGAACAGAAATGATTGGATTTCATTTTTAAGGGTAATGACGAGTTTTGAGTATTTTAGGGAGTCATTTAAAGGACTTTAATTAATTATACATGACATTTAAATTTATAAACATTTGGTTTCCGAATTGCCAACTATTTAACATTATGCATAAACGAATAAATAAATCACTAATATATTTAATTTGTTGTGACTTTACTAACCTATGTATTGTATCTTTTTCGGACGTTTCGTCTGTTATTAAAGTGGTATGGAAGAGATCGCTATAAACGATGGCGATAAGACTGTCTGTCTTTTTTTTGTTGTAAGTCTGTGGTTTGCTATTAATATTATTGTATAGTATTGTATTGTACACCATAATGTGTCTACATTTGTGCATATTGATTATAATTACTACAAACACGCACATACCACACACACACACACACACACTACACACATCTTTAAAGCTGTTTCAACTATAACAAAACACCTGTCTCGGTTGTAAGTGCAAAAACGAACTAGAGCTTTCTATTTTATGTGGAGCTTTTACAGCTGTTTGTTTAACCTCGGCCACGTTCACTCGTTCACCAGCTAGACAGGGGCACTATTCTACTCGACAAAATCATATCGTCAGAGAAACTGCAATACCGCGTAGCTAACAAATTAAATAATGGTGGTAGGACCCTGTGCAGGGTCCGTCCGGATCGCTACCACCATCTTATCCATTAACCACCCGTCAAGCAACAGTGTTCGCATTGTTGTGTTCCGGTGTGGGGTGTGACAACCGGTGAAATTACTAGCATAGAGGCATTCCATCTTAGTCCTCAGGGTTGGCAACGCATTTGAGGTCTTGGGATTATAGTCTTGAGAATTCAAATGTCTATGGGTCTCAGATTCCACTTACCATCAGGTGGCCTGAGTGCTCGTGTGCCTTCTCCTTAACATAAAAAAAAGAATAAAAAAATGCAAGATACTCCTTTTGCAGCTGAGTGTTTTTTTTAGCATAGCATTTTTGCAATCTCATCGACGATATTGCTAGTGACATGTTATTGTATTGTTTATTATGCCGCCATTACTGTCAAGTAAATAAGAGCTATCAAAACGTTGACAATACGATAACTTGTTGAAAGCAAAATGGCTTTTAAGCAACTGACTTTACTGACAATATTCTACTTATTTATTTTTAACACACTTAAAAAAGGAGATTTGTGTTTGTTTCAGTTTCTTATGGCAAAGAGAAATTTTATTAGCCAAAAAGCAGTATCACACATTCTATAGCTAAAGCAGTTTCGATCCTATTCCTTTAGTAATAAGGTTGCACTTTCTCCAGGAGATACTGCCATTTGTCTTAGCATGGCAGGGTAAGTGGGATCTGCGGCCCATAGACATTTGCAATTTTAAGACTTAAATCCGATGACTGTAATCCTAAGATTGTAATTTCACCGGTTGTCTTATCCCCACAAAAATACTACAATTTGATCACTGTATGTAGGTATGTCATTTTAAACGGATAAGGTTGCCTCTGTGCAGATGGAGTTTAAAAGTTAAAAATAAATAAGTCAAATAAATATCAGGGGACAATCTCACACTAATTGACCTAGTCCCAAACTAAGCTCTAGGTTTGTACTTTGGGAACTAGACAACGATAAACATACTTATATAGAGAAACAGATACTTAAATACATAGAAAACATCTAAGACTAAGGAACTATCTGCCCTTACCGGGATTTGAACCCAGGACCGCTGGCTTCTGAGGCAGGGTCACTCCTAACTAGGCTAACGTATCGTCAACGGACGACATAGTTGAACATAAGACCTCACGTAAGTAAATTTTACAATGGATTTTTTTGCAAAACTGGTGTTGTAATGTTCCATTAATATCTTTTTATCTTTATTTAAAGCCTTTTTACAACTTATCGTCATCTTCGTGTAGTTAGGAGTGACATGTGTGTGCGCGTGTATTTGTGCGTATGTGTATATGTATAAGACAAGTAAAACCGGGCAAGAGCATGTCGGCCCATGCTCAGGGTAGGGTTCCGAAGCCGTTAAGTACTACAAACATAAAAATCGACATGTAATAACTAATTTTCTATTTAAAGTCAATTGGTGCACTCTTAGATGATTTTAGTAGGTATAAACACTTTAATCGCCTGTATCTCATGCCTATAACCAATGAGGTCTACTTAGTCGTTATAAATTTCCTTGAAAATTCATTATATGCTCTTTTTCTTTCCGATTTTGTTTAGTTTTTTATTACAGCTTTCTAGTACTAAGTGTCTCTGCGCTAGGCTGCGGACGGACGGACGAACGGATGGACTTGGCAAAATTATAAGGCTTCCTAGTTTGAATACGGAACCCTAAAAACTATACTATATTTGACGACACGCTAGCCTAGTTGGGAGTGACCCTGCCTTCGAAGCTAGGGGTTCTGGGTTCAAATCCCGGTAAGGGCAGATATTTGTGTGATGAGCACGAGTATTTGTACCTGAGTCTTGGATGTTTTCTATGTATTTTAGTGTATATTTCTCTATATAAGTATGTTTATCGTTGTCTAGTACCCATAGTACAAGCCTAGAGCTTAGTTTGGGACTAGGTCAATTTGTGTGACATTGTCCTGTGATTTATTTATTTATTTATTTATAAGGGTTCCTAGTTAGTCAAACTAGGAACCCTAATAAAAACAGTCGTAGTAAAATCATCAATACGTTAACAAGAATTTACTTAGGCTCTTTAATAAGATTAACCCACTTATTTTCTAAACAATAACAGAATTAAGTTCCCTTTACGTTTTTAATATCACGCGGGAAACTCACGAGTCGATTTAGGTCACGGAGTGTTATCATTAGGAACACGCCAGCGAGACTTCACGCTTTCTATTTAGGTGTCGGTTGTTGTTTGTTAATTAAATGACACGTATTTTAATTAAATGCGTCACGGTAACAAGTGTCATAAATATTGTAGATAAAATATTACAAGGCATGTTGAGGCATCTTAAATTATGAAGACAGGGTTCAAAATGACAGGCAGTAGAAGAGAGTATGAAAATAGTAATAATATTTCCTTCAAAAGGTATTGCAATAATTAACTAGGTACTTCAAATAATCCAAGTTTATTTTTGTAAATTTTAAGAGAATATTTTTTTTCTAAATCGCTTACTCGTGGCATTTAGGTAGCACTTGACAGTTTCTATCACACTAGTTAGTGATGTGACAATGTAAGCATGATTCTATTTTAATGAGTTTCTGAATCTAAATGGTAAATTTAAAACTAAATCTTCTAAAGGTGAGGTAGCAAATGATTTTGTGATGTGTTTTTTGGACTTCGAGTGCTTGTTCATACTAAATGTCTTGCAAACTATATAAACATCGTAAACGCGTGCATTTTACCTTGTCACCTTGTAGTAGGAGTTCTGAATGCTCTCTAATGATTTCCTCCATTATTTTGAAAAATTCTTCGTTTTGCGACACGTCTTGTAATAATTATTACAAGTAAATGAGTAATATAGATTGTTTTAAGCCAGTGATCAAACCTACTTCGTCATTCGCAGCTTCAGAACTATAGTGACCCAATTCAAAATTTCAGCGTTCAAACTTCAAGTCATAAATTCATTACAATAGAGACCTAATTCTAAATTTGAAATTTCTGAATTACTCAGGTCAGTATTGTTCTGAAGATGCAATATGTTAAAACCATGTAGGTTATATTAATATATTGTTTTATATTATCTGAAAAAATATTTAGAAAACTTGCCTCATCACTAATCTGTTAAGTGCTACCTAAATGCCACGAGTTAGCGATGTGTAGTTATGAAGACAAAGGGGGTAATAAAACAGGGTTCAAAATGGCACGCAGTAGAGTTATTTGCAGTACCTTTAAGTATGAAAATAAAAGTCAATTTCCTTAAAAATTTACTGCAAAAAATAACTACATCAAATAATCCGTTGAAAAAGTTCTACTTTATTTTTGTAAGTTTAAATATGTATATTTTTTTTAAATAAGTTCAAATGAGTAATGAAGACAGGGAGAAATAAAACAGGATTCAACATGACACGCTGAATTTTTTGCAGTACCTTTAAGTATAAAAGTAGTACCTAGTCATATTTCCTTCAAAAGGCATATCTACTACTTCAAAAAGGAATTACTTCAAATGATCCGTTGTATTAATCCAAGTTATTTATTTTAAGAGTTTTACTAAAACAACATATTATTATCCAAAATAAGTTCAAGTGTGTTAAAAAACAGTCCTCTATTTTTGAAGTAAGCCACTTTCCTTTCACCAGCTGGCATTTTTCACAAGTAATTTAACTGGGTCCTCTGCTATTTCGCCGACAAATCTTTGACAAATGCTTCGTTTTGCAACATTTTTTTCTGTAACTACAAATATTTCAGGATTTTTATAAAACTAAACTAACGTATAGGGTTCTACACGATGGTCCTGAAATAAAAACTAACTTGTTAACATTGTCGGAAAAAACGCGGGTTGTCAAATGATATGTTTGTGAAATAAATAATTTGTGAAACGTTGGTTCTGAAATTATAGGATGTTAATTTAACTAGCTTTTGCTCGCGACTTCGTCCGCGTAGAAAGAAATACTTTATCTTTTCTCGGGGTTCAGCGGTTTAGTCATGAAAGGGTGACAAACAGACCAGTTTACTTTAACATATCACTATGTCTGCTTTGACAGAAAGTGTAATGAATGAACTCGTACACAAGATCATCAACTACGTTTCGGGGTTCTTTATCGTTAGTCCTACTTTCATATGCAATAATTTCATTTGCCCTAATTTCTATATGACATAGTTTTATATGCCATAACAATCATGTACCATAATATTAAAATGTCATATAGGTATTTTTTCTAAAACCGTGAAAAAATTAGAATTGTAATAACACAAATCTAACCTAACTAAAAACTAAAGGTTAGGTTTGTAGGGTCACAACCAACTAGGCTAACGTCTCCGCCCTCCGTCGTAAAAAATTAAAAATGTTATTATTGCTTAATAATAACATCAAATTCGATATTATTATAACATTCAAATTTCGAACATCTTTAAAAAACAAAGCAATTCTATTTGACCTCAATTCTAATATCACTCGAGGTGACATTGTATTTGAAAAGTAATTACAATTACATTTAATTTTGACAAATCTTGCATGTTACTTGATATCGACAGATGTGATAGTAGAGGCCAGCTCCAGTTAGACTCTGAATAAAAAAAAAACAGTTGCCGCCATTTTTGACGTTCAATTTGTCTTGTCGCAAAAAATTGTTTAGCTTGTTTTATTGTTTATAAATTATAATAATATATATATGTAGATAAATCAGTGTATGTAACTGTACATAATTAGGCATTAAAACACTCGTGTGCTGTTATTATATGACAGTCACATAAACTACTATTAGTAAGCTTCATGCTTTACAACAGTTAACTCGTTTAGTTAAGATTGTAAGAGTTAATTTTCAGTAAATTCTAGTTTAGTAGGCGTTACGATTATTCTGCACGCAACCGGACGGAACACGGAACGGAATTTTGGTAAACTCGTAGCTGGGTCTACGTAATGCTACGAAGCTTTACGCCGTAGCACGTAGCCTTAGGGCTGGCAGTAAATAACAAATTGATATAATGGATGTAAAGCGTTCTTATTTATGATTAATAGGGTTTTTTAAACTAAATGACCTAGGTACCTAAAAATATTTTTATTGGGATGCTATTAAAATCTTTTTAATTATGCAATTTTTGTGATAAAATATTCCTTATTTCAATTAAATGTAAGTGCAATTGACAGTTTAACCTTTACATCATAAAGCTCAACGATAGCGTTAACCCTACCCTATACTGCGAACAATGATCTAAATAACGATTCCCTAGGCTCTATTAATTAACTTAAAACAGGGCATAAAATTAAAACAAAGGGCTCACCTTAAGTAAGTGTATTAAGAATACATTCGAATGGTTGCGTACAGTTTCGGAAACACGCAAAAAAGTAATTTAATTTACTTACCTGAACCAAAAGGCTCCCACACACACGCCAGTGCCGCACTGCTTCATTAAAAATTCAATAAAACCAAAACACACTGAATTCGTTATTCAAAAACAAAACACTTTCAATTTCGAATGTTTATTTAAAAAATTACATTTTTTCATCGAATCCCATATTTGAATTTGTTATTTCCGATGCCGCAGAGCCGCGACAGGCGTGCGCCTGGCTCGGCGAACGCGGCGGCACTGAAGTCGGAACTAAACGACGCATGCGTAGTTGAACAAGTGTGCTGTATCTATACATACGCACACTGAAACACCAAAACAACCTAACCGTAAAGAACTTGCTAATGAATTCGAAGCTCTAATTTCACGCGTGCAGGCTCTCTTTTTAATTAAGTGTTGTAAAGGGTGAATTTCACGTTTGTAAAACGTAAATGTTTTTTGTCCTTTTTACGCTTTAGGTCTACGCATACGAATTTTAATTGAGCATCATTGCGATTGTAGCAGTGCGACTTGGTACGTGTATGTATGTATGTAATATGTATGTGTTTATAGATGTCTGAGTCGGTTGTTCTGAAGTACTATTGACAGGGGAAAGCATTTTAAGCGGAGTTAAGTTTAAAACAGTGGACCTTAATTGGCAATCTATAAATAAGTGATGTGTATTAGATGCAAATGCTTAGTGGCTTTCGCATCTTACTATAACGGTAATTTCTAAACTTGAATTTTGTTGTCTGAATCGATTTTGAAATGGTTTTCCAAAGGCGTTGATATTGATTTTAGAATATTTAGTAACCAAATAGGGTTAATAAACATGACTTAGTTCGGAATTTAATAAAGTTATTCTTGTTTCATTATTTTAATTTTCTATCCCAAAAGCTAAATAGAAAAAGCAAAATATTAAATCGAATTCTAATGAAATGATATTATAACGTGTCAATGAAGAGAGGAATAAAAAAGACGTTATTTTAATTTTGTCGTAGTAAAAAAATTTATACTTCAGAATTACAAATTTATCAAATGAATGGCCTCTTCAAACATTTTCTTAACATATTTTTTTTATGTATATTACTTTCAAGTCTTCAAAGTATTTCTGTTCGCTTTCGCTATCGCTTTTGCTAATGATCTACATACATAAACATAACATCACGCCTTCATACCCAGAGTGGGGTAGGCAGAGCTGCAGAAATACCAACAACTCTAAGACATGTTAATAATTCTGTAACCACATTTTGCACAAGTAGGCTGAGATGTTTACTAGTGTATTAGTGACAGGTCGCAAGCCCATCGCCTAATAATACTACAAGCCTTTATTCCCTTTTTTTCCGTGTCTTACGACATAAGACATGGAGTGGCACTATTCTAACCCGGAAACCACACAGGCTTGCTAATGATCTTGTTTGTTTTTTTCCACCTGAAAACGCAAATATACTTACAAATGATTTTAATAACTTAATAAAAGTGGAAATGTCGTGACTTAAGTACACGCGACATTTTCAAGTAATTAAGTATTTATTATCAATAATAATTCGATGGAAAAAAGTAGTTTTCAACACACTCTTAGACTCAAAATTAGTGTAGTTTTTAATTTTCGTAATTTATTTTGTCATTAAAACATTTTTAACAATCTTATATATAAATAAGCATGTCAAGTGTTAATTAAACGCAAAAACGATATTCGGAATGACTGTAACCATGATAATATATTGCTATAAAGTTCATATATTGACAGTTATTATTATGCCATCGCTCATTATAGAACAGTTTAATGCTTCGGTTACGCTTCAGGTGGTATTTTGATACCGTTAACTATATGAACACGAGTAAAAAAATGCGCAGTAGATCATCTGTATATTAATTATAGCTGTTTCCCTCGACGTGTGTCCGCGTAGGAGTCGTATATAACTATACCCTCAAAAAAGTCCATATTTTCTGGATAAAAAGTACCCAATGTCCTTTCTCGAAATTGAAACTATCTCAATATTAAAATAAATCTATATCGGTTTGTAGATCCAAAGATCCCTACAACATCACAAACTCACACACTACCTCTTTATAATATTAGTATAGAAGTATAGATAGCCCGCGTCGTTGTCGGGTTAGAATAGTGCCATTCCATGTCTTCTCGTGGATGTCGTAAGAGGCGACTAAGGGAGTAAGGGCTTGTAATACTGTTAGGCGATGGGTTTGCAACCTGTCACTAATACACTGGTAAACTTCTTGGTCTGACTGTGCAAAATGTGGTAACAGAATTATACTCGTAAAAAATAATTTTTGAGTTGTTGGTATTTCTGTAGCTCTGCCTACCCCACTCTTGGAATGAAGGCGTGATGTTATGTAATATGTAAGAATAGATTATAAAATAGGCCACCATGTTAAGTGGATTCTGGTTCATGTGCAATCTCAAAACTGCAACATCTGCTATATGAAAGTACACCCAGTGCAAGAGCTACTAAGTATTAACCTGTTGTTTTGCTCAGTGTGGCAACATTTCTGAACCATAGTGGACTTTGCTACCGGCAGGGTCGACGGTCACTATCTGCCCTCTATTTCACCGTCTGTACAACGACAGGTGACAGGTGACATTTCAGTGTACACAGTGTACAGCTTATATGAAATCCAGTGATGTATCAGCGTGTTAACTACGCAATGTATACCGAACTGTCACCTGTCACGTGTCATTGTTACGATGGTGAAACAGCCCACTGACCTAGGCTGACCACAACCTCAAATACCACAGTTATTGCTTCTGGGCGCTGATGATGCAGTGGAAAACATTGCAAGATAAAAAATCGGTCAAGTACAATTTAACAGTTGATAGGTTATCCATTAACCTACCACCAAGCAGCAGTGTTCGGATTGTTGTGTTCCGGTGTGGGGATAAGACTGTCGATGAAAGTACTAGTATAGAAGTATTATATCTTAGTCCTCAGGGTTGGCAACGCATTTGAGGTCTTAGGATAGCAGTCTTAAAAAATCTAATATCTATGGGTCTCAGATTCCACGTACCATTAAGTGGTCTGAGAGCTCGTGTGCCTACTCCCTGCCATAAAAAAATACCTTAGTGACTCCACTAGAAGTCATAAAATTAAGCCAAAATGCAAGTTGTTAACTTGTTTACACCGAATACGAAGTTTCTCCATAAGTGCCGCTTGATTTAAACACTTACTGAAGCATTCGCCAGCATTATTGAAATGTTTTTTTTTTAAATTTTAGAACCAATAGCTTTGCAGTTTAAATCGATATCATTTAAGCAAAAGCTCATCAAGAATATCGCAATGAAAACCTAAAAAAGCGTTTAGAGAACTTCAATATTTTTTTAAATATACTTTGATGCCAAAACAAAGCGATAGCGTTAGCAATACAAATAACCTATTGAACACAGAACAATATAATTGAAAGGGTTAATAATAAATGGCTCGGTATTTGACTGAACGCGGAACATTTCAGTTCTAATTACATCTTTTGTAAAGGTGCCATTAAAAGGGTTTCATTTTAAAGGCCCTTTTAGCACTTGATTTTCCCTTTGTTGCTCTTTGACGAATCACTGGGACAATGAGGTCCTCAGGAACAGAAGTAAACTATGACAGGAAGCGAGAAATTTATGGGAAAATGGTGTTTCATTGGTGATCTATAGATGGGTGAGGACCAAAAAGTTGGGCCTTAGTTAATCGCTGTTAACCGTACAAACAACGAGGACAGAAAAAGTTCCGTTCTGCGACAAAAAGTAACCTTACAATTGTATGGCTTTTAATTGTATGAGTCAGCGTGGACAACTTGTTGGTCCTTACCCAGATAGGTAAGTCTAAAATAAAATATTAAATTCAAATGATCTTTGTCTGTTAAGGCAATCAAATATTTGATTTGAGTTATAAAATATTTTTTAAGTTAGAAAGAAAATGGAAATACAAATGTATTCTCCGATCATCATGATGATTTTTGTTCTGACCTCTATTCAACAGTGCCCATCTTGCTTCAATATCGTAGACATAATTATTATTAACGGTATGACAGCTCTTCCCTCAAAAGTAGAAGTTGGACCTTTATTCCACAGTGTCCTTCTACTTTCTTCTTTTAATTCTTTCTCAATCACGGAAGTAGGCCTCCTAATTTTTTAATCCTTTTTGGTTGGAGCTCTCTAGACTACAGTATAATAGCGCATTTGCTTAAATATCGTACACATAATTATTGTAAACGATATGAGTGCTCTTTTCTCGAAAGTAGAAGATGGGCCTTTATTCTACATTGTCCTTCTTTCTTCTTTAAGTCTTTCTCAATCACGGAAGTAGGCCTCCTTATTTTTCTATTCTTCTTTGTGTGGAGCTTTCTCTAGCCCACAGTATAATAGCCCATTTTGCTTAAATATCGTAGACACAATTATTGTTAACGATATGACAGCTCTTTTCTCGAAAGTAGAAGATGGGCCTTTATTCTTTTTTTTTTTTTTTTTTTTTTTTTTTATGTTAAAGAGAAGGCACACGAGCACTCAGGCCACCTGATGGTATTCTACATTGTCCTTCTTTCTTCTTTAAGTCTTTCTCAATCACGGAAGTAGGCCTCCTTATTTTTCTATTCTTCTTTGTGTGGAGCTATCTCTAGCCCACAGTATCATAGCCCATCTTGCTTCAATATCGTAATCATTATTACTATTAACGGTATGACAGCTCTTACCTCGAAAGTATACTTCTTCTTTCTTCTTTTAAGTCTTTCTCTAGTGTTTTTCAATTCTCCTTTGTGTGGAGCTCTTTCTAGCCACTTCTCTGGCCACCTTGTTCAGATCGTCATACCATGCATCTGTGGTCTACCTGGTGGGCTTATTTCTCCTCGGGGTCTCCATTTAACCAGCCTCTTGCTTCATGAGCTTTGCTTGCGGGCGACATGACCAGCCAACCCTTACTCGTTGTTTTTAAATTGTTAACGTTACGTGCAACTCTTTTCTCTTGACAGCAGTTTTATGACTTCTAGTGGAGTCACTAAGGTATTTTTTTATGGCAGGGAGTAGGCACACGAGCTCTCAGACCACTTAATGGTACGTGGAATCTGAGACCCATAGATATTAGATTTTTTAAGACTGCTATCCTGACCTCAAATGCGTTGCCAACCCTGAGGACCAACATATAATACTTCTATACTAGTACTTTCATCGGCTGTCTTATCCCCACACCGGAACACAACAATCCGAACACTGCTGCTTGGTGGTAGGTTAATGGATAACCTATCAACTGTAAAATTGTACTTGACCGATTTTTTATCTTGCAATGTTTTCCACTGCATCATCAGCGCCCAGAAGCAACAACTGTGGTATTTGAGGTTGTGGTCAGCCTAGGTCAGTGGGCTGTTTCACCATAGTGATAATGACTCGTGACAGGTGACAATTCCTTATACATTGCAAAGTTTATACGCTGATACATCACTGGTTTTTTGTAAGCTGTGCCATGTACACTAAAATGTTACCTGTCACCTGTCATTGTCAGGATGGTGAAATAGGGGGCAGGTCAGTCCATTGTGATAGGGTTAAAAACAGAATAGGCAATGGCATAACGTTAATAGAATGATTACGATTACTAATGAAATCGGGTCACTTTCTATGGAAATTCTGTACTTAGTGACCCGTTTACGCGTCATACTCGTGAATGGGTGCTGTTTGTGGGGTCCAGTCGGTTCACGTTTGCAAGGACTGGTTCTTCAGTTATTTATTCTAGTTATAACTTTCGACGTAGAGACCTCGTTGTGTTGTTCTCCTAAAGTCATTATATTAGTTTAATGTTACATTAACCTTATATTTGTAATTATTTTATTAGTTCTAGTTTTAATAATTATTATTTATTATTTTATTAAGTACTTGTAATGTAACTTATTTTTTGGTATTATTGTACTTTATGATTGGAAACATAACTATCTGCTGGTGTTTCTGCAATGTCTTGTCCGAAGCGCTAGTAGATTCACTTCATATTATCGACAAGTAAAAGAGCCCTCTTGTGGCCTATTTAATAAATAAACTTTTTAAATGTTGAATTTGAATTTAGAATTTTAATTTCATTGCTCGTGAATGTAGTTGGAAGTGACACTGTCTACGAAGCTCCCGGTCCCGGGTTCAATTCCCAGTATGGGCAAATACTTGTGTGATGAGCGCGAGTATTTGTTCCTGAGTCTTGGATGTTTTCTGTATATTTAAGTATGTATTTTTCTATATGAGTAGGATTATCATCATCTTGTACCTATAGTAGGTACAGTCAAGGTCATAAATATGTATACACTTTAGTACCTTGTCACTTCAATCGCTGTGACAATTTCATATGGCAGTTTAAGCATGACGTTAAACAGACAAGGTACTAAAGTGTATACATATTTAATACCTTGACTGTACAAGAGTTAGTTTACCCCAGAAATTTATTTATTAAAATAGTCTACGCTGATATGCCCGCTTGAACACACGTTATTGTATTGTGTGTCAATCTTTTATATTCTATTCTATTCTAAAGTATGACATACATAAATGTCCCTTGCTCCAAATATTTACTGAAACATTGACTGGACAACTTCAACTAGTTAAAACATCGTAACTGTGTTTATCCCCGTGTTCCGTTCACATGAATACCTGAGTGACTCGAGCCACTGGACGCTGTTCCAATTTTGACTTGCATTATCAGTTTGCGGGTTAAGTCCCGGCGGGTTCAACTAATTTTCTCAGTTAGCTACAGCTTTAGAAACTTTAAGGGTACAAGCCCAAGGGCGCGGGTCAATCCACGTTACCTCTTTGGGTTACGTTTCCGTTAAAGTTTTCAACTGGCAGGTACAGTCACCGGCGGGCTTATTATGGTAGTCTTTATAAATGTGGATTAACGTGGATGAAACGACAATCACTTTGACGAGTATGCAAGTGCGAGAGTGACGGGTTCTTTATATATTGCGGTAAAGGCGAACATAATCCGGGCCCAGTGCGCCGACCACGCTGCCACGGGACAATTTTTGACATAGGGTCGGTACTATAATTCGTCTATTCCATATTCCAACGTAAGTTTAAAGAACTAGGTTTAAAATAAAAGTGTGCTTTGTGTTATTTATGCTCTTTTATTCATTTTAATAATTTTATACTAATATTTGACACTAGTTCCCGTTTGACGTCATTTGACACTAAGTCCCGTGGCAGCGTGCTCGGCCCACAGGGTATTCTAGACTACTAGGTTAAAACGATATTGTGTTTGACGTGTTTTAGTATTGTTTTGACCGGTAAGTAATTTTATCGAATTGAACTTCATCGAATGTATCATTTCATCAAACGTTATTATCTGCTGGAACCATAATCTTAAATAATAATTATGTAGGTTATGTAAGGCTATATGTTTAAAATACCATGAAAACATTGTGGTTTCTGCAGAAATAATAAACACCCGTTTTTAACTCGGCCACCAATACAGCCAAGAAAATAAGAGTAATCAAAACGTTAACAATACGGAAACACGTCAAAGGCATCGTTTAATTTTCACCCCTTCATTCCCAGAGTGGGGTAGGCAGAGCTACTGAAACACCAACCACTCTAAAAATAATTTTTGACAATTCTGTAGCTACATTTTGCACAAGCAGGCTAAGGATGTTTACCAGTGTATTAGTGACAGGTCTCAAGCCCATCGCCTAAAAATGCTACAAACCTTGATTCCTTTAGTCGCCTCTTACGACTTCCACAGGGAGACATGGTACTATGGTACCCGGCAACCACCGACAACCACAACAACCGGTGAAATTACTAGCATAGAGGCATTCCATCTTAGTCCTCAGGGTTGGCGACGCATTTGAGGTCTTAGGATTATAGTCTTGAGAATTCAAATGTCTATGGGTCTCAGATTCCACTTACCATCAGGTGGCCTGAGTGCTCGCGTGCCTTCTCCTTAACATAAAAAAAAAAACACGGCACGGGTAGATTTTGACATGTGAAATTGCCCTTGGGGCCTTCTTACTGGATAAACATCTTTCATCTTTTCAACTAATACAGTTTATATTGTAAGCTGTGTCCTTTTAATATGCTATCACCGGCGGAAACACCTACTTGGTTCACAGGGTATAGAGTTCGGCGTGGAGAAATTTAATCAGGGTCCCTTTGAGGTTCCGCTCTCGAAATAATCTCGTTCAGTGCCTATAAGCCTCGTTTTAATTAACAAATTACTTGGGAAATATTGCCATTTTTAGCTTAATGCCTTATAAATAAGGCGTTAGTGTATCAAAGTTCAAGGTTTGAAATTTAAGAAATGGATCCACGGTAAGAACATGTCTATTCTGAAAATGTAGAGTCCACAATGAAATTATTAATTAGTTTTTAGGTTAAAAATATTAACATCACTTTTAATTTTTGCTTTATAAACTCAATTATTTAAAACAAAAACCTGACTGCAATAAGAATATCAACTGAAAAGCGAACAACGAGTTTGCTCGTAGGTTGATATTTCTGTAGCAGTGTTTTTTTTTAACAGTTATGCTCGAAAAACAGTTTTATCCTTCGGGCGGTCGAGTAAAAAAGGTTCTTTGTACGGTCAAAGACTTTTATCGTTATGCCACTATGGAACCCTGTCGTAATGACAGTGTTTGTTATTAACTTTTTTGTGACCAAGACAAAAGCTAACGACGACACCTCGTTTGTTTAAATCGGAGTTTTCGTTTAACCTTTGTAAGGAAACAAAATAATCAAAGTCAAAACATTACCCTTCTTTATAAATTACAGTTCTTTTAAATATAAAAATATTGTCTTAATTTCAATAATTTAGAAAAAATACTTTTGACTCTTATTCATCAAAAATATTATATAATCGTATTTTTTTTTCGAGTTTTACCGTGTGTTTTAGTTTCTACATGTTACGTAAGTAGGTCTATTAAAAGGTACAAATAAAACGATTATATCGTTGGTATTTCTTTATTTAAACATTTTCATGCAAGATAAAAACGTGGTCAATCTTTTAAATGGGGCGTTAATTTTGATATTCGGTCAGATTGAATTCTATAAAACCGTAAACTAAACAAGGTTTTAAAAACCTTTCGACGTTTAAATTTACGATAGAAGTAAAAACCGGTAGGACCAATCAAGACAATCTCATTTAACAACTACCCCATGATTCACCATCCTGATAACGACAGTTGACAGGTGACAGTATACATGGCGCAGCTTATTTGAAAACCAGTAATATATCAGCGTGGTAACTTTGCAATGTATATCGAATTGTCCCCTGTCAATTTTCACTGTTAAGATGGTGAAATAGGACGCTGGAAACATCAGTAGCGTTGCAATGACCGCAATCGCCAGAGAGTCTAATGCTAAAGCTCTAGCCAAGATGCGTACGATAACTAGCGTTTCTATTCGTTTTGTTTTTAAACCAATCGCGTCACTGGTAGATCACGTGACTTTTCGTATGACGTGATCTACCAGTGCCGCGATCAGTTTTCAAACCGTGCGAATAGAAACGCTAGTTAGCGTAAATAACATGCTTTTACATTTTTAATGTGTGCATCTTGGCTAGGGCTTCTGTCCCTCACAGTATTGTAATAGAGACAGAGCATTCGACTCTCTAGCGAGTACCTGTAACTCATGGTAAGGGTACAGAGCCTGAGTTAAAGTTGCTGTTCACGCGGCAAATCGTCTCGAACGCATTTGTGTCCATGTTATTTATACGAGAAACGCAAACGCGTTCGAGACGTATTTTGCATTCTCAACTTACACTAAGGGCTCAGTATCCCTAGCACGAACTTTTCCTTTTATCAAGTAAGTAACGTTACCGAGCGTGGCTACTGATAACAAATTGACTTTGACGTTGACTTTATATAGATTAAAGGTAGAGCGGGTTAATTTCCGCAACTTGACTTAGTTTATGCTCCTTTTTGCGTGCTGGGTTGATAGCATTACCCTTGCCAACCTAGTTCTACCAATTGGTTCAGTAAATTATCAGGAGTTAGGGTGTATTTTTCTTATGATGCATCTTATCCTGCCATATCACACCTAAAATGGTCAAACAAATACAAATATTGTTTTTGTTACTTAAAACAAAAAAAACTACAAAAGTTTTGATTTTTCATCGATCTCGTGAGATAATACACCTTTGTGAGACCCGCTATACCATCGGAGGTACATAATAAAGAAAGTTTTGTTTTAAATATATCTTAATGACTATAAAGTTCATTTTAATTGGTTTTAAAATTGAAAATTGTAATGGTAGATACCCTTGCGAGGGTACAATAAAAATAAAAATAACAATATAATATTCATATTTAAAACCTGAGAGAGTCAGAATTTGTATTAAATAATAACAATTAAAACCTCAATGAAATTTTTACAATGACCTGAAAAATGACAATACCTACTTAGTAAATTAAATACTAAACTTCGCTTATCTATTTATAAAATTCAATCTGACAAAAGCAATAAAAAAATGTAACATTAGAAAAATATACTAGGTCCTATGAAATTACAATAATAAGTAAACATTGATTAATTATTAACCGCTGCTAAATGGAACAACATTATTTTAAGTAAGATTTCTTATTTTATTAAGAATACTAAAGATAAAGCCTGTTCACGATGAAAATAACGTGCCGCAAAAAACACATAATGGCACTTTGATTCAAATTATTTGAGGAAATGAGTTTGTAATTGAGAACGAAGCTGATGTTTAAAATTCAGTAATATTAACATTTACTCGGTAAAGAAACATCAAAATACAGGAATATTTTGACCCTAACACATTTTTAATGTGTGTATTTAGAAAGGAAATAGTGGTTATTTAAATAACGGAATCATCAGTGCTTTCAAACTTATCTCGCTAAGTTCCTAAAAGCATACTTTTAATTAAAAATCCTAGGACATATTGGAATTTTTAGCATTAACTTACGTTTAAAATAAAGTTAATGAGTCAAACAAGAATCTAGAGGTCCGAGCCTAGAAGTAAACGCTCCTAGCGTTTTTTTATTCTATCGCTCAAAATGTATGGGATGACAGGTGATCACGTGGTTTATCGTAACGCACGAAAATGTCATTTTGAGTGATAGAAAAGAAAAACGTTAGTAGCGTTTGCATCTTGGCTAGCGCCTGAGGTATAAATGTCAAAAGCAAGAGAAAACAATAGAACTAACGTAACTTCAATCGTTAAGAGGCCATATCATATACGAAATTTTGTCGATTTCACTTATTTACCTGATTTTACAGACGTGACTTTTTTACTGTTGAAATACTTTACTTCTACCAATTTTAATGCGCAACACAAAAGATAATTTCGATTTTCAAAGAATATACGGGCTACTTTTTTGTTTTTTTTTTATTATTTTATTTTGATTAATGGACCTGAAACCGGCGACTGCTTTGTGAATTTTGCTGTAAGAGGTTTAGAATATTACATATTCACGAATCGTTTGACGACTAAAAGGTATGAAAAAAATTAAATTCAAAAATGTATTAATTACTTTTTACCACCTTCATATTTTTGTTTGTGTATAAAAATTATTAACTTGTTAAAGTTTTGTAGAAAATGGGCAAAACATAGTTTTTGATTTCGACCACTTGAAACTCTCGTTCATTAAATTAAAACGACGGTAATAAAGTTCACTTCAAAATCAATCCAATACCTTAAATAAACATACAAAATATGAAAAAATAGCATTATAATATAACGTTTTAAAACAACCTATCTCGCATTATAAAACTCGACAAAACTAAAAAAGTAACTCATTCATTCGTAACTCATTTATTCGATCATAACTGAAATGATATTTCATGCATGATGTGCATTAAAACTAATAGAAAAGCATTATTAACGTTAAAATCACAAAAAGAAGCAAAACCGGCAAAATTTCGTGTACGGCCTCTTAACTACTTAAATAACAGAATTCTGAGTGCGCGAGTCCAACTCGCACTTGGCCAGTTTTCATTTGATCATGTGGCACGGTATCTCCAACGCAACCTTGGCCTTATGAACAGCCATTTGATTGATTCCAAAAATCCTGTTTCTTGCGATTCTTTGGCGTCTCAACCGCCGTCATTGCCATCGTCAACAACTTTGTTATTCTCTACGTCGTTACACCCAATACCTATTTTAGTTACATTATAATTGCAACCTTGACTACTTAACTATAAGGTGCCTTTTGGTATTGTCTTTAAGTGAAAACCTGGGGAGCCGGGAGGCCAAAATGAAATGTACTACCCCCAGTACAGTACTCTGAGCACGAACTTTTACCTTCCTTTGAGGAATTATTAAGGGGCTGGTACATGATCAACTTTTTACGGTTATTTTTGGCTGGAAACTATAACTAAGTGTAACTTCGTAAGTTAGAGCAAGATGCGCATAGTTGCCGGCCATGCATTGGCGTGAAAATGTTACCCGTCGAAACGGCCTAATGAAGCGTCATCGAGAAACTATATATGGTGATTGATACCAGGGCCCTCAAGGGGTTGGCTCCACGTGCTTCTGTCGAGTCCTCCTCTAGTGTTTAGTATTAAGTACTTTGGTTTGAGAGCAGGTTGACATTGACGTTGATTTTCGTATTGTCATCGAGTAACGGTATACGTAAAATAATGTATAATGACGTGAGTTTATTTAAGTTTGTGCTACGGATAGAAGCAGTGCCCTTAGCATGAGTTACAATGACCGTACTTGGTAGAAAGTCGAATGCTCTGTCCCTCATACTCTATTACCATATTGTTAGGGACAGTGCATTCGACTTGCTAGCGAGTACGGTTACTGTAACTCATGGTAAGGGTAGAGAATACGTTTTTGAATAGTAAAGCGATTCGAAAACGTTATGTATGATTGAAATGTTCGTCCTCGGCTTACTGCTTTAACTATTTTCAACAAAAGTTGCTAGTAGTTATCATTATTTTCGTTAATATATTGAAGATAACAGTGACAGTGGTAGAAACGGTTACCGACAAGGTCGAATTTTGTTTCCAACTTTATCATTGGTGCAAATTTTCATTCGATAGATTGCATGTTCTTCGAGAAACGAGTTGACAACCCTGAGAACTAAAATGGAATGCCTTTATAACCCGTAATATAACCCGCTGTCTTATCCCGACACTAGAACACAGCAATGCAAACACTGCTGCTTAACGATAGGTTCATGGATAAAATGTTGGTAGCGATCCGGACGGACCCTGCATAAGGTGCACCAATAACAAAAAATCCATATTCCAAAAAAATGCTTCTAACGTACACATTTTCAGAGAAATGAATCAGTTAGAATCGAAATTTCGACCTTGTGATAGATTACTGGTTATTAATATTCGCCTTTCTAATCTTAACACGAGAAAACTACACAATTACGTCGATTTGGCACATTTGTGAGAAGTGGGAATCTTACTTTACAGATCTCAAGCATCTTCAAAGATCGAAGAAGTGTAACACTTAGTGAGTAATTGGTAACATTATAGTACTTGTAACAAAAAGATAATCTAGGCTAATAGAAAACAATATTATGTATTCATACATTATACAAACTATAAACCTAATTACAATCAGAAAAACATCCATGAAGATAACATTATTATTGGCAACATAACTTTTTTTAATAAATAGTCTTATATCTAAACAATAGCAACTTACAAAGAAACGGCAGTTCAGTATCGGTTATTTGGTGTAACTAAAATTGGTATATTTTGATATTCTGTGTTTCTAATTGGTTTTTGCATAATACTTGATTTAAATATATGTTCCACGTGTTTTACGTATATTCACATTTAATTGGTATCTCTAGTACAGAAATCTTCAAGAAGGAGAAGAGAAGGTTACGGGAAAGTTTACAAAAAGACACGAACATTTTGCTAATTTCTTATAGTATACATGAAATTTAGAATTCTTCGATCATATTTCAAATATCTACTGCTTCAAGGAAATACATTTATAACATCACTGTGTAGTCTTTCATTTACAAAATATACAAAACATACGCTACATAAATTATTTTTACTTACTTTGGTCAAGACTTCAATTTTAATTACCGAGTGTTAATTAACACTCAATGACTGAATTTATTAAAAATTTACTCTAATGGGATACTTCAAAGAGTATTGGGGTTCACAATTAGTTAAATTTACACTTCACATTTATCTAAAAACTATAATTGATTTAATACGAATTGTTATTAGGACTATCATCATTTGAACTACTGACTATGCTAGTATCAATAGTTTTGGCATCGATTACATTGGAGTTAATCTCATCCCTCGTGTGTGAATTATCTGTTAGTTCACTAACATCAACTTCAATATCTACATTATGATTCTCACATTCTACATTACTTACATTATCTTGCACACTATCTAATTTACATATGTCTTCTACATCTTTCAAGGAACTGTCGGGACTAGAATCTCTGACTTCTTTGTCAGATCGGTCGGGTGGTCGCACAGTGGACAGGTTACTGGTGAGGAATGATGACTGTAGATGGTACCCTGGTAGTAGTTTTGGTTGCAATGGTAGCATGAGGTCTAGGGCACCGGTGGTGGCGGGTCGTGGTTGGAGAGGTGGGGCCGTCATCAGGGGTGGTTGCAGAGACGCGAGGGAAATGGCACCGGCTTGTGTGTTCACGATTGGACTCTCGACTGTAAGAGAAACTTAGATGAGCATTCTTTAACAACAAGATTTTATGGTCTACTACACAGGATTTTATCGCGTCAGAAAATGCTTTAGTCAAAATAAAGAAATACAACATTAACACTAATTCCAAAATCAAAGTTCTGAAATCGTAAAATAACTGAATGAAAAAAACGTATTGTTGAAGACGATTTTAACTTTAAAACAAAAAATACCAGTAATCAGTAACAATTAAACTCAGTAGGTAGTACAATTAAAAAAAGTGGAGAAGAAGAAGAAAGAAGTATTAGTATTGACACTTCTTTTTTGTTCTACTCTACTCGATCTTCTCTTGAATACTATTTTTTTAAACTAACACCTATTAAAAAACAACCTGTGAAGTAGACATACTAAATAAATTACTTAAAATTAAGGAAAGGGGAGGTGTGCCAGGAACATTCTTGGAAAGGGCGATAGTATGGTGCTAGCTGTTATGCTTATTTCAATGTCTTTATTGTTTACAGATAAACACCCCACGTGCAAAATGCAAGAGATTTTCCTTGCTTCATCAGTTATTTAAAATAAAATGTAAAATATATTTTTTCATCAATTTCTAACAAGTGGTCAAATTGATTTTTCCCGTGAAAAAGCTAAATTTCTGGATCATGATTTTAAGCGCAGCGCCGCGCAGCTTATGCACTCACATACTTCCTTAGTAAATAAACATTTTAGTTGCAATACTGATCTACCCGTAAATAAAATAAACAAATGTAAGATTTAAGAAAAAATAAAGTAGTATCTTAGGTACTTAATATGATATTTTAGTTTTTATATTTCTTTGTAATTAGGTTTAAAATGTTTAATTAATACTTAAGAGTTAGTATATACTAACAGCCCATTGTTAGAATATTTAGCGTAAAAACATTACTAACCCATTTTGTTTTAATATAACCACTACTACGTATACGCATGCTATGTAATTTACTATAGATTTATTAACTTGTATTTTCTCGATAAGCGAATTGTAATTCTTCTGAGAAAATAAATATCTTTAACCGTAAGCAATGTATATTTATTTAATTTGTTAATAATGACATACAATTTTAGTCGATTACACTGTATTAGTACCGTCATCTAAGCACAAGAAGAGACTGTTTTTTATGGCAAGGAGAAGATACAGGCCACCACACATGGTTCGACGGATCTGAGACCCATAGACATTTGAATTCTCAAGACTGCAATTCTAATATTCCCTGAGGACTAAAATGGAATGCCTCTATGATAGGTATTTCATCGGTTATCGTACCCACACACAGGAAGATAAGAAAATCAGAAAGGTACAATTAGGGTCCATAATTGGCTCATATAAAATTGGTCTTTAATATTTTTATACAAATAACGATTTGCGACTATACCCATCATTTCTCCGAAAAATTTTGCTCATTATTTTTTGTTCGTGATTCATAACCATCGCAACTCCTAAATTGAATTTTACTGAAGCCATTCTGATTTTAGGACGTTTATAAAACAAACCTAACCTATTTTCCAGTTGGATATTTTTTAAGATTATGAAGATCATTATAATGTAAATTGGTTTGAGAAATATTTTTATGAAGACTGATCATTACGATAAAATGGTGTAAGATACATTTTCGGAGTTCCAATAATGTAATTTGGAATTTTATATCAACTATGGCGCATCCGTACAATTTGGTTAAAGGAATACCATAGTGGGACGGCTTTGTCTTTTATCAGGTGTCTGAGGAGGCTGGATTATGAGGATGGTGGGTTGTTTACCGATTGGTGGCCTCGCTTGGAGAGGCTGTGTTGCCGCCGTAGATGGACGGGTGAGGATGTTCGGAGGGCCCTGTAGCGCCAGGCTGATCATGTTCATACCGTTGACACCTGTGATGAACAAAGGGTGATTATTATTTTTGTTGTAAAGGTTTGAAGGGCTTCTGAAACAGGTTTTTGACCAAATACAGGATAGATTAGGGTGTAATAATACATTGTATGGATAGAAAATACAATAATATTAAAGCCCCCAAGTAAAAATTAATGCTATTTAACAAAATTATAACTTTGAATCAACAGGTTAGTTCAACATACCTTAATATAATTATATGTTTAACCGACTTCCTTAAGAAATATTATAGGAATACGTGAACGACATAACTGTATTATATTTTATGATCACTATAAGGTAAGAAATAAAATGAATGTTACTGATAATCGTCATGCGCTAACCACTTCTGAATGTAATTTAAAATATGAATATAGTAAATGTAAAACAAATATTTTAAAATCTTTTCAAATGATAAGCTTTTTGAAGACGGTTTTTAGTTTTTTTTAATGCTTTTTTTATATTTACTATATTATTATTTTAAATTACGTTTAGAAGTGGTTAGCACATGATGATAATCTTTACATCATATTTATAAACCATTTACTATATTGACTAACAAAAAAATAACGACCACGAATTGAAAAATTGTCTGATTGTCAATTGTTTTCTTTTTGGATACCTATTAATATTACATAATTAATAAATTATAAATTAGGCTATTGCCTTCATTAGGGAAGAGGGACGTCGAATTAAGGAGAGGGGGTGTGACGCCCGCGCAGGTTCGTACCTGGTGCAAAGGTGGTCCATCGCGATTCAACGTGGTAGCGCGGCCAGTGTGATCAGGGTGTGTGAGTGCGACTCGAGGGGGGCTAGGCTTAAGCCTTATGTTAAAAATGTACTGTTGTTTTTATTATTAATTATAAATTAATTTATATGAAACCATATTCTGTACGTTATATTTTTAATTATTTGTAATTTATCATTCATAATTTCTGTTTGTTCGTTTGTTTTTAATTAAAGTTAGAAGGTAGCGTTTTTTTAATAAAATATAATGTAGGTATATTAGGTGCTGTAAAGATGATTGTTTTTCTAGCTTTAAGCATTTTGTGTGATTTTCGTTGAAATGAAGAAGAAATAAATAAATCAACGAACATTTGTTGCCAATTTGCTATATCTGGTTCACGAAAAGCAACGAATGGTTTTAGTAGAAAATTAAAAGAAGTGGCCATAATATGTTACAATGTTCGAGTAAAATATTAATTACATGCGGTGTAGACCCCACCGCATGTTATTAATAATATTCTTTTCTTTTAATTTCTTACTAAAATATTGAGTTTGGTCAAAAAGTTTTTACAATAGTCTGTTTTTTTTATTATTGATGATGACGTTAATTTAATTCTGTAATTTCAGCCTAAAAGGATGTTAAACGAAAAGATTTTAGACCAA
Organism: Acleris holmiana; assembly: GCA_949316455.1. NCBI lineage: Eukaryota > Metazoa > Arthropoda > Insecta > Lepidoptera > Tortricidae > Acleris > Acleris holmiana. Next base: position 4,147,021 of record OX438777.1, on the reverse strand, counting down.
CCCATTTAATACATTAGGACAATCAATCGTATGCGTTTCAAAGGTATAAATGTGGCTTAGTGTACACAAAATACACCATTAAAAAAGTAGGCAACCAGTTGAAATTTTGTAAAACTCGGTTGTCAAAAATATTTATCACTTTTATTCGGTACCGGCCTTTTAAAAGAAAACAAAAAAGCGATCGTTGCTTACAAATTATACGGCTCGCGAGCATTTCATGAATACTTAATGCTTTCAGTTGATTGCCCTCCAGCACTAGCGCCATCTATGCTTAAACACAAGAAGTCAACAGCTTCAAGTTTCTACAGTCAACGCCATCTGTCGCGTACTGCACGTAACTCACCGAATTTGCTCCCACTGGATGGTAACTCTTTCATTACGGCGGGGTGTTTTACTGCGTTGACTCGCCGATTGGAGGCGGTACATTCGCGTTTTCTGCGCGGTTGTTCCACTGGCAACACGCGGCGACGCTTCTTAGGTAGTTTTGATCGTGCCTGCGGATAGAGGGCGCTGTTGTTAGTTTCTTATTATAAAACCAGTAAAAGATGTAATACCTAGTTGTAAAAACATTATCTAAATGGAATGCCGTCCTAAGCTAAATTGCATTGAAGAAGGATAAACGTAATTGTTTAAGTATGCGGTACTTTTATCTCAATAACGGAGCGGACTTCAACGGCCTTGAATTTTTTTTGCTTACCTATTTCAAGGGTATTTACTTAAATTAAAATGCAATCTTTTAGTGCAAAACAGGTCAAATAACACCATTTTTTTTTCGTACTGGTTATAATTTTGGAAGAAGATAAAACCTTTTCTTATGCACACGTTTTTTTCCTAAATCTTATTAAGTACTATTAACGCTGTGGCTTTCGTTCACGGCAAAGTCATGTTCACTATACTGCATTTATTTAGATACTTAACTAAATGTAGACAAGCCAAACCACGTGACTCGGATAAACAGCCAATCAAAACAGTTTTGCCTTGCTACGACGTAACAGTGTTCTGCTGCTGCTTTGTTCTATTGGCTGACAAATTATATCACGTGGTTTGTTTATTATTTACATTTAGTCAAGTACCTTAGAAAATGCAGTATAAATAGTATAGTAAACATGCATTTTACCCCGACTGAAATTCACAACTTAGGTGTAAGATTCTAATTGGAATCGTATTTAAGATCAATTTTTAACCCCCAAAAGTAAAAATAATAATACAGTTTAAGAGATATCATGTCTAAACTTAGGGCTCGTTTATTATAATATGTCGGGGGTTTTTTATATATTTAACAGTGGTGTATGTATGTATGTAGCTATGTAAACATTTTAAATAAATAAATAATAAATATCAGAGGACAACAATAAACTATATAATGTACGTGACTAGGTATGTATGTAGTAGAGAGAACAATAGAGAGATCTCGACACAAAACTTAAGATTAACGTGTAACGTGCAAACTTATCACTTCAAGGAATCTCTTCCCATTAATCTGACCTTTACTGTGTAGTGAGTAATGTTGGTTATTGTTTAATGACATAAATTAATTAAGTACGAGTACGTACGTGTTTTATTTGAACTTGTAACTTTATCTAATAATGAATAGCTATGGTAATAACTCCATTGAAAACAGCATGACTATAATATAATTTTCATTTAATAAACTTCACCAAAACAAAACACAGTAGAAACAGTACGCAGTGAAATATCACGTCAAATTTGACGGCATAAATCTGTCGAAGCTTTTACAAAAATGGATCGCTACTTCACTTTAAAAGCAAAAAACGTACAGCAATTTGGGCGAGTGCGATAACTGATAAAAATCGAACTGGGCAATGTCACTGGAACCGTAGACGAACTGTAACGTTTTATAGATTTGTTTATTCTGGAATATACGGGTAAGGACCAAATAGTTGGACCATAGTTAAGCGTAGTTAACCATGCAAACAAAAAAAGTGAAAAAAGTTCCGTTGTGACATAAAAATTATCCCTATAAATGTACCGTACACTCGGGTTATTTTAGCCCTAGGGGGTAACATTGCCCACCCCAAAAACCATCTTTAATATTTAATTATTTTGTTAAATGATACATCAGGACTAAGCTACTTAAGCATATGGTTCTAAACATATTTAACCAATTGAAGATGATTACCACTAAAATACTTATAGTTTTAAGGGTGGGCAATATTACCCCCTAGGGCTAAAGTAACCCGAGTTTACAGTATGACTAATTTTCGTGTCACAATGGAAAAGTTTCATAGAAAATTTAATTGAATGAGTTTCCGTGGCCAACTTTTTGGTCCTAACCCATACTCGTATCTAACTACGCTGTGAAGTAATTTTGTATTTGCCCTGTTGCTTCTTTATACCCATGCATAAGTGCACACAACAAGTACAATGTTTTAAATGAAGTCTCATACCTTGGGCGATATTCTACTATTTGACGTGTTTTAGCATTGTTTTTAACTCGGCCGCCATTATTATCTATGTATTATATATGTATTTATGTTATTATAGCTTATTGATATGTAAGTGTATGTGTATTAGTTACACCTTATGTTGCACCGTCACTACAATCTCTGCTTTGCCCAAAGGTCAACTGGTAGAGAATGCCTTACGGCATTAAGTTCGCCTTTTGTATACTAAGTGTATTCTTTTGTGCAAAAAAGATTAAATAAATTAAATAATTAATTATCAATGACATGACAGTAATCAAAACGTTGACAATAACAGGTCATAGACGATATTACCGTGTAGAATCCCAGCCCTGTTTATTTTCACGATTAAAAATACCTAACTGAAAATAAGGTTAGGTTAGGATTGTTTTATAAACGTTCTAAAATCACAATGGTTTCAGTAAAAATCGCTTTAGGAGTTGCGATGATTATGAATAACAAATTACGAACACAATAATGAGGAAAATAATATAAAAAGTGATTATTATGAATACAAATCGGTAGTAAAAAGAAAAAATAGGAATAAGATTTTTATGTGAACCAATATGGATAATGGATAACAGCTATGAGGCCCTAGACAAGATGCGTTCGCTAACTAGCGATTCGATTCGTTTGGTTTTTAAACCAATCTCGTCACTGCTAGATCACGTGACTCTTCGTATGACGTGATCAAACAGTGACGCATCTTGTCTAGGGCCTATGGTACTGCCACTGAAACACGGTAAAAACCATACTGCCTTTGACGTGTTTCTATATTCAACTCTTATTTACTCGACAGTAATGGAGGCCGAGTTAAAACAATTCAATTGTAGTCTTGTCTTGTCTGCCACTGTTTTGTTCGCTTTATGTTCATTTCATAACACTCATTTAAATCGTCTATGGAAAGTAGTTATTTTTCTATCCTTGTGTTGTCTTATTTGCTTTTAGATTTTCAACTGAGTGCTGCATTTCATAATCTACCGATTCGGGGAATAATTTACCAATCACTTGTAGCATCAAACCCTGACACTGGAAAAGTTGTCCATATGGACAGAAGCTATCTCTGCAAAAATAAAAAAACAATTCTAACGTGGTTACCAGGTGTATTCACGTCAAACGTAATATCGTTTTAACCCAATAGAAAGGAGGCCCAGGGCCTCTATTCAACTGCGTTATTACGATATCGTGTTTGACGTGTTTTAGAATCGTTTATGTCACAGTCGCCATTATTGTAAATGACATAAGAGTTATGAAAACGTTGACAATACGGAAACAGTTCAAATACAATATCGTTATTACCATGTAGAATCCCAGCCCTGGTTAATAACCATAATTAACTGGTATTTTTCAAGCCGTTCCCAAGCCAAGGTTAAATAGTGTTTATGATAAGGGACTTAAGTGGTCATCATTTCTATTGGGGTATACACAGTCCATTTACGTAATAGTCGCTTTCTATTCTATTTCGTAACAAGATTTATCACCGAAGTGTGTTGTTCAGAGCAAATAGAGTAGACAAACAGGTTTATTGGGTGGCAAAACGTATCCGGAGATGACAAAGTGCCAAGATAAATATTTAATAGGGAAAATGCGTGGGGTCCCCAAACTTTCGACGAAGAAAAACACCGTAAGTAGTTTCCCTTTTTAGGGTTCCGTAGTCAAACTACGAACCCTTATAGTTTCACCATGTCCGTCCGACCGTCCACAGCATAGCGCAGAGACGCATAGTACTAGAAAGCAGTATTTTGGTATGAATATGCATACTCGTATTAGTCACGTCAACCAAGAGGTACAATAAAAAGTAAAAAAAAAAAAAAAATTAGGGTGCCTCCCCTACACGTAACGTGGGGATGTATTTTTGTGTGGGGTGTCGTTGGAAAGATCTTTCAAAAATATCATGGATTTGTGAAAACAGTTTTTTGATTAAGTAATCCGTTTATGAAATATTAAGCTTTAAAGCGCTATTTTTTGTTAGATTCAAGTGTCCCCTACAGCCAAAACTACAAATACTAAAAATCTAAAAAAAAACATAAAAGAAAGAACATATAACGAATTTTAAAGGAAAACTAACACGACTAATTAGACATCATTGTTTCCTGAGATACAGGCGATTAAAGTGTTTATACCTACTAAAAACGTCTAAGACGGCACCAATTGACTTTAAATAGAAAATTAGTTATTACTTGTTGATTTTTATGTTTGTAGTATTTAACGGCTTCGGAACCCTACACTGAGCATGGTCCGACATGCTCTTGCCCGGTTATCTTAATGTAGAGATTTCGTGTGGCTTTTAGTTATGTAAAGTAATCAGTTATGGTTTTAACCCCTCAAGAGGCCGCCGAGCGTCCAGTGGCGCCCTCATCACTTTTATTGTGTTTTCTAATAAACTAAAGTATTCTCTGAAAATCTATTAGTGCTTTACTGTAGTGCGAATAAATACGCAACATATAGCATACATGACACAGTTTAGTAACCTTTAACCTTCGTGTAGTCAACTTAACGGAAAAGGAGGCCACTTTTTCCGTTAAGTTGCTCACTCACAGTTCAATTGTTGGTAAGTTATGTCAAATTCTCTATAAATTGTATATTCCTTTGTACAACAGTAAAGCACCCTTTGATTTTAAGATAAAACTTTACTTTATTAGAAAACACGATAAAAGTAATGAGGGAGCCACTGGACGCTCGGCGACCTCTTAAAATAAGTTTGGCTTCCATGTCTGTCTGTGTGTTTGTTTCCATGTTAAATTGCCTGCATGCAGAATTGGAAAAGAAAAATGTACAGTACGAGTAGTTCATCCTCTCAAAGTGTATCATTACAAAAAAGATGTTACATTTAATGGAAAGTGTTTTCTTTTTTATGGTAAGGAAAAGGCACACGAGCACTCAGGCCAAGTATGTGGTAAGTGGAATCGTCGAGGCTTGAAAGATGTTTTTTGAACATTTTAAAGTTCCAGCGCTATAAATATCAATAATTAAATCAAACTATGCTATTAAGACCGCATTTCCACAAATGAAAATGTAAGCAGCGGCATAAAAATCATGAAAAATCTAACAATGGCCTACAGTTGTGTTTTCATTAGCAAAATCCCACAATGAGCAGTAAAAAGCGCTATCAACGTTGTGCGTGGCACCTCGTTTGCATAGGAGATCAGATTTGCATACATTTTCAGGCTCGAAAAATGCGGAAATCTTATTAACCATTCAGAAATGCTGTATACGTTGAGAGAAATTAAATAAAAAACGGGCAGGAAAGATTAATTTGCACTAGAGATTATATAAATAAATAAAAACCAGGCAAGAGCATGTCGGACCATGCTCAGTGTAGGTTGCAAAGCAGTTAAGTACTACTAATTTAATTACTTTTTTATTAAATTGACTTGGTGCCATTTTTGATGATTTTAGTAGGTATATACAATTTAATCGCCTGTACTCGTACCTCAACAGTCGTTATAGTTTTCCTTTTTAAATTCGTTATATGCGCTTTCATTTAAGTTTGTATTCTGATTTTTAGCGTTTGTAGTTTTGAATTTATATCATTTAGGTTTAATGATTTTGGTACAATTAATATTATTTTGAGCACCGATTTAAAAATTATTTCATCTGTAGTTTTTTTTATTATGATTATGACCGAATAACATAAGCTATGTTTAGTTTTTCTACGCAGATGGAGTCGTGGCCAGCAGCTTGTGCACAATAAAGTTGAGAAACGCGACTTTTTGTATTGAAAATTCTATTCAGCGCAATTCATACGAAATAAATCGACTTTTTGGGACGTAAGACTTTGCTTATCAATTACCTAAATCACATTTTATTTCATTTTTATATTAAAGGAGAAGGCACACGAGCACTCAGGCCTCCTGATTGTAAGTGGAATCTGAGACCCATACACATTTGAATTCTAAAGACTTTTATCCTAAGACCTCAAATGCGTTGCCAACCCTGAGGACTAAGATGGAATGCCTAGTAATTTCATCGGTTGTCTTATCCCCACACCGGGACACAACAATGCGAACACTGTTTCTTGGCGGGTGATTAATGAATAAGATGGTGGTAGCGATCCGGACGGACCCTGTACAGGGTCCTACCACCACTAATATCAATCCTAAGTAAATTCTAAAACGTAAAATTATTCCGAACTACAAAATTCCCACTTTGTTTCGACTAGTATGAAAAGTTTCTTTTAAATTTAATGTATACGTAAAATTGACAAGACAACTTATTGCGATAGTAAGCTTATTTATATGTATTAAGTTAATTGGATCATACACAGATTTAGGTTACCGTCTCTCCTGTGGACACACCGAAAGTTAACGTTTTTAAGGCCTAATTTTCTGGCTAAGCCCATTCACGCAAAAATGCCATCAGGACTGCTTTAAACCTATCATATAAAAATATAACTTATATGCTCACAATTTTGTTACTTCTTTTTTTAAGAGTGTGTATGACCCAATTATTCTATATAATTTTTTCTAGCATCATATTTCCACGATAATTGGCATACTGGCTCGTATTTATTATACCAACGATCCCAAATTAATTATTTAACAGGGAAATTCATTAATATCTTCCGGTTAGGCACTATTAGTGTAGCGGCCGTGGAAACCAGTGGTTAGTTATTAATTATAATAGATGATCGCCATGGTCGGGTTCTAATTCGTTCTTTTCCCGAGGGTATTTAGTCTTCAGGAAGGCCCTACGGTGAATTGCAGTATAGTAAAATAGTTTAATCAAAGGAACGAAAGCAAGACAAAGAAGAGTAAGTAGAAGTCAACTGAAACGAATATATAAGTATATGAGATGACATGACAATCATTCTGGTCTAAATAGCCAGTGAAAACTGGATTAGGAAGACCCAAGATTGTAGAGAATGGAGTGTAATGGAGGAGGCCTATTATCATCATAGACGATACGTTAGCCTAGAATCCCGGTAAGGGCAGATATTTGTGTGATGAGCTCAAGTGTGTAACGACACGTTGGCCTAGTTGGGAGTAACCCTGCCTCTTAAGCCAGCGGTCCTGGGTTCAAATAGCGGTAGGGGCAGGTATTTGTGTGATGAGCGCGAATATTTGTTCCTGAGTCTTGGATGTTTTCTATGTATTTAAGTATTTATTTCTCTATATAAGTATGTTTATCGTTGTCTAGTACCTAAAGTGCAAGCCTAGAGCCTAGTTTGGGACTAGGTCAATTTGTGTGAGATTGTCCCCTGATATTTATTTATTTATTTATTTACGAGCGGACATAGAAACGGACATACGCACATACAGGTCAAACATACAACTCTCCTTAGACTGGTCTCTATTCTACTGGGTTAAAATGATTATCACGTTTCAAGTAAATATGGAAACACGTCAAAGCCAAAATAGTTTTCACCCTGTAGAATCTTCGCCCAGTACTTATTGCATATATAACTCTCGCATTTACAAAATAACCCGCGGGCAATCATTCCATTTTTAATAGAATCTCAAATGGCAATCGTATTTAGAAAATCACAAAATTTCCCAAAGATCAATCCTCCAACGAAAACCAAATTACCAAGCAAAATTGAACATCGAATATGAAAATCGTTTTTTTTATATTATTAAAAAGGATTTTCTTTTGAACGAGAACACTATGCAAACGGTTCAGGAATCTCAATTTTCGGGCGTTCAGGTCTGGCGCCTATTGGATTTTTGGCGGTTTTTTTAGACGCTGTATCACACTGGCTCATAAACATGTACAGAATTTCATTTACTCTTATAATTAAGGCGTTAAAAGGCCATCAGCCGTATGTTTTTGGTTAAACCTACGCCCTCAGTTGGCACGACATCTTTAACTCGAGAGTTATTCCTACCATCTGTCAGAAAAAGAACCGAACAGTGTCGGTACCGGTTACCTATCTGAAACACTAAAAACCTTTGCCAGCTGTCATTTGCAATAATTTAATTAAATTTCATTTGACCGAAACTCATTTTTCTCTGAAACCGTTTAACGTTCCTGAATTGTTATAAAATAAACGTAACCTAACCTACACGTTCTGTAAGTATATCTCATCAAAAACATTGAAAAGTTATTGGCTTCAGAATATATGAAAATTATGGCAAAGGAAAAGCTGGCAAACGTTTTTAGTGTTTGCGTTAGGAAACCGTCGGTATCACGTTCATTAGTAATTTAAGTGATCCTAACATTCTATTAGAATTTTTTAACTTGTTTTTAGCTTAGAAAAAGGAAAAACCTACTTCCCTAAAACCAAAAAGGTTTTACTCAGGGCTCGGCGGCAAAATACCGGTTAGTACCGGTTTATTTCGATTTTGCTCCGAAATTTTCCAGGGAACGCGAACGGTTTGAGAACTTTATTTTAACCCAATTAACCGGTTTAATCCACGAACGGCGAGTCGAGAAACCAATTTTTTTACACTGAATAGAAACACTAAGCGGCGCTTGTTTATGGTGCGTGACGTGCGTCTGGATAAACCGGTTTTTTTAACTCGATACCGGTTAATTCGTAAATAACTTTATATAATGGTTTCTCCAAAAATCGGTTATTTAAACCTACAACATTAACAAAGTCTAAGTACCTACAACATTATCATAGTTCATGAAAACCAAACTGGTTTAACATCTCGATCGTAAGGTTTCGCTCGTTCTAAAGCCGTTGCACCTCAAGACATGAGATCTGGCTTCTTTAAAATATTTTTCTAAAACCGAATCTGAAGCAATCCTGAGAAAACGAAAAACATGGTCATATTTTTCACATTTCACGAGACGCAGGCAAGTAACGTACTTACCTGGATGTTGACGGGAATTCTGCAAATTTGGGGCTACCTCGTTACGTGGAAAATATGTAAGAAGTTACTTATTCGGTTCGGTATAAAGGGACGAAGCCTGTTAACGGGGAAATATGGATGCTTTACGTTCTGAATTTATAAAATGGCTATAAAATTGCTTTATGGGGAATAACTGGAGACATTATTGTAGGATTAGGTATCAAATCCGATTTATTATGCCATATATCTTTAAAATTACCCGCGTTCGGATTTCAAATGTCTAAAGTTAAAACGCGTTCTATAATTAATTAATCCCACGGGTCTTTATTGTCTGCCATAAACATTTTTAGTTATAATGTGATTTCATTCATAACGTATTTTTTTAAGAAACTGTGAACTGTGTCCGGAATTGTATAAAATAAACCTAACCTAACCTAGCCTTTTACGTTGGATATTTAAGAAATTCTGAAAGGTTTACGGTTCCAGCTATATAATTATGTCAAAAATGACAAAAAAATATATTAGAAACAATGGGCTCCCCTAAATCACAGCTCAGCCTTTTTTTTTACATAGTGGTTACAGGATCTATGTTGACGAATACATATACCTCGGCCAACTGATGTCTCCAGAAGACAACGACAGCAAAAGAGTTGAAAGGAGAGTCGTGAATAGTTGGAAAAAATGATGGGGCCTAAAAGGAACAATAAAAGACAAGAACCTACACATCTCAACGAAAAGCAAACTGTTTAACACATGCATCCTGCCTGCATTGGCATATGGGAGTGAATCATGGGCTCTAACAAAAAACCGAGTAAACAATCTTTCCATATGCCAACATGCCATGGGAAGGAGGATGACAGGGTTCAAAAGAAAAGATAAAGTATGGAATAACGGCATCAGAAGCAAAACTAAGTCTATTAGTTTTTATTACTTATTTTAGGTTTGAAACTTAATTCACGCTGTTTCTGTAAACTTAATTTTGTAATTGTTGCCTTTTTTTGTTTTTCATGCAAAGATTTTCTTTCAAAGATTAGTGGGAAGAGATCCCTTTAAGGGATATGTTCACTTTATTAGAATTGCTGTGTTTTGAATAATAAAGTGTTCACATACATACATTTGAATTCTCAAATCTGTCCAATTTTCCAGGGTAACCTATTTACTTTCCCGGGACTTGATCCCATATTTTTTTATTGAAATCAGTTCAGCTGTTTACCCGTCAAAGCGTTTCAAACAGGCAGACATACATATAACTACTTTTTCAACATTATTATGGATAGAAGGGATTCAACTTCCTTCCAAACATATTGGGAAACAAATTGCCCTACAAATCAGTGCCGTGGCAGGCTGGCAGGCGAATTTAATCCCAGGTACAGTCTGTTGTAGTAATTTATTACCAGCTAATATGGTGTTATAAGGGTTATCAACTAGCTTCGATGGCAGGGTTCTGCCTCCCAATCTGGCAGGCTTAAGGCTAATCCAAGATTAACCACTTGAGATAAGTTTTTATTGATAAGATTAACTAAAGAGTAGTTTGGTTAAGTTACTTTTGATCGAAACCCGCTAATACTGCTTTTAGTTTTTAGGGTTCCGTACCTCAAAAGAGAAAAACGGAACCCTTATAGGATTACTTAGTTATCCGTCTGTCAGACTGTCTATCTGTCAAGAACCTTTTTTTGACGACACGTTGGCCTAGTAGTGACCCTGCCTTAGACGCTAGCGGTCCCGATTTCAAATCCTGTTAAAGGCCGAAAGTTTGTGTGATGAACACGAGTATTTGTTCGTGAATGTTGGATGTTTTCTATGTATTTAAGTATATACTTCTCTATATAAGCATGTTTATCGTTGTTTAGTACCCATAGTACAAGCCTAAAGCTTAGTTTGGGACTAAGTCAATTTTTGTGACTCTGTCCCGCGATATTTATTTTATTTTTGTCAGGAACGCCTTTGAAGTCTTAGGACTATAGTCTTGAGAATTCAAATGTCTATGGGTCTCAGATTCCACTTACCATCAGGTGGCTGGAGTGCTCGTGTGCCTTCTTTTTATGAAAAAAGGGATCTCGTTAAAATTCAAATGCTTATGTCTACGGTTTCATAAAGCTATAAAAAAATAAAGCTTAAGTCAACGCAATCCAAAAATACTGCGGTTTTCTGACATTTCTCGCGATCTACTTTTTATCCTGGAAAATGGGACAGTTGCTAAGGGAACGGACATAAAATGAAACAAACGTAACAGCGGGCAAAACCTATTATATTATAAATGCGGAAGTGTATATGCGGATATTTGTTCCATCTTCATGGTTCAACTTCACAATCAGATTTCTTTTGATAGAAATGGGCGGTAGTTTTTATCCCCATATTTTCACTACGGGAAATTTTACAGTTCCCGAGAGAAAAGCGACAAACGTCTGCTGACGAAGCCACGAGTAACAGCTTGTAAGAGTAGTAAGTAGTAAATACATGTTTTTGGTTACCCTCTACAGCAGCAATTGATTTTCAAATATACATACATATTAGTCACGCCAACAAAGTGGTAAAATAAAATCTGGGATTTTTTATTTCATTAACGTGGGGATGTATATGTTTTTTCGTGTTGGGTGTCGTTGATCTTCAAATCAAAAATATTATGGGTTTGTGAAAACAGTTTTTCGATTAAGTAATCCGTTTATGAAATATTAAGCTTTAAAGTGCAAACAGTCAAAACAAAAAATACTAAAAATCTAAAAAATATCTTTAATGAAAGCGCATATAACGAATTTAAAAGGAAAACTATGACAACTAGTAGGCGATTAAAGTGTTTACACCTAAGAAAAACATCTAAGACGGCACCAAATGACTTTAAAAAGAAAATTAGCAATTTTTTGTTGATTTTTATCGTTGTCGTAATTAACAGCTTCGGGACCCTACACTGAGCATGGTCCGGCATGCTCTTGCCCGGTTTTGTATTATTAAATGCCTGTTTTTAAACAGAGCTCTCGTCGGGCCCCATTATCGAACCGCGCATTTTCCAGCGATTTAATCAATTAGGGTGCGTTGAGGGCCCAATCTGTTACGCCAGTTAATGTGCCTGTCCTCACATGCTATTAAGTCTGGCTTATTATGTGACACCTTTGCTGCCTGAAATAAAGTTATTTTATTCTATTTTAGTGTTTCAAAGGGCGTGAATCCACTCACATTAGACATTATACCGCAGTTCAAGTGAAAACGGATACAAATAGATCATAACGGATTAGATTCGTACCTTGTTTCTTTATACAATACAATACAAAACACTTTATACGTATTTGATTGTTATTTTTATCTTTACATTGTCTCTTAAACTGTTTTGTCCTAATGGGCAGTAGCCCTAACCATCGATTGCCATAAAAATATTTTTTCATAATGTAGTGATAGTCCTTAAACTAATTTGCCCGAATCATTTTTACCATAACTATTAATATCCCTAAATAATGTTGTTTTGCATATTCCTCGAAATCCTTTATAACGTTTCACATCATGTCATTTATCCTAAGTGTGGTTTTCCTAATAGGTAATAGCCCTAACGATCAAAAAAAGTAGGTTACGTTAAGCAGAAAAGTAGGTTAATCACAATTAGAGAAAATACTAATGAGGACAAATAAAGTTAGGTAGTGCAAATATAGGACAAACTACAATAGGCCATAAAAAGTGAGGAAAAATAATCATTAGGATTAACGATCATGATGCTTACTGATAATTATGTTACGTGAATATTATGGCATATTACGTTAGGATGAATAATCAATATGGCAAGTGACGTTATGAGAAAAAAACATCCATACGATGTTAGGTCCACTAAAGATATGGCATATGAGTCTTAGGACAAATGATCATTATGACATAGAACGTTAGGGAATTCAAAAATAGGTTAAAAACGTTATGGATTCAAATATAGATCCGTCTAAACTTACCTAATCAATGTCATTATTATTTAAGATATTCTGAAAACGTCGTGGTTTTAGCAGAAAATAGTGGTTAATGAAATAAAAATCGATGAAATGAGACGATCGATAAAGTGAAATTCGATAAAGTTATGGGTTACCATGTAAACCCTTTATCAAACAAAAAGAAAGTAGAAAATAAAACAGAAACAGAAAAGGCATGTAAAAACGCGAACTAATCCCTTAATTGTGATAAAGACCTTGAGAACTAAATTGCTCTGAAGTAAAATAGGTTTCAGTCGAAAATATCTTTTATGGGACAAGCTTAAGTTACCAACTGTAGTTGATTTTTTGCATAGTCATTATCTGCATAACAAAGACCAATCGAATGAGAGTATAACGGAGATCCTGTCGCCACCTCCAGACTCCATCATCAGACCAGCTCCATGGTGCCATATTATTGTATTCACATCGAAGGTATGTAGGTGTACCAAATTTTAGCTCAATCGGTCCATTTATTCAACAATCATAGTAATCGACATTTAGGTCAAGCCACTATACACGCCCATATTTAGAACAGAACCTGGATAAACTGCTATAAATAGATTCACCAATAAATTCCCTGACTCGCCCCTAAACAGCAGATCCTCTCCCTACACAAAGATCACATCCTAAACATTGCAGAAAATCACCATACCCTAGGCTATCTTTAGAATTATCACGCTATATAATGGTCATTGCAAGTTAATAAAAACCTTGTAAAAATAAATGAATGAAATGAATTATAATTCATTTTAGGCAAAAAAACGAACGATCGATTTTAGACAAAATGTCATAATTAAGTATAAATATGACGACGGAGGCACCACCTATCCTAAGATTTTTCGGTCACATCGAAACGTGTTTCAAAGAACGATTCTCTGATCAATTTCCGAAATAAATAGTCTACATGATAAAAAACATGGAATATATTTTTACGCACCTTTTTTACCTTTCGAAGGGAAACCTGAATGAAGTACTTAACTCAATAATTGGTTTTAGGTACACATTTTCTAGAATGAAAGTATCTTTTCTTATTATGTACCAAGTATTTGTAGTGGATTATTTGCACGTTAAATGCCTACGAGTAGGCTTACAATATTAATGATGCTGTAGATGTTATATAATTAAGTCAAGTTTAAGCTTAAAATGAAGTAATATTTAAATAATGTAACCCCACGAATAAACACATATTGTTGCTAATTAGTATGAGCAAATATACGTAAGGGGTTTTGTACACAGCGCCGAGTGACGTCAAGAAACTTACGAGAGTTGTACGTTATTGTAATTCATTGTAAATATTAATTATTAAATAATTTATAATGATTATCAAAATTGCTGACCAATTCTGTTCAAATTTCTATAACTAGTCCAACACAATTAACGACACAAACAAATCTGGTTTCTCTCCATTTCTTCCACCGATCCAAAATGAACAAAGGAGTCAAAATAACTAAACTTTTACTGCTTTTTATAATAAATAAAAAAATGAAAATTGATCATGTACTCGGAAAACAAAAAAACGTTGATCTGAATGCAGTCAAGGACTTCAATTGTCATGCCACTATAGAACCCTGTTATAACGACAGCGTCAAACCACATGCAAGAAAGCAAAAATTAATGATTAACGCTGTCATTATGATGTCAGTAGCGCAACAATTAAAGTCCTTGACCGTACACAGTTACAGTGCGAGAAAATAATATTTGGTACACTAAACTGAGAGAACATACGCATAGTAAGACAGGGCCTGTTGTTCCACAAGTAGGTAAACCAAATATCTGTTAAAAATCGTAACTAATGGCACATAATTAGATAATAGTGCTAATGGTTAAATCTTCAGGAAATGTGTTGAATTTTCGATTCGATTTTCGAATTCTAACAGTCAACCACTTATCAAACATCCCTTACAGATAAAACAAACAGGCCCCCAAACCAGGCGAATCGTTATTTTTAATCGTATCCTCTTTTAACTATTTAACTAATTAAAATTCATGACAAAATGTAACAATGTCAGAAAAAACAAGCAAAATAATGTTCAGGCAAGATTCACACGAGCACGAGCCGGAATAATGTATGTTTACAATCAGTCACAGTCAACTTGAAATATTTCCAACAAAACCTTACTCTCTGTTAGGTAACCTTGTTCCCTATATGGGAGTTAGAGCAGGGCATCTATTTAACTGGGTGACATCATATTGCCTTTGACATATTTCTCCAAATTGTGTTTGAATGACACATACTTTTTAAAAAATAAAGTGTATGTCAATGAAATTAATCCAAAGGAGAACGAACATTTTTGTATGGACTTCGGCCCAAATAGCGTCGGGCTATGAAACTGATTTGAAGTGAATTTTCATTAGCTTACCTTTTTTCTATGGGCACAGAACAATAATTACTTATTTTCGAGCTATTTTTACCTGTTTTACTGGCCCTCGGTCGACCAAACCTTTAGCAACTGCAATAATGCAAAGTAATTATGTAAAACGAAATAGATTTTATCAAAGAAGCTGGTAAAATTGCTTGAAAATAAGTAATATTATGGCCTGTATTTTTTTTCCAGGGATAGAAATTTCGTAATTATAAAAAAAGTGATCTCAATTCATGAATTTTCAAATACAATTAGTTTAATAGCCCGACGCCGTTTGGGCTACATTCATCCATTCTCCTTTAGTTGAAGGAAGAGGTATTCAAACCCGAACAAAATAACAATAGACTAATATTCTAACTTCAGTGAAATCTTCATACCTCCGGTGGTACTGTGTAATTAAAATAAGGTATAATTTTATCCTAAAACATCAGCGCCCCCATTGTACGAGCAAAAGGGGTCAAACTTTAAAACAATTATAATTCAGAATCTTGCGTATGACGTCACATCTCGGTAAAGTTACGCCTTTGACGTCAGGACATTGTTTTAACTTAGTTTATTACAAAATCCGCTTTTCCAGTAACAATACCACTTCCCTTTTTGAAAGCAATTAAGAGATTGATTAAAAGAGCTTATGGAAGGACCCTTCATGTCATTATGACCATGAAAAAAACACGCCTGTCATGCCATAAAGTGAATTTAAACTAGGCTGCGGACGGACGGACGGACATGGTGAAACATAAGTGTTCCTAGTTTGACTATGGAATCCTAAAAAACAGTAACAAGCATTGCTATCAATGTGACAAACAAAAAAAAACCAAGATATAACCTTCGTATCGCAGTCGGAGGACTTGCAAGATAATGTTCCACAAAACAGTTCCCCGGCCCGGTTTAGTTCAGGCATTAAGAAGTAGGTAGGTAATAGTGGAATAAAGAAACTCACAAATAAATAAATAAATAATCACAGGACAATGTCACACAAATCGAACTAGTCCTAAACTTAGCTCTAGGCTTGTACTATGGGTACTAGACAACGATAAACTTGCTTATATAGAGAAATATATACTTAAATACATAGAAAACATCCAAGACTCAGGAACAAATACTCGTGCTCATCACACAAATATCTGCCCTTACCGGGATTTGAACCCAGGACCCCTAGCTTCGAAGGCAGGGTCACTCCCGACTAGGCTAGCGTGTCGTCTACATACATGAAAAATATACATACATGAAAACATTATTTTGGACAGTCTTGTAAAGAGGGTATTACGAGTATAAGTTAGACAAGTGTATGGTGTATGGTGTAAGTGAGTACGAGTTTCCGTAAGGACCCCACCAACATGATAAGATAATATAAGTACTTAAAATCCATTCCATATACAGTGACCCGTTTTCATTTCTCCTGAGTGTAATATATCCCGTTTTTAGGATTCCGTAGTCAAACTAGGAACCCTTATAGTTTCGCCATGTCCTTCCGTCCGCAGCCTAGCTCAGAGACTCTTAGTACTAGAAAGCTGTAATTTGGCATGCATATACATATTAGTCACGCCAATAAAGTGGTAGAATAATATGTTGAAAAATATAATTTAGTGTACCTCCCCTACACGAACGTGGGGATGTATTTTTTTCTCGTCTACCCCATAGTGTAGGGTGTCTTTGGATAGGTCTTTCAAAAATATTCGGGTTTGTGAAATCAATCTGATGATAAAAGTAATTCGTTTATGAATAATTAAACTTTTAAGCTTAAAGACAAAACTACAAATACTTAAAATCTGAAAAAAAATCGTTTATACCTACCAAAATCATCAAATTACTTTAGATAGAAAAAATTGTAGTACTTAACGGCTTCGGAACCCTACACTGAGCATGGTCCGACATGCTCTTGCCCGGTTTTTATACCAAGTCTGTGCAATAATAATGAACATAATATTATTACTGTAACCAAATTATGTAAAGTATTTTTTTACTTAGTTGTCAGTGTTAATATTTTTTTAAATAACAACCGTTCAGCTGTCTATTATTATAACGGGCTAAAATTATGTAAAGCCGAACGGCTAAAATTATGTAAAGCCAAACGTGAGGGAAATACAATGTAAGGTTTAACAAAACATTTTTTTACATATTTATATATCAGGCAGGGTACTTTGGGCTTTAAATGAAGGTATGTATTCCACTCACTTCACTACTCCCTTTGTTCTACCACTTTGAAAATATTTTAATTTTCAGTAAATACGTAACTAACTTTTACTAGTAAAATCGGTTAATTAAACGATAAGATATTACTATCACCCGTGTTTCTTAGTAAGGGGGGTACTAGAACCTATCATTTGTTTTTATGTTACATAAGAAATTGACTATTTGGCGGCTTTCAAAAAAAGTGTACATCGTTGATGACAAAAATTGAGAACCTTTAACTTTTTCATTTCGTCGCGAAAACTAACGTATCTAAATGTGCGACTAATTTTCGTGACGAAATGGAAAAGTTAAAGTTTCTTAATTTTTGTCCTTAACGATGTACACTTTTTTTGAAAACCTGTGCGGTTTTTAACCTAGTTTTTTATAAAATGTAACATTAAGAAGTTGATTATTAAACTTAATGCTGTAAACAATCTCATGCAGTCGGAGGCATCTTCTACAATTTTACTATAAAGAAAGACTATGCCTCCGTCTGCATGAGATTGTTTACAGCATTAAGTTTAATAATCAACTTCTTAATGTTACATTTTATAAAAAACTAGGTTAAAAACCGCCCAGGTTTTCAAAAAAAGTGTACATCGTTAAGGACAAAAATGAAGAAACTTAACTTTTCCATTTCGTCACGAAAATTAGTTGCACATTTAGATAATAAGTATTAAGTTATTTATTATTATTATTTATATTATTTATTTATTATTCACATTTTCAATATTAAGTTTAATAGTCAACTTCTTAAATTAAATTTTCTGTTCTTTACTGCTTTAATTGCCAAGGAGGCGACTAAGTAAGATAATGATAATACAACGTAAATTTATGTGATTAGTTAAACCAGCAGCTCTGCCCCCTCACAAACCCTGCGTGGTTTAAGGGGACAAACTTTTATAACCTTCTGTAACACTTTTATATTTATAATATATATTAAAAAAAAAAAAATGTACTTTCTACAGATTAAGTTTAGGGTAGGATTGGAGAAAGACATAGGTCATCTTGTTTCCATCTTTTTTTTTAATAACAAAAAAAAAATTGACTTTGTTCCTGGCCACTCAATTACTTTTCTTTTGTTGGTTTAAATCCTTTAAAATTTAAAATTAATATGATCTATTTAGATATCGATCGATATTCTCATTTTCTTAGCAACCTACAAAAATAGACAGGGATCTCCGATTTCATCCTAACAACTTAGTATTAATAATAATAATAATAAATCTTTATTCAAAGCACTTTTTTACAATGTGTAACTATGTACTTAACAAAAACAAAGAGACATCAATTTGTCTCAGGCGTAAAAGGACTAATACTAGCTTTAAACATTTACATACAAAATATAGTTAGGTATAAGTAGGAAATTTTAAAATTTATAATTATTATTATCTACATAAATCATTGAAATTAAGAAGATATTATAAATAATACATTAATATAAGAACGCTATAATTTATTAGTGTGTTAAACTACTATTATGCGCATAAATAAATAATAAAAAAATACATTTATTTATTCAAAACTACATAACAACCGGTCCCAACATCACCATCACCGTCATCGTGGTGGTAAGTCTCTGAGATACTTATCCTATACTGTCAGAAGTGGCCCTCTGGCGGGGAATCGAACCCCTTTCAGTTTTTAAAATACAAAAAAAAGTGTGTCAGGGTGGTTTGTGGTGGGACGAAAGTTGCGTACCACTTTACAGAAAACTTAAAATTCTCACTTTGCCATGCCTATACTTAAGAGAAATATGTATTTTTGTCAGACTACATCACTCGTATTATAAGACACGAAGCGAAGTTCTTGAAAGGCGAGCTAGGGTCAAAATAATGAACCTTTTGTATCACCCTCGCAGTCACAAGATGATCTACAAAAATAATGTTTTTAATATGTACATTGTTATTTATAATTATCTAAGAAGAACTCGGGCTGCTAGAGGGAAACGCCTTTAAACGCTGTCTATCAAACTGGGTTTTGGAGCGTTGTTTTTACAGCGTAAAGGAGTATTTAACTCGAGCACCGACAGCACTAGGATTAGTAGTATTTAGTTATAAAGTTGTGATATGCCTACTATAACCTAACCTAACCTTTTCTATTGTATGAATTGGACATCTTACATATTTTATTTTAACTTTCCTTTTCTATTCTCTTGACATTTTAACTAACCACTATAATATATTTGCGCGCTTGCATGCAAGCTTGATACAAGAAACATATTGTACTGTAACATCTCTATACTGTGTCTATGCAAATCAATATTTTCTGATTTCGGATTTCGGTTTTCTGATTTCTCCCGAGTGAAAGGTGAGAATACTTACCACTATACTACCGAAAATTATGTACTATCGTAACGTTGACAATACGATATCATGTCAGAAGCAATATGATTTTACCGAAAGGAATAGAGGCCCAGAGATGCATGAAGCACCATTATAACTCGTCGAAGTAGTCTAACTTATATTTCAACTTGCTCGCTCCCGGGAGAAGTTCAGCTTACTTATCTTGGTCGGGAAAATGTGAAATAATTTCACATCTCCATGATGTAGAATGTTTGCAGTATTTTATTAAGTTATATAAGAGTTTAACTAGGTTAGGAGGGTAGGAAGTTAAGATTAAGTGTTGCTTGCTTACATCGTAAAAGGGTTTGTATTAACGTCTGGAAATCCAATTAACGTTATAGTTAAGGAACGTGTTAAAAACGGATCTTGTCTTGAGTTAAAAGTTCGTTTGAAAATTCGTTAGATATGACAGTTTTCTATGACTTGATATTTTCTTTGATAAGTATTAGTACTCAAGATAAGTAATTATTTCGGCCCCAGCTTCAATTATTTATTCACATCTAATCACAAATACTTTATTAAAGCAAATTCAAACTTTTGCGATCAATTTTTTTTAATGGCGACGGCAAACGTGCACGCGAGTCTGCTGGTAACTTAAAAAATTGTCACATCTGTAATCCATGTCTATCACATTTGTATCTGAACTTAAATATTGCTTTAAAAAAACGATGACGACGCTGAAATATTTTATAGTTAAAACATTCTTCAAGATTGAATGAATATTAATCGAGAAACACTAAAATTTAATTAATTCAAAGCATAAAGCTATAAAAGTCAAACCCAACTGACACCAAAGTTATTATATTTGCTTTTAAATAGTCCTTTTGTTTTTACAAAGAGCTGGAGTGACATTTCCACAAATCACCGGCAAATTTAGCGCTTGGAAAAACACCTCCGGTGGCTAAATAATTTTAAATGGGCTGATACAGCGGGTCGTTGAAGGACAGTACGATCTATTTTAATTGTTGATATTTTTTTATTAATTCCAAAATAAAATTAATCAGTTTCATAAAGACGATCAAAATCAATGCTTTATATGATTTATTGATTTATACGACTGTGGACTTAAAGGAAAAATTACGATGTATAATAGATCTACAATTAGAGGAAAACTTTCGTCTAAAATTAAAACTGACAACGTATAAACATATCTACTTTCAACCTATTCAAGCTTAAGTACCTTATCTGAAAGGAATTTAGTTACGATACAGTACGACTTGCATAAAACAAACGCTAAATGAGGACATTTTTATACTTCAACATACATATTGTCAAAATTAGACTTACACTTCGACATCTATAATATTCGGTCAAATATAATTTTCAACTAAATGAATGTGGGCATTTTTATACTTCGGCTTGCATAAAAATCAAAAAAAAAACTAAATTATATTGGGCTGAAATTATTCAAGTAGACATTTTTATACCTCTAATTTTTCAATAAATCAAAATTGTTATTGCAACAGTGACGTCGTTGTTCCCAGGTCGTTGTGCACAAGTGTGAGATGAACGCGAGCATTTCTCCATGTCTCGATTGTTTTGTATGTATTTAGTATGTCATTATTTACATTAGTATAATAATTGTTGCTTAGTTTAGGACCAGGATACTAGTAGGGCTCAGAACCGGTTTAAAAAATACTGGTTAATACCGGTTTATTCCGGGAACGTTTTGAGAAATTTATTTTAATTGACCGGTTTAATCCACGAGCGGCGAGTCAAGAAACCAAAAGTTTTGCACTGAATAAAAGCAGGCCCTTGTTTATGGTGCGAGACGTGCGTCTGGTAAAAATGTATATTTTTAGCTCGATACCGGTTAATTCTTACAGAACTTTATAAAAAGGTTTCTCCAAAAACCGGTTTATGCAAACGGAACCGACATGAAAAGGTTTTGCTGCAAGTACATGATAAAATTTAACCGGCCCTGGATACAAGTAATAAGTGTAAGATCTTTTAAGTTGTTACTTAAAAAAACTGTTAAGGATTTAGGTAAAAAGAATATATCGCACCTTCGGTAGAACAAGGGCACAATTTTATTGCCCTTTTAGTCACATTGTACATTGTGCCCTTTGTTCTAGTGTACAAGGGCATAATTGCCCCCTTAGTCACATTGTACATTGTTCCCTTTGTTCTAGTGGACAAGGGCATAATTGCCCCTTTAGTCACATTGTACATTGTGCCCTTTATTCTAGTGTACAAGGGCATAATTGCCCCCTTAGTCACATTGTATATTTTACCCTTGTTCTACCGGAGGTGCGATATATGCACGTAAACATGATTTACGATGTTAATTTTCCAAAATACGCGTAAAATATAAAGATAAAAGATGTTTATTCAGCTCGTAGGCCGCACTAGCACTTTTACACGTCAAAATTCTACCAGCGCTTCCTAAGAGGAGACCACAACTAAGAAGAAACGCTGCAAGTTACTAAACATTCAGTATTTTTTTTATTATTGCTTGTGAGAATTACAGAACAGCATTATAATAAAACTTTTAATATAATATAAAATATCATGCATAGTTACATTATTATATTATTATTGACAGGTGTTATATTATTAAAATACAATTTATTAAGGTGTCAATAATTGCAATACTGTTATTTTATATGGTTACTGCGACTCAGTGTGAATTAGGTTCGTGCCTCGTTAGCTATTCCAATTAGTGCTTATTTTAATTGACATTTTACACTTAACTCGGGCCGCGGAAGGAAATATATAGCATTCATTAGGTTAGATTTCATAATACTAATGAAATATAAGGGTAGGAAAGTAGGGAATGTGTTTGTATTTTAATCCATATTCATAGTTTCATACTAGGGTGATCGCACCAGTGTTGGACACTTTAAGCTGACAGGCACCAATAATGGACACTTTACTCTTAATTCAAAGATCGTATTATTAAGGTTATTAATTGATTGTTGCAAAACAAATTAATAACCTTTATTGTCTGTAAAATTAGAGTCAAGTGTCCATCATTGGACATTGTCCATTGCTGGTTCGATCACCCTAACATTATTTAGGTCAAAACTTTTTGTCTTTTAGTTTTTATGTTTGTAACGCTTTAACAGATAAAATTCAAACCATTTTGATGAAATTTGGTTTGGGAATAGCTTCCGGGGAAGGACAAATGGTAGGTACTTTTCGTCTCGAAAAAATTAGATTTTCGATAGTACGACAGTATACAGCATACAGCGATAAATTAACTTATAAGAGGACGAAATTGGGCGTTTTTCAAAAAAAGTACCCATAATTAAGGACAAAAATTAACAACGGTATTTTTTCCATTACGTCACGAAAATTAACTATTACTACTTTAAAAGAAATAGTGGCATCTCAGACAAAACTATAAATATATCCTTTGTGTAACGAAGATTAACCATACAATTGTACGACTAGTTTTCGTTACACAAAGGAAAATTATTTTGTTTCTATTAATCTTTGACATCAATTAGGTCCTTAACTATGTTTTTTTTATGGTATTGAGAAGACATACTAGTACATAGGCAACCTGATGGTTAGTGGAAATTGTGACCCATAGACATTCGCATTCACAAGACTGCAATCCTAAGACTGCAAATGTGTTGCCAACCCTGAGGACTAAGATGGAATGCCTCCATGCTAGTTGTACAATATTAATGTAATTCAACAACGATAATGAAATACAAAGAAAAAGAAATACATAAAGAAATAAAGAAATACATACTTAAATACATAGAAAACATCCAAGACTCAGGAACTAGTATTCGCGCTCATCACACAAATATTATGCCCTTACTGGGATTTTAGCCCAGGACCGCTGGCTTCGGAGGCAGGGTCACTTCCAACTTGGCGTAGATTACTAAATTCATGCAGCCCTAGGACAATAACTACATTGTCAACCCTGTGGACTAAAATAGAACAGGTACCTCCTAGCTATTTTACCAGGTTGTCTTATTTTTATTCTAAAACACCAGTACAAGTACTGAGGTAGGGTTAATATGAACTTAGCTAAGTATTGTTATTTAAGTATTAAATTATCTTTTAGATTATGTATATCTTTGGAACAACAAGTGTAAGAAAATTTTTGATACTCGACTGCATGTTTTGCTTATGTTGTCTATATAATGTTAGTTGCCCTTTTTATATTTTTTGTGCCGTTATATTATTTTTGTTTTAATGTAAGTACCCAGTGACACAGTGTTAAGACGAACCTAACGTCACCTCGCTTGTTGAAATCGTCCAATCCATCCAGCCTCTACGTGGGAACATAGAGTCGGACATACATACAGGACAAACACATAACTCTCCTTTCGGGCTTTGCTGCAGTCGGTTTAAAATACTACTAATTAGACCGAAGATACTAATATCATAGGTAGACCCAAAAGGAGATAGCGGGATGACTTGGACGCGTTTATGTGTGATTGGTTCACGCTCTGAATCTTGGAGCATGCTCTTCATAGAAATGAGTGGAGAGACAAAATGGGAGGCTTTTGCAGTAGCGGGACACAAACATAGGCTTCAAAACCGGGCAAGCGCATGTTGCACCATGCTCAATGTAGGGTTCCGAATACGTTAAGTACTACAAACATAAAAATCAATAAGTAATAACTGATTTTGTATTTAAAGTCATTTGTTGCCGACTTAGATGATTTTAGTACGATTAAACATTTTAATCGCCGTGATAGTTTTCCTTTTACATTCGTTATATGCGCTTTCATGTAAGTTTTTTTTAGGTTTTTAGTATTAGTAGTTTTGGCTGTAGGGGGGGGACACACATGACTCTAACAAAAGTTAACGCTTTTAAGCTTAATATTTCATAAACGAATCCCTTGAACGAAAAATCTTTGATGATTTATTTTTATTCATAGGTTCACCAATAATTGTAGGTACATTTCAATTTTACAATAATGAAACGTAAAGTGAAGTGATCACAATGACTTGGAGGTGAACACCACATGTCAAATAATTATGGAAGTATACTCATACTCATTTATTCATAAAATTTAAAAATATAATAGGT
Source organism: Acleris holmiana (assembly GCA_949316455.1). Lineage (NCBI taxonomy): Eukaryota > Metazoa > Arthropoda > Insecta > Lepidoptera > Tortricidae > Acleris > Acleris holmiana. The sequence continues at coordinate 4,122,038 of OX438777.1, read as the reverse complement.
TACATAAATACACATACAGTAGTAAAAAAGATACAACTAAAACTAAGACGAACATGCATACTGATATTTACATACATATATTTATATTAGTATTTTATTTATACTAATATAAATATATGTAGTATTAAATAGAATTATTTATTTTTTAATCAAATCGGGGAAATACTGGAAAATTGCCGAATCTTAAGTACCCGAAACCGACGTGCATGCATATCTCAATGTATGAATGTTAAAGAAGCGAAAGAGATTTGTCAGGATCGTAGCAGGTGCAAGTAGTCTCTGCCTACCTCTCTGGGAAACAGGCGTGATTTAATGTAGGTATGTATGTATGTATGTCATGCCACTTTACTTACCTAAATAAGAAAAATATTCCTGTCGTTATTTATTAATAGTTAATACACATTTCTTCAATATCATCGTCCTTTATTCTATGTCTAAGTTTTCAACGAAAGACGCGAAACGTTACTTTAAAAGTTGCTACTACAGTCTCGTCTTTAGGCACACTCTACATAAGAAGCAATTAAAAAACTTTTAAACAAGATAAGTTGTCTATTTTATTCTTGACGTGAAAAATTGCTCTTTTGAGGTTTTAATGAGTTTCTTCTACCTGTTTATTAGTTGAATGGGAACAAAATTAACTTCTGGGCCAAAAGTTTTTCTTGTTTCGCTTTATTTCAAACAAAATACAGAAGAACTACACGGAGAAGGATAGAATCGTGACATTTGATACCTTGTGGGTTAGGTTGCGAATATGAATGAATCGAATTTTTTACTAACCAGCGATCTTTCGTGGTTTTTTCTGCGTAGAATCCCTTTATAGCTTTTCCCTCGGGATATATTTAGTTTTTTTTAATAAAAGGTAGACTACCAGTTAATTTTTAACTCCTTTATACTAATTCATACACATACTCATTCAAACATTCACATTTAGAAAGGTTATAGTGTTTTTGTTAAAGATTGACAAGTCTTCCCGTGGATGTCGTAGGAGGCGTCTAAGGGAATAAGGGCTTGTAGTACTGTTAGGCGTTGGGCTTGCAACTTGCTTGCTTGCTGTCACTAATACACTTGTAAACTTCTTGGCGTGATTGTGCAAAATGTGGTTACAGAATTATCAATAAGTCTTTTTAGTGTTGTTAGTATTTCTGTAGCTCTGCCTACCCCACTCTGGGAATAAAGGCGTGATGTTATGTATGTATGTATGTATGACATAATATATTATTACTTTTCTCTTATGCTATCGTTCGTAGAATATTGCACTGTACTGTCTACAACAATTTTCTGATTTGCAAAAGGCCAACTGGCAGAGAATGCAATTAGGCATTAAGTTTACGTTTTGTAATCAAATATGACATGTATTTATTGCAAAATGTTTTTTTTTTTGTCTCAATATCCAAATAAAGACAGAGCGGAAATTTAAGAGAAAACTTTGCGGTGTTGAACCAATTCTCTAAATTGTTCCTATGTTCCTACTTAGGAGACTTCTAGAAAGTTTTGAAAGACTGAAAAAGCTTGTTAAAGTTTAAATGGAAATTTATTTTTTCCAAGTGAGCTTTAGACCGTAACGACCTGTTTCATAACAACTATAGATCAAAAGCGCGATCTTCAGGAAAAATATGTTTTTAACTTGCTCAGGAGTTTTATAGTGAACATTTAACGTTCCAAAAAAGGCAGTCCAGCGATTTTTAATACATATCAAAGACTAGTCAGTTAATTAAAATTAATGAAGTGTATAACTGTGTAGTTGCCAGGTTAGAATAGTGCCACTCCATATCTTCCCATGGATGTCGTAAGAGGCGACTAAGGGAATAAAGGCTTGTTAGTACTTACTGTTAGACGATGGGCTTGCAACCTGTCACTAATACACTATTAAACTTCTTGGCCTGATTGTGCAAAATGCGGTTATACAGTTATAAAAAAATCATTATAGAGTCGTTAGTATTTCTGTAGCTCTGTCTACCCCACTTTGGGAATGAAGGCGTGATTTCATGTATGTAAGTACTACCAAATAAAAGGCGTGAAAGCCGTTCATTAATCATTCTCAAAAATCTAGGTAGTTATATGAAATGGAATTTCATAACTTTCTTGTTATCAGGGTAATATCGTATGAAATTCCAATTCCCTTTTGTGTGTGTTTATTTAATTGTAGAAGTTGTCGGTACCCTGCGAATCGCGGCGTTCTCATTTTCTGTTACCTACTTACTTCTGATAGCGGGCTATTTTCATTTTTTTTAATAAAAACTTTTGTAAATGGCGCCGTAATTCTTCATTAAGAAAATTTATTTGTTACTTTTGTGTTTAATTTCTTTTAAGTGTAGTAAAGCAGTATAAATTTCTCACTCGAGGGTAAGTTATATGGTTTACGGTGAAATGCACACTCGATTAGCAATTCTCGCCTTACTCCCCTTGGTGAATAAACTACATTAAGACCCAGCCTACAAATCTAGTAGTCTAGCCTAGAGCTTAGTTTGGGACTAGGTCATAAAATTTTAATTTAAAAAAACCGTGTCCAAATCGGTCCTGTTACGATGCCACAAAGAGACACACAGTTGCATAATGTAAAACTTATAACACCTCTGTTTGCGTCCTCGTTGCTTTATTTTAATTATTTTCATTTATTAATTAAATTAATCAATTTCTTTTCGATACATAAACAATTTAATTTTCAACTCAGCATCTCCATATAGCTGGTTATGCTTTATAAAGATAGTGGGAAAAAAATTGCTGCGAGTGAAACACTGAGCAGAATTCGATTTTGCTGCGAGCGTGATACAAAGAACGTAATTTTTTTATTTATAATAATGCGGAGAACATTAAATAGGTAAGTAAATGATGATATTTTTTAAATTTTAATTATTATATTCTCGCTGCTGAGGTAAAAAGATGTATGTGTGGGTTTTGCTGTACCAAATTAATTTGCGTCTCGCGTCTGTCTGCGCTTACAATTCTAACCTAGAACCACTCGATTTGTAATTCAATTAAGTATAGATCTCTTCGCTTAGTACATAGCAAAACCAATATTGTTGGACAAATAACTATTCAAAAAAAACTGCAAAACTTTTTTCTTTTATACAGAAGATTAATTACAGTTATTCTATAAGTGGCATTACAATGGCCGCATACAGATCACGTTCATTCACAATATGCGATAATTGTCCCTAATTTCTCTCATTCGGGGCACATTACTATCTGCCTTTTATTTATCGGGTCACAAACGATAATGGAGGTCGTTTGGGGGGCGGCCAACTGTCTGCTAGGGGAGCTGGGCTGACTTTGAGCGGAGCACGATTATGTGTGTAGTGTTGACCATTTTTTTTTTATTTCTCTTTAGAGATTTGTGAAGCGATGCTTAAATCGCGTAGCTTTCAAAAATAATCCATACAAATTTAGCTCCGGGCGATAGCCTTTCTCAACACCTAAATCTAATCCGATTTCCACGATTTTTGATATTTTTTTATAATATCTACAATATTATAAAAACTAGGTTTGTACATATACGCTTTTATTTTTTATTATTTTCAATGAATATGTTTTTGAAAAGGAAAACGTATTGACCTAGTTTTTCATAATATCTAAAACATAGTCATAAATCGTAAAAATCGGACTAAGTTTAAGGGGTGAAAAACGTTATCGCATTATGTATGAATTTTTTTTTGCTTGGCAGTCCTCTTGTGGCACACGAGCACTCAGGCCACCTGATAGTTAGTGGAATCAAAGAACCATAGATATTTGAATTCTCAAGACTAAAAGTGTTGCCTTTAATCGTTATTAGTTTTAAAACATATTTTATTTTTACTTTAAGGTGTATCGGATACAACTAAAATAATGTATTCAATTATGCTAAGTAAAAAGTTGTATTTACAACGTTCGTGATGTCCTCAGGCTCATTAAATTCTAATATTTTTTTGCGTGACAAAATTTTACGCATTATATCAGCTGAAGTCAACTGCTACAAATTTCCATTTATATGAGAATTTATGGATCTCTTAACTGACTAAATAAATGATTTGAACTTTGTAGAGGGCCTTCTCTACTTTCTTTCATTTATTGTTTTAATTTCACCACAGTCGACTTTCACCTTCATTTTCACAATAACTAGCTGATGAAAATTATATTTAAGAAAAAAATCATTTCACACCTCAAAACGCTTTCAGTAAAACCGCGCCCAGTCCTAAACTACTAAATTGTATTTCCGCGACATTTTGTTTGATTGCACGCGCAATAGGAACAAAAATATTCAGCGTTTGTCTTAGATTGTTTATTATTGTAAGGTTTCATTAAAATTAATATTAAATAGGAAGTTTAAAGTTGTTGTACTGACCATTCTGGTGACGGAAGCGATGTTAATGGCGGGACTTGGCGCCAGAGGGCACTCTCGGTCTGGCGAGGAAGCCGAACGCACCGTTTTTGGTGGAATGTAAAAGATATTGAAAAAATTGAGAAGTGTAAGTTTGTGGTAATTACTGTAGAACAAAATAATAAAGTATCAAAGACGACTCTGTGTTGTTTGTTTCTGAGGGTGACAACATCATATAGATACCTTGCTTATTTGAGGTATTACTGAAATGCATCCAAAGGCTATGTATGGTGTTCTAATAAAGAGCCGTTCCACCACGTCACATGACGTTGCGCTGCGTAATGTATCAAAAACTGCCCCAAGTGCAATTCGCAGTTGAACAGGAAGGGATCTGTGTAAGCATCCAATATTAAAATCGTGCACAAACGTCGCAAAACACGTCTATCCCTTTAATTGTCTATTGTTCTAACGCACTCGTAGATTCCTAGGTTCTGACAGAATAACAGCGTTGTGATTGCTCCGCAGTCGCAGCACAAGCTGAATCAGACCCTTTTCATCCACACATTGCTGGCTCCTTTTACCTACAAATCGACTATAAATTGGTGAAATAACTATTTTAGTACTAGTTTTTTTTGTATGTTTATTTTTTGCTATGTGTGTGCTGAATAAATTATTAAACGTGAATATTGTTTCACGTTTATTATATTTGTAATTTGAATAGTGCCTTCCATGTCTTCCCGTGGATGTCGTAAGAGGCGACTAAGGGAATAGGGGCTTGTAGTACTGTTAGGCGATGGGCTTGCAACCTGACACTAATACACTAGTAAACTTCTTGGCCTGATTGTGCAAAATGTGGTTACAGAATTCATAGAAGTCTTTTTGGGGTTGTTGGTATTTCTGTAGCTCTGCCTACCCCGCTCTGGGAATGAAGGCGTGATTTTATTTGATGTATATTATATTTGTTGTGCGCGGCTATAGCAGCACACTTTGTAAAAAACTAAGTGTTTCCCTGTTACGGTTTGAAAGGTAAACCTGAGCCTTAGTAAATAGTGACCCGTTGGCATCCTTTGAGTACATAACAAACCCTTTAAAAATCAAAGCTGTAAAATTAAAAACCTAATACTTGTTTTAATATTTTCGTCTATAAATAAATGTAAAAAGAATTTGAGACGAAGAAAGAACGCTATGATGGATCCAACGACTTTCCGTTTGTCAAAATCAGGCTATGTCTTCAGTTTCTACAAGGAACCAAATAAATATAAACACAGACTTAGGGTCATGGCACACCAGTCAGTGTTGGACACTTTAATCTAACAGGCACCAACAATGGATTCGTAAATCTAAATTCAAAGATCATTCAGCCATAAATTTGGCAATTGCTAAACATGTGTCAATCTCTTATCTCTGTAAAATAAGAATCAAGTATTCATCATTGTTCCTTGCCCATTACTAGATCCATAACGTTCAGAGCCGAGATTCTACACGGTATAAACGATATCTTATTTGACGTGTTTCCGTATTGTCGACGTTTGATAACTTTTATGTCATTGTCAATAATGACGGCCGAGTCATAAACGATTCTAAAACACGTTAAATGCGATATCGTTATAACGCAGTAGAATAGAGGCGCAGTACAGACGTAATTGAAGGTCAAAACATTACCCTCCTTCTTTGGCAGTTAAGTAGAAATTAATATAAAGCGGTTTATTAATTGAAACTACTTTGTTCGCAAATAGTAGTTCTAATGCAGTTAGTGCAACTGAAAACAAGCGCCAACCACACGCAGTTAGAGTGCATTCATACTGCTGACAGCTGTTAAAGTTAGAACACAACTTATGTACCGTGGGTAGTTAATATAACATGAATTATAATATTTAGTAGTGAGAACGCTATGCCATTTACTACCTGCTATAATAAAGTTTTTTTGCAATCTCAAAGCCTTGTTGCAAGTGAATCCACATCAGTGACGTAGTGTCCTATACACTATCTTTTTACCACATATTTTCTGTAGAAGTCTTATTTTTATTTCATTCATTGATGTTACAATCACTTATATTGAATCTTCTATATAATAAAAATGAATCGCCGAATGTGTTGGTAAGCGCATAACTCAACAACGCCTGGACCAATTTTACCAATTCTTTTTTTTAATGTTCGTTGAAGTCCAAGGATGGTTTTTACTTAGTTCGAATAATTTCCGAGAAAGTCAGAAATTTGCAGCGGAGCGAAGCCGCTGGCGGGCCGCTAGTAACTTAATAGATATGACCACATAAAGGCTTAAAACCATGATTATAAAATAGAAACCAAAATTTATATACAACAATATAAAATTTAGACGTTATGTTTTTGGTATGGGGAAGACAAAGGAGTCATCTGATGGTAAATGGGATTTAAGACTTATTATTGCATTCTCAAGACTGAAATGACGTGACGTGTGGGGTGAGACGACACGCTAGCCTAGTTGGGAGTGACCCTGCCTTCGAACCTAGGGGTCCTGGGTTCAAATCCCGGTAAGGGCAGATATTAGTGTGATGAGCACGAGTATTTGTTCCTGAGTCTTGGTTTTTTTTCTATGTATTTAAGTATATATTTCTCTATCTAAGTAAGTTTATCGTTGTCTAGTACCCATAGCACAAGCCTAGAGCTTAGTTTGGGACTAGGTCAATTTGTGTGACATTGTCCCGTGATATTATTATTATTATTTATTATTAAATCTGGTGTTCTTGAACCATCGATTTTGTCAGCAAATCCTGAACTCATTACGTAGTTAAAGTACGGTTATTTGATCTTGCCGCTCGCACTGCCGTATTGGAACAATAGCAACTAAAAACAGTTTATTTTTATTTTTATTTTTATTAATTTGATAAGACACCCAATATACATGACTTACGTTGTAAAAAATAACATGGATATTCTGGACTAGCCTGTACATCAATTACAGGCGTGCAACAGCATTCACCAAAATACAGTAATTCTTAATAGGTAATTAATTAATTAAAAAAAAACAACAACACACAAGTTCAAGTTTATTGACAGGTTTCCCTGCCAATTTCTTTTTCGATGACTATACAATACTAATACGCTTTATTGAAGACCACAAAGAGAGAAAAAGAACATGATGATGATGTGGTTACAGAATCATCAACAAGTATTTTAAATCGAATGCTAAGACTATCTTAACTATCTCTATAGCTTAACCATAACCCATATAAGGAAGCGACCACACCGGAGCTTAACGGTGCGTAAATTACGATCCGTCAAAATTGACGCCATGGGATAAGTATGACCCAGTCTTTTGCTTCTGCAACGTCACCGTATTATACGCGTCGGTGCGGTCGCTCTCTTAAGACATAGGCGGCCTTTAAAAGTCCCGGTAACGGCAGATAATAATTATTTGTGCGATTTTCTATTTCACTGCTGTCTTATGCCCATAGTAGCTTATTTTGCTTATTTTCCTTGCATAGCTTAGTTTGAACTAGGTCAATTTTGTTTTTTTTTTTATGTTAAGGAGAAGGCACACGAGCACTCAGGCCACCTGATGGTAAGTGGAAACTGAGACCCATAGACATTTGAATTCTCAATATAATCCTAAGACCTCAAATGCGTTCCCAACCCTGAGGACTACGATGGAATGCCTCTATGCTAGTTATTTCACCGGTTGTTGTCTTAACCGGTTGTTTGTTGTTTAGTTCTTATTCCATGGAATAAATCTACCATAAAAACAATATAGTTTTAGCGAATGCATTAGAGCACCAGACCAATATCTTTCGTATGCGCAGCGTGTGCCGCAAGGGTCGACGCACGCGTTCAGATAAATGGCTCCACTAAGCCAATGTGCGCCGCATGTGCTGCCCAGACTAAAGCCACATCTGTGGTTGCCTTCAAAGATTCAATTGGCTGTAATAACCTTCCAAGGAACACGGCAGATACCGCTCGTTGAATTTTGAATCGCGTCAAATTAATTCTAGAATCAGTTTACAATGGTTTATCCAACATTCAACAACATTCTGACAACACGTTGGCCTAGTTGGGAGTGACCCTGCCTCCGAAGCCAGCGATCCTGGGTTTCAAATCCCGGCAAGGGCAGATATTTGTGAGATGAGTCTTGGATGTTTTCTATTTATTTTAAGTATTTATTTCTCTATACAGCGTGTAAATTTCATACGAGCATTATTTTAACAACAGTTAAAAACTTGTATAACAGCACCATTAGATGTGTTTTAGTTTTTTCTTACTAATTAATTCAGCAAGAAATGTATCACACATTGCGCCAATTAAATTAAAGCATCTACCTAATGGTCATGTCATGACTTATACATTATTATGGTTCGCCATTTGTTAACTTCGCCAAGAAAAGTCAAAAGTAAAAATTATTAATGTAAGCGGTTCACTCGCCTGAGATAGATACTTATTTTCCACATTTCATCCTTGCTTTTGGATACAGGCAAAATACATTGACGACCTATGGACGCTCGCACACTTCGTACATTGCTCCTAAGACAAACATTAAAAAATTGACTGCTCCTCAATAATAAAAGTTACCAAAAAATATCTTTTTCACATGATTTGTATGATCGTTAACTACGTCTGGATAAAACATATGCTTGTATGAAATTTACACGCTGTGTAAGTATGTTTATCGTTGTCAAGTACCCATAGTACAAGCTTAGAACTTAGTTTGGACTAGATCAATTTGTGTGAGATTGTCCTCTGATATTTAATTTTAATTAATACAAAGATTAAGAGGGTTTTTAAATACGCTTATACTGGGATATTTTACAAGGCCAAAAGTGACATATCTAGGGTTGCCAGTGCAATGCCATTTTTCCGCCATGTAGCAAAAGTCTGCTACTACTACCAGATTTGTTTTTTGTACATTAAAGCGTTAACATACAACATGCACTAATTAGTAATTTATTCTTTAAACTACCTAAAGTTAAGGAAAACATTTGAAAATGTATGTAGTCTCCATAAACTCTAACATTAAGAAAAGCTCGTATAACTTCAACAGTAGTTTTGTTCTCACATTAAATTATCACAACCCACAAGTTTTCAAGTAAATATGAATTATATCTAACGACCGAATCCCTTGCTGGAAATCTAGGGATATCCACTAAAAGGTCTGGTATGCTAATTTTAAACCTCTTTCCTATTTAAATGAGCTCTTATCGGATTTCCACACGCCTTTTGAAGCAAAATAAACTTTGCTTACGTATAAAATTATATTCTCAGCGGCAATTTTCAACATATGGAAGCAGTAGCGAGCCTTAAACTGAAACAATCTTATATTACATAGCGTCCAATTCTCGTAGTAGTATTTGTTTAAAACTATACCTAAATGTACCCTATTTAGGTATAGTTTTAAACGGTCTACCTTGTTTTCATTTAGACTGAAATGAATGTTACTGAATTAATGGAATAAAATTAATGTAATTGGTTTTGTTTAAGTTTAGCTTTATTTATTATAAACTTTCCATTTTATTTTGTTTTGTTTTAATTTTAATTTTGTGTTATTTTTTCGATGTATGAATGTGGAAGAAGCGAAAGAGCTCTGTCAGGATCGTAGCAGGTGGAAAGAAGTGGTCTCTGCTTACCCCCTCTGGGAAACAGGCGTGATTTATGTATGTGTGATATTTTAATTTTAAGTAATTATAGTTGCGATGTAATTTCATTATAGTTTGCTTAAGAATAAATATTTAGGTACCTTCTAAATCTTACTTCTCATAGGTTTAGGTTTTAAATTTCCCGTAACAGGGGATGGCCGAATAACTATTAACTATATTTAAGTGCAGACCATAAGACCTTTTAAAGAAGCGCCCGCAAGAAATTCAACAGTCAGTTTTTTGCCCAGTAATGTACAGTCACGAACGTTAACGTACGGACCCAATTACACTGATACCTCGTTGGTCCAAATTAACTATCTGCGACTTTCTAAACGCATTATTCCCGGCTTCCAGACTGATGCTCGTAACCAAAGTGAAAAAACTATCTTACACTAAAAAAAGTACTTATATCCCTGACAAAATTACGTGTTTCATGTCACTACATCCTGGAACATTTCCGTTTCAATAATACGTACGTACTTGCCATCCTTTGTGACATATGATATTCTACATAACGTGAGCTTACAATGAAAATGTTTCAACCATATCACAACGCATCCATTAAGGATTAACATCTACCGCCTGTACTTATAAATTTCCCTCAAGTTAACACGGAAAGGGAATGAGAGAGAATAATTAAATGATGTTGAGTGGAGCAGAGATTAATTATGAGAAGGTTAAATCAAAACCATTTAAAAGCTTAATATTTTACTAAACGATCCCTTAACGGAAAAATATTTTTCACAAACCCGCAATGTTTTTGAAAGATCGATACAACGACACCCTACACCATAGGGTAGACGAGAAAAAACCCTATCTCCACTTTACATTTAGGCGTGGTAAGTAGGTACCCTAAAAGTTATTTTTCAAGATTTTATTTCACTAGTTTGCGTGACTTAATGTATATTTGTGCCAAATAACAGCTTTCTAGTTTAAAAAATCTCTGAGTTAAGGTGCGGACGGACGGACGGACATGGCAAAACTATAAGAATTCCGCAATTCTAGCTTCCGAGCAGCAATAGGTAATAGTTACTCCTAAAAATCTGGAGACGAATTACTTTTCTATGTATTGGCTAAGAGGAATCCTACATAAATCATAAGATTCATAAGCTAACTCCGGATTGACGGGGGCAAAAATGTGCCAGGGCTAGTGATTCATTAAATATCGACTGAGTTCATAAACATCGATAAAAAGCAATTTTTAATCATCATTATCATTACTAATAACCAAGTTTGAATACCTTTTAATTATGTTCAAACCTCGTTTATTTATTCTTATCGCAACTTTAAACAACCGGTAGCTAAATTTGACTCTGGAATCGAATCACATTTGACAACCGTTGAAATTACGTTAAATAATAATTCATTCAGTACAACAACGTTCTTTAGCATTTCGACGAACACAGAATCATTTTGTTTTTTAAGTCAGTTAATGGCTCTCAAGAAAAAAGATCTTTTATCCTTATGGAAAGCAGATCACTCAAATATAGAAGATTAAACGTACGATTTACTTTTGCAAGAAATTTAAAATCCATACGTCACTAAAAAGTTGTCGATAAACTTAGTCGATATTTAATGAATCACTAGAATTGAGAAACAATTTGTTTGTTAAGTCGGTTAAAGATGCCTCGCAAGAAATAATATCGTTTATATTCATGGAAAGCTAATCATTCAGATATAGAAGATAAAAGGTAAGATTTACTCTTACAAGAAATGTAACATCCATACGTCACAAAAAAAGTTGTCGATAAACTTAGTCGATATTTAATGAATCACTAGCACTAGTACAATTTTGCCCCCGTCAATCCGGAGTTTGATCATAAATCTAGTCCCAAACTAAGCTCCAAGTACATTGAAACGAACATGTTTACCTGCCCAATATTCCACGTGCCAAATGATTAACATAATCTCGACTTAAATTATAATCATAGGGCTTCAAAAGTAGGTCTTAGCTCTGTCGGTTAAGTATCTAACTTTATAATGTTAGGTTTAACATGGATCTCACAAGCTCTTGCTTGTCATGTTACTTGGCTTTGATATGATTAATGCGATATGGAGGGATTTACAGTGCGAGTATGTATATAATGTACATACTCGTACGTACATACGTAACATCACGCCTTAATACCCAGAGTGGAGTAGGCAGAGCTACAGAAATATAATAAATCTAGAAAGGCTTGTTTATTATTCTGTAAACACATTTTGCACAATCAGGCCAAGAAGTTAACTAGTGTATTAGTGACAGGTTACAAGCCTATCGCCTAACAGTACTAAAAGCCCGTATTCCCTTAGGACCCTCGCACATTAAGCTACTAGTGGCGACCACATTAGAATGACTAGTGGCTGCCACAAGTTTCGGACGCGTTTTTCCATACATTTTGGGTCCCGCACGTTAGGCTACCAGTCGCCGCCACGAAACGCGACCTAATGTAGTCGCCACTAGTGGCTTAATGTGCGAAGGCCCTTAGTCTACGACATCCACAGGAAGACATGGAGTGGCACTGTTCTAACCCGGCAACCAGACGGGGTGTAAATAATGTATATAACTCAATACTCAATCATTTATTGCAATCATAATGTTTTACATAGATCTTACTTGCTAGCTTAGAAGTTAACACTAGAATAGCTCATTATGAACCCTGATGGGCACCGCAAATATGGGAGAGGACTATTTACTGTACTATCAATTTTCATTTACAAATTCATTAATGGTGTAGTAAGATTTTGATATCAGCAGTTCTTACGTTTCTTAACAACAAGGCTTATATAGTCTTTAAGTGTAATTGTAAAAGCTTTTCTTTGTTATTTAACACTTATAGTTAATTGTAAAGTTAATTAACATCCTAAAATTCATTATTTTGTCATTTTTACTCTATTAAAGTTTTGTAAACCAGTAAAATTTAATCAGGCTACATATCAGTACTTTTTTAACTTTGTGACTTAAATGTTTTACGTTTAATTAAATATCTTCATTTTCGTGAGAGGATAATTTATGGAGACGGATGCTGGACTATTTTGCTGCCGCAAAATTGAACAGTTTCTGAGGGTTATACCTAGAGAATAACAACATCTGCATGTTCATCTGTAGAGTCGTATGCAATGGTACAAAACACAGGCTACCTGATGGTAAGTAAGTTCTAAAAGCTATAGACATTTAAATTCTCAAGACTGCAATCTCAAGTACGTAATCTTAAGACCTTAAATGCGTTGCCAACCCTGAGGACTAATATGGAATGCCTCTGTGCTGGTAATTTCACCACTTGTCTTAACCCTAAAAATGCAAACACTGGTTCTTAGCGGTAGGTTAAAAGATTAGATAGTGGTAGTGATCCGAACGGACCCTGTTAAAGGTCCTACCACCCTTACCTTAACTACCTATACGAGTACATACACTCAAAAACATAACTATTTTTTTGCCAGTTGAATAGTAATTTTATGTACAACCTGAGAAATGTATAAACTTAAAAAAAAATCTGTGACCTAAAAGACTCCACGACAAAATATTTTTATTTGTTAATAAAATCTCGCTAAAGAAAACATCACAATTTTATCTGAAGGCATCAATTAACAGAACAAAACCGCTGACTAATGATTAAAAGAGTAACCCTTAATTCGTCAGCAATAAATAACGCCCCAGCATCTAGGGGGGAAACAGAAGCCATTAAGGGTATGAGGATGGGTATGCGAAATTACACAACCACTGGGCGTCTATTCGCAATGATACAATAAAACAATATTACTTGTGACTTGCTATCGTATCGTCATTGTTACAATAGCTCTTAATATCTGGTAAATAAACAATGGACTTTTTTTTATGATAAGGAGAAGGCACACTAGCACTCAGGCCACCTGATGGTAAGTGGAATCTGAGACTTATAGACATTTGAATTCTCAAGACTATAATCCCAAGGCCTCAAATGCGTTGCCAACCCTGAAGACTAAGATGGAATGCCTCTATGCTAATAATTTCACCGATTGTCTTATCCCCACACCGGAACACAACGATGCGAACACTGTTGCTTGGTGGGTGGTTAATGGATAAGATGGTGGTAGCGATCCGGACGGATCCTGCACAGGATCATAAGAGCCCGACTCGCACTTGACCGGTTTTTTTTTAATCACCATCATCATCATCAGCCGCAAGACCTCCACTGCTGGACAAAGGCCTTCCCCTAGGTTGTCCACAACGACCAGTCCTCTGCTGCTATCATCTAGCGGTTTCCCGCGACCTTTAGATCGTCGGGCCACCTTGTGGAAGGCCTGCCGACACTTGACATTGATAATACTTGACCTAGCTTGACACAAAACAATGAATATAACAGCATCATGAGTACGAGGGAAATTCAAATGCATGCAGATGAGTATGAAGAGAACATCACTAGAAACCCCTTTCCATTCGGTTTACGTTTTAATATAAAGCATTATCCTAATAGCGCTGCTAACGACTGGGGCGATTTAGGCCTTTTTTTATTTTCTGCCTATTCTTTTCACAGCATAACGGTTCGGCTTATGTAAGAACGCTATATTTATTGGATCAGTTTTTTAGGGTTATTTTGCTGGGGAGTGATACTCTCAACACAGCGCAGCGTCGATCTCAAAGGTGAAGTTTTATCCGGCAAGTTTAAGAAGTCCCGTCGGAGCGTACAAAACACATTTTAGCGCGTGTCTTCTTAATTAGGCATCTCGCATTTAAATCCCGTTGTATGCAACGAGTCCAAAAACATAAACACATATGTACACTAATATGATAAATGTGAAAATAACTCTGTCTTTCGGCCTGTCTGTTTATTACGCTTTCACGGATAAACCGCTGAACCTATTTAGATGCAATTTGCTATGGAGAAAATTTAAGTCCCTGGAAAAACATACGGTACTTTTTATCCCGAATAATTGGACGGTTCTTGAGGGAATACCGATAAACGACTTCTAAACGGACGGAGTCGCGGGAAACAACTAGCATGTATATAAACTCTTTGCATGTAAATAATTGCAAGACATATTTGCATGGATATAGTAAATATACACAGGTGAAACAAGGATAGACCAATTAACAAAACAGAAATGAACAATTTGTACCGAGAAACAGAAAAAAAACTATAATTAGTACATAAGTATATCGCACCTTCGGTAGAACAAGGGTAAAATATACAATGTGACTAAAGGGGCAATTATGCCCTTGTATACTAGAACAAAGGGCACAATGTACAATGTGACTAAAAGGGCAATTGTGCCCTTGTTCTACCGAAGGTGCGATATAAGTAAATATACTAAAGTACCTACACTTCCACATCCATAAACAGCAATTCAAACCTACAAAAGAGCTAAGGATCCAACCCCCAGAAACATCGTTTTGATTCAACCACTACTTACTGGTTTTCTTTCTATTCCGGTCTTGTTTTATTTAACATTTCTTTTATTCAACTGTAGATGGTCCGTAAATTATATTCCTCGAAGGAAGATAAACACATCCACTTTTTCCAACACTTTAATGTCTATATTTGCAAAAGTTTATACAGCACAGAAGGAATGTACAGAGATAGGAAATAACACACGAAGAGACAGCTTAGAAGAAAGAGTAAATATAGCGAGCGTGCAAAGCGTAAAACAAAGCGGCATCCGATAAGCTTTTTTTGTTGCCTCAAAAGCCTTCAGAGCATCACCAGTGAGAGTGACTGGTGTTGATCCCTTAACTGACCCTGTAAGGAGAGAATTCAGAGGCGCTTGGATCTGAGCGGCTTGTGGCAAAAAACGCCTGTAAAAATTCGCCATACCCAGAAACCTCCTAAGCTGCCTAACATCCTTAGGGAGTGGGAAATCGCGTATGGCTTCGACTTTCGTCTGCAGTGGTTTGGTTCCGCTCTCCGAGATCAGGTAACCTAAGAAGGATACCTGTGGAGCTCCAAAAACGCACTTTGCCACATTTATCACCATGCCGTATTCCCGAAGTCTGGTAAATACTTCGCGCAGGTGTGCTTTATGTTGGTCCTCATTCCTAGAAAATATGAGAAAGTCATCTAGGTAACAGTAGATGAAATCCAGACCTCGCGTCATTTCGTCTACAAACCTTTGGAACGTTTGGCCAGCGTTACGAAGGCCAAACGTCATAAAAGGAAATTCATACATTCCAAAAAGGGTGGTAATGGCCGTTTTTGGTATGTCTTCAGAGTTCACGGGTATCTGGTTGTAAGCTTTTACAAGGTCGATCGTGCTAAAAACCTTACAACCAGATATGTTGTGTGTAAAATCATGTAAGTGACGGATTGGGTATTTGTCCGGAACAGTTCGAGCGTTGAGTTGCCGATAATCTCCGCAGGGCCGCCAACCGTTATCCTTTTTCGGAGCTAAGTGTAACGGCGACGACCACGGGCTCTCAGACGGTCGGGCTGTTCCATTGGCCAACATATCGTTGAACTCTTGTCTGGCTATCTTCAGCTTGTCTGGGGCCAGACGTCTAGGGGTGCACGATACGGGTGGACCTGGAGTTGTGCGAATATGATGTTGAGTATTATGTGGGATTTCGCGTTGCGTGCCAGCTGGTCGTGTTATCTCAGGAAACTCTTGAGAAAGCAAATGATGATAGCTGGTTTCGCCAGTCAAGACCTTCACAGAATAAATATCATTACAGGCTGCAGTAATAGCTGTGGCGGATAAGGTTGTGGTATTATCAACTAATTTTTGGTTTCTACAATCTACTACTAAATTATAAAACGATAAAAAATCCACGCCTATAATTGGTTTTGTTACATTGGCAACAACAAATCGCCAAGGATATTCGCGGCGAAGTCCGAAGTCCAGATTAAGGTGCGCGTAACCGAAGGTGTCGATTGTGGTCCCATTGGCTGCCGTCAGTCTGTAGCTCGTCGGTGTTCGACGCTCTCGAAGTTGTGACACGGGGAAGACGCAGAGATCGCTACCGGTATCGACCAAGTACTGCGCCTTCGACCTTCTGTCGGTGACAAATAGGCGACCAGAAGAGACAGGGCTATCGGCTGTCGCCATTACCGAGGGCCCATCGCATTTCCCGAGTTCCCCGACTTGCCGTAATCACATGGCTGGGGGCACTTCGTTGCATTTGTACCGTGCCGCGAATGGTACCAGCAAGTGGGGAATTTCCTGTAACTGGACTGCGATCTGGTGCGGCTCTTAGAACGGTCCTGCTTCCTGGAATGTGAGCGGTTGCGATTGCCAGATCGTGACCGCCGGTTTTCCCGTGTGGTAAGGGATTGTACCTGCTTCCTGAGTTCGGCGATTTCCTTTGCCATGGCGTCCAGGCTGGAACCAGGTGCGCAGCTAGTAGCGGCTACTTGCGGGGTCGACGGTACAATTGCGTGGATCCTGTCAGCGAGATCAGCCAAAACACTCAAGGTGGCTGTGGGTCGCGCTGCGAGGACAGACTGAATGTTCCAGGGCAATCGGCTAGTCCACATTGTGCGCAGGAACTCTTCTGATACTTGTGAGCCAGCCAGGTCTTGCAGGTGTCGCAAAAACTGTGAGGGCTTGCGATCCCCAAGTTCCTCATGCATAAGGACCTGCTGCGCCTTCTTCTCGCTCGTGTTACCGAGACGCTTAATCAGCTCGGTCTTCAGCATCGTGTACTTATCTGCAGCTGGCGGATTGGTTATTATATCCTTGACCTCTTTTGAAAATTGCCGATCTAACTGGCTAATAACGTAATGGAATTTTGTCAAATCATTCGTAATTCCCGCTATTGCAAATTGACCTTCAATTTGGGAGAACCATATCTCTGGTTCCTCTGGCCAAAAAAGGTGGTACACGAACGCCGACTTTAAAAATCTCGGATGAGGGCATTTGTGTAGCAGTAGTAAACGGTGCAGTGGAAACGCTATCTCCGCTATTTTGCCCGGAACCAGTTTCTTTGTCTTGCTTATTTGACATTTTCACCAAATTATTACGTACTGTTCTCCTGGTTTTCTTCGGCTGGAATCCTGTGTCCAATGGGGTCACCAATGTAGATGGTCCGTAAATTATATTCCTCGAAGGAAGATAAACACATCCACTTTTTCCAACACTTTAATGTCTATATTTGCAAAAGTTTATACAGCACAGAAGGAATGTACAGAGATAGGAAATAACATACGAAGAGACAGCTTAGAAGAAAGAGTAAATATAGCGAGCGTGCAAAGCGTAAAACAAGCCAACGCGTCGTAACTGGGAACAAAGGGCGAGCGGGCGAGTGAGCGGCGTGCGCATAGTGTCAAAGCTACAGGTCGACTGGAGCGGCCAGGTTGGCCGGCGCGGGCGCAAGTCATCGCGCCGCCAGTTATTAAATTGCGCGTTCGCAACATACGACGACAAGTTGGCACGTCAATAATGACGGATGTATAAATCAATATTTCTTAGTGTTTGTATATATATATATATAAATAACAATTTAGAATAGATCTGTAAATAGTACGAAAATATTTATGTGAGTCTGTATATGAATTATGTTAGGTGGGAGTTCCCCACGCAACAAATGTTAGCTAGAAAAATCCCTTAAGGGATAAGTTCGTCTTTGTACTAGTTTTTTCTGTTATATTTTATTTATAGAACAATAAAGAGTATTTATACATACTTCGTTAGTTTTTGTAAATAAAACGACAGATCTAGAATGCCTCGAGCAGAAGTTTATGTGAAAATCGTAATAGATCAAATCAATGCTCTCAAATAGCTCTCAACTCATGTAGAACATAACTTGCAGTCACCAATTAGCACCATGCTATGGTGATAGCTGTGCACGTATATGCACTGGAATGCAACGTCAAAGGACGCAGCCAGGCGTGCCATGATGTCGGTGCATCTTGAGGTAACGTTGTGGTTAGTTTAAAGCGGAGCGAGTTCAAAATCTTGATGAGAGGAAGCGGAATTATAAAGTCAAGGTAAAACGAAGTTATCAACCGTATCGAGGTATCCTTTCATTTCTCATAATTTCATTTGCACTAATTTCATTTGCCATAATGGTCACTGGCTATAACCATCATCTTTCCTAGTATCACATACCATAATTTCATTTGCCATAAATGCATTTTTCTGAATTCGTAAACTTTTCAGATAAGTAGAGCCCAATAGGTTAGGTTAGGATTGTTTTATTACAATTGTAAATAGTTCAAGGTTTCAGAAAAAATGCTCTTATGGCAAATGAATATTAGGGCACATTATCGTTATGGCATATAAAATTATGTCATATGAAATTCGGGAAAGTGAAATTATTGCATATTTAATTTTGTCAAACGATATCGATCCCCGTATTGAATAAAAAAGAAACTTATCTATACTGCCCTGCTAAGACAAATGGGGGTATCTCAGCCAAAACCTCTATAGCAAATTCAACCTGATTCCTAACCGGCGAGGATTGAATCTGCTTTGGCAATTGAGAGATACTGCCTATTGCCTGCAGTACACAAAAGATAAATCTAATTTTACTGTTTAAAATAGATTTAAGACTGACAGTTTCATAAGTTTTGTAACAACTCAACCATACTTAGAACTATATCTATAAAAGACATAATGAGACGTGATTAAATTCCAGTTAAATCCGATAAATGTCGTCTAAACGTCGTTTAATCTTCTATTCCACGTAATTTATTTATCAAAATGTCAGTGCCTTCGTCTTTGTCAGTTAAATAATATCCAAATTTTTCAGAGATTAGCGATGCTAAATCAAAACGTTACTTTTCATTCGCTGTATTAAAAATAATGTTATGGCACATTTAAAATATATTTAATTATTAAGAACCACATACATACATACATAACATCAAGCCTTCATTCCCAGAGTGGGGTAGGCAGAGCTAAAGAAATACTAACAACTCTAAAAAGACTTGTTGATAATTCTGTAACCACATTTTGCACAATCAAGCCAAGAAGTTTACTAGTATTAAGAACTTAATTTGGTTAATAGATATTGTTTGTCCTACTTTTTCTCTGCTAAGAAAGTAAAGTAAGAAAAATTAATAAAGTAGCATATACATTATAACTCGACTGTTAACAATACCTAATACTGTTTTTAATACCGAATGTAAGAAATGGTACGCGTGTTAAAAACCACAAACGTAAATTAGAAATTATAGAATAATTAAGTCAAGATCTACGAGTATAAGTACCTAATAGGGTCAAGCAACTGTTATTATTTCATTTTTATTTATAATATTTTTTTAATTATGTTGACGTTACTTATTGGTAAAATAATTATTATGAATTATTCATTTAAAATTTTATGTAAGTATTCTGTTTTGACAATCATGCTACTTTTAACTTACATTTTATTTTTCATGAAATAAATAAAATAAACAAAGTAATTTTAATTCGTCATTAAAATAGGTAGGTATATTATAATGAAATACCAAACACACGGACACGTTTTACCACTTTGGAAGTGTCTCTCGCGCAAAATATTCAGTTTAGAAAATATGTATTAGAAACCTCAATATCATTTTTAAAGAACTATCCATAGATAACCCACACGTATGGGTTTAATGAAAAAAAACAATTGAGTTTCAATTCTAAGCATGGGGAAACCGCAAAATTTACCATTTTTTTTTTTTGTGTGAAAATCTTAATGCGTTTCACTAAATTACTTTCAACAGCATAGATCTTATAGTTTCGGAAAAAAGTGGCTGTGACATACGGACGGACAGACAGACAAAAATGACGAATCCATAAGGGTTCCCTTTTTTGGCATTTGGCTACGGAACCCTAAAAATATTTAGTAATCCTAATGTATCGTTACTTTCAACTACCGTATGATTTATTACCGTATGATATATTTTCAGCGATATAATATAACCAACCTAAGTGTTGGTTTTTTAAATCCGCTAACTTATTACTAGGTACTACTGTTACGGGCAAAACCTAGTAAGCAATAAAACAAACCGGCCGAATGAGAGTAAATTTTTGTAGGAAAGTCTTTTTTATTATTATTATTTGTTGTACTGACAGATGGAAGACGGAGTTGGCGACCTTTGGGAATGAAACTTCAATGTTTTCTTTATTTATAAAATTGAGGATTTTCGCCGATACTCAACGTAAAACGTAACCTTAGGTTTATTATACACGATACCGTTTGATATTTGGGTGAATTTTTGAAACAATATTTTCACGTCATTTCGGTGGGGTTTTTATTTTTCAAGATTTTAGCATCTAAAGTCACTGGTTTGGATGAAGATTAACATAAGGGTTGCTTTGCTTTTTAGGGCACTTTACAGAAGCTAATAATTTAGCAGTAAATAAATTTTGAAAAAAAATGTACCACCGAAATGACGTGGGCAACACCGAAATGACGAATCATTAATAAATAGTGTAAAAATCATATCAATTCGATATCTACTGGGGCACGTATTTCAAAAAAACAAAGTAAGTATATTCATTCGGCATTATTTATTAAAACAAGTAAGTTGTGATATTGAGGATCTTTTTTCTTGATTTGTTTACATAATATCTTTCCCTATCCTTTTTTTTTACTAACTCATACTGAACAGGATCACTTTTTATTTTATTTCTCCTTATTCTCTCAGCAAGTTTATTTTTCTCTAACTGCTCTTTTTTATCTTATTTTGTTTTGGCCATTGTTCATGTTTTAACTAGAAAAAAAAGAAGTAGTTATAAAGCTTTGTGACTTCGTTAATTGTATATGTATAGATTATTTCATTTTGATCTTATGTTTTTCAATTGCCCTTAGAAATATTAAAATATAACGCAACTGTTAATTATCTAATTGTATGCTAACAAATTACACATAATTTAAACGGCTTTTGCTAGCTGTATACCACAGTTTGTTCGGGTATTGAATATTGGACCCTTTTGATATAGTTTCGTATAGTACTTAGTATTCATATTGAGTAATTTTACCGCAATTCGTTTTTGTCTTAGTAATAACACATTTTGAACGTGTTAAAGTTACATTTAATCAATATTTTCTGTACTTATTGTATCAAATAAAACTGTGTTCGTCATTTCGCTGTCACTGCGTCATTTCGGTGGGTAAAATCACCATGGAAATGACGCCAGCGAAATGATGACAATCGAGTATTTTGACGATTACTGCTAAACCAATCATGCTATGAATATATAGACTTTAACTAGACATAATAACTAAATATGATTTTAAGTGTCAAAAGATAAACTGGGATCAATTTTTTTTTGACCCTCAAGTAGTATCCCACGGAAATGACGTTAAAGTGAACCAAACTACGTCCCGTAAAAGACTTACCTCTCCAGACACTTAATAATCCGTTGTAACGCGTCTACTCCACTTGAATACCGAAGCAAAACTAACGTACTTACCTAAAGTAATGCAAACATGACGGTACAACTGTCGAGTAAAGAGTTATTTGCGGGTGTTTGAGCGTTATGATTTTAGTTGCTAAGCGTGGGACAAGATTACATTAGCCAATATATTATAATATCAAAATGCATTTCTAATAAACGAAACACTGTGAAATGCGTCTTTTATTCTAGTTTCTAAATATGTCGCCGGCCCCACAGAATAAAGACGCAATGTGCTATTACCTGCTTTTTAATGTTCATGCATTTTCGTGATCTACAGGTTAAAATACATCACCTCAATTTTTTCCAGAATTTTATTCGAAGTATTCAGGGAGTTACAAAAAAATAAAGTTTTATTCTTTGTCACACGGGAAAACAAAAAAAAATGGTAATGACTTGTTACTTAACAGGATTGACGAGTTATATTTTGTAAAGTGAGATACTGTTGTTTTGAAATGCATTAAAAAGACGAGTTGGACAGCAAAATCCATTACTGCTTTATTCTGGAGCACATTTCGATACTAAAATCCCGTAACATGGTGTCGCAACACAATTGCTAGATACTATGGTACAATAACATCCTGTACATTTCCTTTTCATTTAAACTGTTAAGTAGAGGCCATTGCCGAACTGAATAAGCGTTACTCAACTTGGTAAATGACATTATTGTCTCTTTCTATCATAGTTCACATCCGTTCACACCCTTTGCATGCCGACTCGGACGTGCCCTTCAACGTCATTCCCTTTCGGCTATTAGCTAGACCTGTTGTGTATTACTTAATTATTGAGTATCATTTGTGGTTGAGTGATTCGTAAGTTGACAAAACCGTTATTTCACGATGAACAAAAAGAAAATAATATTATCCTGCAATATAAACCCAAGGACAAGAAGGATTTTAATAATGTCTTGTGGTCCAGGAGAGCAAGGTAAGAGACGAGATACCTACCTACCTTATAAAGTTTTCATAATTTTTATAATTGCATTATAGAAGACTCTGATGAAGGCGAAGACTTTTCATCGGATGTTTCTGAATATCTGCCTAGTCCTGAAAGAGAAGAATCTTTGTTTGGTGAACTAATCAATGAGAATATGAAAACTCCATCAGCCATTTCAAACTTTTTTTCAAACATTGATGGTAGTGCTCTGCCTTCTCCACTAATTCAGGTTAATAGCGACAACGTTACTCCAAGAAAAATGAAAAATATAAACAGTGATACTCTGGAGTCCCCGAAAACCTTTTTAGACCTGGATACGCAAGAGCAAAATATGGTAACTATTCAAGAAATTCCCACATCAAGTTCTATTCATGACTTGAGTACACCGTTGGTTGAAGAAGAAAACCGAAGAATAATTTTAGAAGAACAGGATTCTAACACCACAAAAGAGACAAATCAGACTGTATTAAGCAATTTAAGCATAGAAACTAATCAGTTAAGCGCAGAGCAATTAAGTTCTTCTGAAACAACTAAAACATTAACCAGAAAAAGACAAATCAACAAAAAAGATTGGCAAGATGTCAAAAACTAGAGGTTGAAGAACGCGGGAGAAACTTATTTATCTGTTCGCAAGAAAGTATCCAGACCTGCTAAAAGTATAGGGGACGTGTGCTCTTGCAAGAAAAAGTGTTATGAAAACATTACGCAAGAACAGAGAACTATTATTTTTAACCAGTTTTGGAATATTGGTGACCACGAACGGCAATGGCATTACATATTACGATATGTCTCATCCCAGGATATAAAAAGAATGTCCTTTAATAGAAAGAACAACCGCACTCAAACACTTATGTATCGATTTCCGCTGAATGATGGGCTAGTTACTGTCTGCAAAAAGTTTTTTCTGAACACTTTAAGTATTTGTGATAGATTTGTTTACACAGCTCTTGAGAAAGGAAAAGCGGGCTCAAAGATCACTGATAATAGAGGTATTCACGATAATCGGCCGAGAAAAATGAGTGAAGATACTGAAAAAAGTATAATCACACACATCAATCTGTTTCCGGTCAAGGAATCACACTATGTGAGAAAAGAGACTAAAAGACTTTATTTACACGAAGACGTTAAAAGTATAAGAAATATGTACCGGCTATATAAAGAATGGTTCATAAATTTTACCAAAGAAAATCCGGGGGTAAAAGAAGCTACACGAAGACAATATGAGACTATATTCAACACCAGATATAATTATTCGTTTTTTAAGCCGAAAAAAGATATGTTTTCCACCTGTACATTATATAATGAAGCTGACGAAGAGAGAAAAAAGACGCTGGAAGAGAATTATCAGGCACACATTTTAAGGAAGGAATATATTCGTGATATAAAGAGAAAAGAGAAGGAACAAGCAGACCCCATGACTACAACCGTAGCAACATTCGATCTCGAAAAAGTCTTGAATATTCCTCAATCAAACGTGGGTGTCTTCCACTACAAACGAAAGTACCCAATTTACGATTTTACTATTCATAAGAGTTTAACCAAAAAAGGTTACTGTTATGTATGGCATTTGCAAATAGCTAAGCGAGGTGCTATTGAAATCGGTAGTTGCCTTTTGGATTTTATTCATCAGGAGCATACCCAAGGCATCACATGTTTTTCTTTTTATTCAGACAGTTGTCCCGGACAAAACAAAAATAGGTTTATATTTGCACTTTACCTATACGTTTCAAAGAAATTTAAAATAAACTTTATTCACCGATTCTTCGAAGTAGGCCACAGTCAATCTGAAGTAGATACGATGCATTCTTGTATAGAGCGAGCCAAAAATAATACGATCATATATAACCCTGATCAAATGTACGGTATTATAATGAACGCCAAAACTAAGGGGGAAAAGTATACCCTAAAAGAGATGCAACAGGCGGACTTTTTTAACATCAAACAGCTAGTTGATGGAAAAAATTGGGACCGTGATATAAATAATGCAAAAGTCAAATGGTCTTATGTGAAGGAAGTCAGTGTCATGAGCACAAAACCAGATCAGCTTATGTTTAAATATGATTTCGCTGAAGACTGTCTAATACTCAACACTGAGATTGCCTCCAGACCCTCTAGAGGTAGTAGTGCTAGATTACCGCGAGGAAGAATATCTGCAACTAATACTTCTGTAAGTTCGAGCTTAGATAACGAAGAAGCCGCTGGTTCTAGCTTACAAGCCTTGAAACCTGCATATAGCCAGCGTATTCCCGTGCCAAAGGCTCTGTACAATGATTTAATGAGCTTGTGTCGCTCTGAGGCTATTCCTCGACATTATCAGGAGTTTTATAAATCGTTGAGTTGTGATAACAACATCGAAGAAATTGATTCAAACGAGGAAGAGGGTTAAAATTATTTTCATGGAAAGTTGACGCAAAGTTGAAGTAAGTTGCGGTAATAACTGTCTGTTTAGCGGTAATAACATTGTTTTAGAAATATTGATCTCCAATCATTAATAAACAAACTCAGAATAAAGAATTCTTTTGTTGATTGACGTCTTGTAGTTCTTATTTAATTATACACTTCTACCTGTTCCCCCTCTGATATACCGTAATATGTTGTTACAAAACAATCAAGGTCATAAATACACCAGAAGGAATACATAATCAACTATTACCTTATGTGTAATATTTAAAATGGACCAGAATAAAGCAGTAATTGCATATTACCACGACCTTTTAATGGGAAAAAAATCAGGAACATACAAGTTATAGTATATTACCAATTTAGGAAAATGCCAATTGCGACCCGAATAAAGACGCAAGATACAGTTACGTACACAAGGACATGGCAACATTGTGGTAAAACAGTTTTTTAACAATATCTAAAGAGTTTTTTGTGTTATTAGTAAAGTTTTTTATTGAACAACTGCACAAAAAAATACACTTTCAAATAGTACTTAAACCAAGCATCTCCTGTTTAAAGTCAAAAAGTTATTTAGGATGTTCGGTTTTTTATTTTTCCTGTAAAATTTACTTTTTGCACTTACTGCTTTATTCTGTGGGGGCGGCGATGTGTAATACTTATTAATACGTTTCTTAGACATGCAGTTATGCTAAATTGTTTGAAGTAAACCGCAAGTGGGACAATGCTCACAGACTTAGTGCATTATGAAACCTGATTTTGTTGTATATTTTTTTGGACTTTTTTTGTATTAAAACAATGTCAAAAATGAAATGCCTGAATGTATTTTAGTGTCTTCAATGTGTAAAAAAATAACTGTGGTGTTAATTTTATTCGCTTTTCTTTTAATGAGCTTGGGACGTCTAAAAATTCGCTCTAAAAATACACCCATTTTAACCATTCAAGCTTTAGTTTGTGGTTTTTAAAAGCTCTTATAAATTCTGGAGCTACATATTATTTTCCGGGTTCTTTAATATTTTCTTGCATTCTCTCGTTGTTTCATTCAAATTTAAAAGGAATTTTTAGGTTTTATTTTACTTGCTTGGTTCCTCTATCAAAGCCAATCAAAGGGAATATATTTATACTGTGTAATAATTAGACCCCGCTATCGGAGGTGCAAATTGGTAGCTGTCAAAATCTTAGGGATGAGTAAAAATATTTATGATGTCGATATCGATATTCTTACTTTTTCTGTACAACTAGTTTTATATGTACAAAAAAAAAAAATACAAATATATTTATTTACCAAAAAAAAACACAGTTAATGCAGGTTTTACAGTATAGCAGTGACTCCCACACTAGGCGTAGCCTGTATCGTGGGAATCCAAACATTACGAGAGTATCGAGGACAGTGCGGCAAAAATAACAAAAACATGCAGTATAAAACACGACAAAAAAGAAAAACTCAAGTAGGTATTCTTCTTTAGAAAGTACAAAACAGGAAATTTCATTTTATTACAAACTATAATTAACATTAGTTATTATTGTGTGTGGAGTGTAGGGGATAGTGTAAATGTGTAATAAGTATGTATAAGTGGGAAAGAGAAGGAGTAGGAGAGGCGGCAGCCCTGCGCGAGAGATCAACTCTTGGGATCAGTCGGCAGCTATAGATGCCGACCACTGACGCTTACCTCAACGCTTCTTCGACCTGATTGTAATTCCAAGATAGCAAGAGACTCCGTATTTTATTAGTAGCCTCGGCAACACGGCAGCGCTTTATGTCGCATTTACTTAGAATTACATTATAAATGTGGGGGAAAATGAAAGCTTTATAGCGTTTAGCAAATGAGGTTTTAAATGCTGGAGTAGGTACTTTAAATACTCTTTTTTTAAGCATGTCAGGATAAGTCGGCAAATTCAAAGTCTGCCTATGCATAAAGGTAGCAACTCGCATCAGAAATAGTCTACGGACACTTAAGACTTGTGCTTCCTTAAACAGATCCTCTGTAGAGAACCGCCGGGGTTTCCGAAGGGATACCTATACCATTTTTAGACTACAATTTAACAAGTTTTTTTGGGCTCCATGATTAAAAATGAATAGATAAGATATTGGGTTTATTGTTAAATATATCATGACTGCACTAGATTACTGTAGAGAAACTGGAAAGAAAACTGATCGTTCATTAAGAATACGATAATCAATATCCCTTTTGGTGGACATAAAAGAAATTTATTGTTATTTTTTTAATTTAAATCATTTATGAATGGTTTGTGCTATGAAGATAACGATAATTTGTTAGTAATGATGAAAAATTGAAGAATTTTATTTACCTATATAGTAATGAAAAATATTTAGCACATTCATTTTGTAATTATATAGTCCTGTTTTATAAAATAAACAAGTTTAATTAAAGTCCTGGACCCTCATTATGGTAAAGAAAAGATATCGACATATAGCTATATTTATCGACATAGCTAGTATTTCAAAATAATTTTAACTCATTCCTAAGAACTTGACAGCTACCAATTTGCACCTCCGATAGCGGGGTCTAGTAATAATTAAGTGAGCGGTATACTATCAATATTTCATGCCTTTATACTGAATTCAGTGGCAATTCTGGCAGAATTATGTACCTATAGATTAATACTGCCCTCATACGACAAAAGGCGGTATCACAAATTCAGTAGTTTGGCTACTCAATCGTATCACGTAATTTGCGACAGGAGTTTTGTTTAAGATACTGCAACTTATCTTAACAGGGCAGAAAATGACCCTATCCTAGGATGATCCTAGTGGTAGTAGGATCGCTACCACCATCTTATCCATTAACCACCCGCCAAGCAACAGTGTTCGCATTGTTGTGTTCCGGTGTGTGGATAAGACAACCGGTGAAATTACTAGCATAGAGGCATTCCATCTTAGTCCTCAGGGTTGGCAGCGCATTTGAGGTCTTAGGATTATAGTCTTGATAATTCAAATGTCTATGGGTCTCAGATTCCACTTACCATCAAGTGGCCTGAGTGCTCGTGTGCCTTCTCCTTAACATAAAAAAAAAAAAAAAATTGTTTACCTGGGTCTTTTAAATTGTGCTATTTGTGTGTAATATTTTTGTTTGGTGGATAATAAAGGACGTATTTATTGTGTGTTAATTTAAGGATACAGGTGGACGTTTTCTAAAAACACTAGTTGCGAGCCTAGTAGTCAGCCTGTCACTAGTTTATTAGTGACAGGCTGCAAGCCCATCGCCTAACAGTACTATTCTTACAAGACTTAATACGTTTTTTAAAACTTAATATCCACACTAACCGACTACCATATCATGCTAATAATACAAATGCGAAATTAAACTAAAATTTCACGGTCTGTCTGTTACGCTTTCATGGCTAAACCTCTGAATCGATTTCGATGGAATTTGGCTTTGAGCTCGAACCTTAACATAGCGTCGGTGATACTCCAATACCGCGTATCTAACAAATCCAGTAAGTTGCAAAATTTACCTTACTGCCTTACTTGCTAAGGTGTATTTTGCACCTGAACATCTTTGTTAGTTACGCGGTATTGAAATATCATCGACGATAGGGCTTTTTACCCACGATCAAGGACTTCTATGCAGACGGACGCGCGGTCAATAACTAGTTTATTCATAAATTAAATTAACGGAAGATTAATTTAACGCTTCAATTACTTAGTTAAAAGACAAAAATAACTTAGTAATTCTAGCGTGACGAACGTTTGATCAAACATTTGACACTTACTAAGCATGTATCAAAGGGAATATATTCCGTGTATTAATTACGCAAGATATACAGTACCAAACATGGCATCATTATGTTGATTAATAGATACTAAGACAGGAAGAAAGGGAGTGACCTTTGCCCAACATTGGGACATTATAGGCTATTAAAAAAAGATCTAAGGTTAAATAATTAACGAGTATTATGTTAAGTTTAGAAATACACAACTGTACAACAAAGCAAGATTTATGAGATATTGCTGACGAATCATTTTGTGTTTCCTCCGAAGTCGTTTATCGGCTATTCCCTCAAAAAATGTACTTTTTTCTTGATTAATAAGTACCCAATATCCTTCCTTCGGATTTTTCCTATCCTGATACTAAATTTCATCGAAATCGGTACAGCGGTCTGGTCGCGAAAGCGTAACAAACGGACAAAGTTACTTTCACATTTATTGTATTAGTATGGATACCTGTTGCCCTCGATTTTGTCTTTTATCACCATTCATTCAGAAATTGACATTCTTCCCGAGATTTTGTTGGAATACTTTAATTGTTTCTTGTAGTTGTTTGGTTAGAGTTCTAAACGAATTAGTTTACACCGCCTGCCATGAATTCGTCCTCAGTTATTTCTCTATCCAAGGTTGTCTGGAAGAGATCGCTATTTAGCGGTAAGAGAGTATTTGTATTGTGTTGTATACCTATGATTTAAATGTATGTTCCGTTTTATTTTTAGGTGTTCAATAAAGAGTATTTGTATTGTATTGTAATGTACTTTACGTATATGCTTTCTCAGAATTTACCAAATTTTATTAAAATCGCTTCAGCGTAACAAACAAACAAACAGAGTTACCGTCGCATTGATCGCTTCATGCTTACTCCATCAAAGGGAATATTCCGTTCATGATTAATTACGCAAGCTGTATATAGCCATTATGGTAGCTGCATACGAGCAGTAACTCAGTTAAAATTCCTACAGCAATAGCAACCTCATTCCTAAGAAAAGAAGGTTTAATCTGCTTCGACTATTGTATTTGAGCTACCACTTATTGATGCTTTTTATTCATATTAGTGCCAATTCTGGCACAATTATAATGACTTATGGTTAATAAAAGATAAGTTAAGGTAAGTAGGCCGCACGGACACTTTTACACGTCAAAATTCTACTAGCGCTTCAAAGAGGAGACCACTGCTGAGAAGAAGATATAGATTCTGCGTGTATTTAATTAATGCAATTATAAGCATATATCGACGCTTGAAAGGCGAAATGGGATAAGCGAAATTTTTGTGATATTGAGTTACAGTCAAGGTTATAAATATGTATACACTTTAGTACCTTGTCACTATAATCGCTGTGACAATTTCATATGGCAGTTTAAACATGCCGTTAAATAGACAAGGTACTAAAGTGTATACATATTTATGACCTTGACTGTACATACATATTCGCACCTTCGGTAAAACAAGGGCACAATTGCCCCTTTAGTCACATTGTACATTGTGCTCTAGTTCTAGTGGACAAGGGTATAATTGCCCCTTTAGTCACATTGTATATTTTGCCCTTGTTCTACCGAAGGTGCGATGTATCGTTCAAATCAGAAAAATCTGCTGATTTGAACGATATATGTAACTCAATATCACAAAAAATGTCGCTTATCCCATTTCGCCTTTCAAGCGTCGATATGCACCAGATTTTTAGAAGACTTAAAAGCTGATTTTGGGCCTTATAATAATCCTATATAAGGCCCAAGTATCTATAATTCATCAACCATTTTGAACCGACTTCAAAAAATTAGGAGGTTCTCAATTCTCGTTTGATTGTTCCCCGATTACACAAAGACTGCTGGATAGATTTGAAATTTTTATTTGCTTGATTGGGTATACTTTCTTGTTGGTCCAATTTCCAGCAGATTAAGATCTGATGATGGTATCTAGAAGAAATCGACGGAACTCTCAAACATTATAGAAATAAATATACGTGGACGACATAACAGTATTATCATGAAAAAAAAAAAAAACTAAAAACCTTCAAAAAGCTAGGAATAACTTCTGTTAAAATAATAGGTCAGTCTTACTGAAAATGTCGTTCCACAATATTTTTAATCGAAATCCGAATTCAGTTGGACTGATATTATCTGTCATTTTAAAAGAAGTCATTTCTTGCTTTTTGACGTTTTTAGTTTTTATATTTTTACAGCTTTAAATTGTAATCCTTATGAAGTTACAAGTATCTTACATAATATACTGTTACAGGTACTTTTAATTATTATAATCAACTGCCCTCTACCGATTGTCTTATTATTTACTTTTTATTTACTTTATTGTCACCTCACCCTGACAATACAATACAGTATAGGACGCTTAATTGCACACTACATATAAATGTATACATATAGATAAATTATACCATATCGGATCTCTTCCAGTCGCTAGTGATCAAGTAATCGGGAGCTAGTTTAGTTTACCAAAAGTTTAGTAATTTTTGTTTTAGGTGTTATAGAGCGCTAGCTGGACGGATCCATAACGCATCAGCATCGAGTCAGCTAACCACTAAACAGCACTTGTACAAACCTATAATAGTTATTTATGCAACTGTTACATAATAAGTAAGAGGCTACGATACTCATGCGCGTTCACTGCTGGATAAAGGCCTTCCCAAAGGACTATAATTCACTAACACCATAATTTATGAGAAGCCGCAAGAAACTCTAGCAGACTGTTATTATTATTTTAAACTAGCTTCTGCCAGTGACTTTGTTCGCGTATAATTAGGAATATCACCATCCCATGGAAACAGTGCTAGGTCATGGATTAATTAGTGTGAGTGTTCATTCAAAATATAATAAGGTACCTCATTTCTAAATTGCATTCAGATTCATCTAGCCATTTTACTGTTAAAGAGCAACAAACATACTTACAAACATTTTTTTTTTTTTATGTTAGATAGAAGGCACCCGATCACTCAGGCCACCTGATGGTAAGTAGAATCTGAGACCCATAGACATTTGAATCCTCAAGACTACAATCCTAAGACCTCAAATGCGTTGCCAACCCTAAGATAAGATGGAATGCCTCTAAGCTAGTAATTTCACCGGTTGTCTTATCCCCACACCGGAACACAACAATGCGAACATTGTTGCTTGGCGGCAGGTTAATGGATAAGATGGTGGTAGCTATCCGGACGGACCCTGCACAGGGTCCTACCACCACTAAAACCACCGGAACACAACAATGCGAAAATACATTTATGATCAAAAAAACTGCATAAAAAGATTTATATTTTATTGGACCTTTTGATTTCTATTTAACCTAAGAGATGACTGGTAGAAAACAATTGGACTATTTAGTCCGCCTTTTGTACACAATATAAATTTTGAAAAAAATGTGTTTAGTTAAATAAAAATAATAAGGTAATAAACATAAAATAAAACAATTTAGAAGGACATTTGTTTCTATTTATCAGTTTAGCTACAAAAATCCGAGAATCCCACAAGAGCTCTTCGTTTCTCTAACAATGAACCTTAGAATTATAACAACGGGTTTGGAAAAATCAAGATTCGATACTCGGAGGCCATTGTGTACGGCGCATTGTATGCGTAACAGTTCGGTATAGAGTAGGAGAAAAACAAAGGAGTTGGAAATATCTTTGAGAGCTATAAAACATGGCTGCCGTACAGTTTAATGTCCATTACTTGCCATCAATAAAAACCGGGCAAGAGCATGTCGGACCATGCGCAGTGTAGGGTTCCGAAGCCGTTAAGTACTACAAACATAAGAATCAACAAGTAATAACTAATTTTCTATTTAAAATCAATTGGTGCTCTCTTAGATGATTTTAGTAGGTATAAACACTTTCATCGCCTGTATCTCAAGAACCAATGATGTCTACTACATACTACATATTCTCTTTCATTTTTTCTGATTTTTTGTATTTGTAGTTTTGGCTTTTGTAGTGGGGGGGGGGGACACTTGAGTCTACAAAAATTGGCTCTTTAAAGTTGGCGTGACTAATATGCAACTTCATGCCAAAATACAGCTTTCTAGTACTAAGAGTCTCTTAGAGTCACCCTTATAGTCTGGCGAAACTATATGGTTCCTAGTTTGACTACGGAACCCTAAAAACCTGCCAAGTACAAGTCAACTCTCGCATTGATGGATCCGCCCTTATACATTTAGTGAATATGTAAAAACATGTCTTATTATTAATTAAAATAACCGGCCAAGTGCGAGTCGGGTTCGCCACCATTTAATTTTTTTTTTTAGTTTTTTTTTTATATTGTCATCGACGAGCGGGCAGGCAGACAGACGGCCCACCTGATGGGAAGTGGTCACCGCCGGCTATGGGCATTTGCAACGCCGGAGGCGTCACCAATGCGTAAATGGTCTCGAAGAAATGTAATGACATATTTTATGGTTGTTATAGTGATTACAATTATAAAAGTTGTTATAATGACATAGTCCTTTTTTTTTAACTTTCTACCTAATACGGTTCATAAGATACAGCCCACCGACTGACAGACGGACGGACAGACAGTGGAAGGTTAGTTAACAATGTCCCATTGGCATCCTGTCGGTACAAAAAAATTACAAATGAATTTAAAAGTAAAGAATGTAGAAACTCAAGCATAAAAATAATTAATATACGGATTTTGCATGTCGTTTGTTGTATGAATCTAATAATGCACAATATACAAAATTTGTAAAAATAAGTTTTGGAGACAGACCCCAAACAAAAATAGTCTAAATTTGACAACTTCAAAATGAAACAATGCTTAGGTAGGAAAAGGTTCCTTTTCTTTTTTATTTATCAATAGGCATTTTCAAAATAAAGTGTAGGGTACGTTAAGAAGAATTAAGAAACATTAACTTTTGCCGGTTTTGTGACGAAATTAGCCATATTAATGTATGGCAAAAGCTCGTCAAAACTGATAAAGTTAACTTTTCCTAATTTTCCTTAAATAGGGTACACTTTAATAATATAAACCTGCTCAATAGTCATCGGATTGACTTTAAATGTTGCTTATGTAGGTACTTACGAGTATTCATATGATTTTTATGAAAATACATTAATATGGAACCCATCGAGCTGGTATGATGATAAAGACGGAGGTGAGCCATAGGAACTCTTTAAAAAATATCGGCTAAAGGTCACATAGATCAGTCGAATTGGAACTCGTTTGACTTGTCTTTGACCAACCAATAATCCTCAGTTTTATAGCCCAGTAAGCTTCCTTATTTACGCTATTTTATTTCTTTGTTACAATTTAATTGTTTTCATCACTGAAGCAAGCCAGCCAGTGCCAAAGCTTAAATAATACTTCTAAAGTACTGGTTATGCTACTCTATGTTTACGCTGTTAGAAAGGTTGGGACGTTGGGACGGGAACACGGGTTGTTTATCAGGTATTGAGCTTATACCAGCTTAGTTTTTGGATTCTAAGATAAGTATGCCAATACGGTACAGTCACTAATTGAGGATTATAAATTATAAGTACCATCTCAGTCTCTCGGGCTATAAAATACCTCAGTTAAACATTTCAACTAATCGAAGTGAACTTTGATAAAAGTTAAGTAACCGTGAAAAGAGAACAAGGGAAGCCGTCAAAAGCATGTCAGACCATGCTGAGAGTGTGGTTCCGTCACCGTAACTTTAATCATAAAAAACCGGCCAAGTCTTAGTCGGACTCACGCGTCGAGGGTTTCACGCAAACTTGTTTCTTACAAGCTTTTTATTAACTTGCAATGTTTGTACGCATGTTTGTTCGGGTCAAAACTTGCAAGGAAGACTTGCACCACTTCCCGGGGACCGATAAAATAATATGGCATCATTTATTTATTTAATTATTATTTATTTATTGAATTAAATTTCACAGAATAACAGTAGAACCAAAGCACAAATCAAATCATCGAGCTGGTTTGACGATGGAGTCGAAAGATGGTGACAGAATCTCCCTTATATTTAATTTAAAGTAGGTCTACCGTGTTTGGACTCATTAGGTTAGTCTTCATGAGCTTAATAACTAATAAGATATATTGGACGGATTTTAGCATTTGTACTTTTGGCTGTAGAAACACGTAACTCTAGAGAAAATGACAGTTCTATAGTTCAATATTCTTTTAACAATTTATCTAAAAAATTATAATGAAATACACAAGTAAAGTTTTTATAAAAAGCTATCCCATCGCAGCACACGATGTTGTAAGATGAAAATAATGATTTAAGCTTGCTTTTCATGTACAGGAGGTACCCTGAAATGCATTTTTTTCAGGTCTTATACGTACATCTATGTGTACAGTTTTTTCCAGTCTCGAGACGGGCATCTCAAGATCGCTCATACAACATACAGACGGACGGGTGAAACTAATGTCAAGTTTGACTTTGGAAGCTTAAAACCACTCTTTCGCATATATAATATTATAATTATTACATAGGGATTAAATTAATTTGATTCCTAAATCGGCGGAGCTCTATAGCATGGAAGAAGAATGTCCATCAGTCCGACTTAATATTTTCTCTTTTGTCTGTCCCGGGAACTCGAACAAAGTGAATCCCTAACGACTCTCGTCATGCTTTCGTATAACGGTCTTATTCTGAACAATTATGAACTTGCGTGAAAAGGTTGGAAATCCTAAAATAGTCGGTAGATTCTTTGAACGGCTTTAAATACTTCCTAATATTATAAATGCGGAGGTGTGTTTATTTGTTAGTTTATTTTGTTTTTAATACCCCAATCGATGGACACGAATTTTTAAAATCTCAGAAGCAGGTTTAAGGTCGCTTTTTATCCCGGAAAATTGAAGTTCCCAGGGAATAGTAGTAAATGACTTTTAACTGGACGCAGTCACGGAAAAAGGTACTTGTTGTACGTGCTTTTAATGAAATATGATTTCAAATTCTTTTTTTTTTGGCATTTTCTAAAAAAAAACCTTTTCATATTTGGAATTTAAAGTTTACGACAGCTATATTAGGGTGCACTGACGTTTCGCACAAAAACGTTTCGCGAACTAATTCGTTTCCCAAAAACATTATTTGGGCAAACGCATTTTTTTCCGAAACTGTAAATGTTTCAGGATTTATTTCTGGACCATCGTGTAGGACTCTGTAGGTTAGGTTAGGTTAGTTTTATAAATATTCTGAAACGTTTACAGTTTTGGAAAAGTAAGCGTTTGCCCCAATTATATGTTTGGGAAACTTTCTTTGACCAAAAATTAGTAAATCCTTTATTAGTTATTTTAGTAAGTATTAACTATGCCAGGCTTCGAATATCTACTGTTATAAAACATATTTGATATTCATAAAGATATTTATAATACAACAAATATAAAAAGATAGTAAAGCCACAACGGTAAAAAAGCGGCAATTCACAACGTGTCTTTTTCATAAACCTATTTGAAAAAATGTTTTATTAGGTCTCAATCAAACAACGTTTATTTACAGAGCTGTCGTCGGCTAAGCAAAGAGTAACGAACGAACTAAAATAATACGTCAGGAAACGATTGTCCATTTTTCATCCATTTGAAAAAATACCATTTAAAATTGCATTCAGCAGTTGAAGCAAAATACAATTGTACGAGTATCACAAAACGGACATAATGCAAAATAAGTTTTATATATGTATTAAATACAGTACATAAATTAATAAAAAAAGTTTTTCTACACCATAAAGTGTTATAATTTATCTTACTGACGACACGTTGGCCTAGTTGGGAGTGACCCTGCCTCCGAAGCCAGCGGTCCCGGGTTCAAATCCCGGTAAGGGCAGATATTTGTGTGATGAGCACGAGTATTTGTTCCTGAGTCAGTATGTTTTCTATCTAAGTATTTTTATCGTAGTCTAGTACCCATAGTACAAGCCTAGAGCTTAGTTTGGGACTAGGTCAATTTGTGTGACATTGTCCTGTGTTTTTTTTTTACTGATTTTACGAGTATATCGTGCATGTTATTAAAAAGCGTAATGTTTTTTTCTGATCCTCTAAATTTCTCTTTGTATGTAATAGGATTTCTTATTAATTTTTAAAAGCTAAATATTCCATCTCTGCCCGCCTTTTGAATCATTTGCAAGAGTCATTTATTTTCTTTTTCATTTGGTCCATATAATTTATTCGCAGTCATTTCTTTCAACGCTGACATACTGATTTAAATTAAGTATTATATTCTCTGCAATGCAAATCCTGAATGAGTATAAAAATATATCACTTTTTTGGATATAACAAACCAAAACCTAATAAAAACTGAACAATACAAGAAAGAAGAAATAAAGTTTCGCAGACATGAAAAAAGACTGTTATTTACGAGTATGGAAATATTTTAAACCACACACAAAACCACGCCTTCATTCTCAGAGTGGGGTACGCAGAGCTACAGAAATACCAACAATTCTAAATGACTTGTTTTTAATTCTGTAACCACTTTTTGCACAATCAGGCCACGATGTTTACCAGTGTATTAGTGACAGGCTGCAAGCCCATCGTCTACAAGCCCTTATTCCCTTAGTCGCCTCTTACGACATCCACGGGAAGATATGGAGTGGCACTGTTCTAACCCGGCAACCGCACGGACAATTGTTTGTGTATTTTAAACCAGAACAGAGTAAATACTAATCCACATGTTTAACTACCTATGTCTGTTTGTATTAAAATCTTGGATGCTTGTTTGTAATAAAAACAATGACAAATACACAAATTAATTAAAAACCATGAACCACGTCAAAATGATTAAGGAGTTGGCTTCCATGGATCCCATGATCAAGACTTGGCGAGATTTAAATGGGACCCATAAGATAATAATGTATGTATACGAACAAAAAACATAAAAATTATATTAGACAAAAATATAGCAGGGATGTACAAAGGCAAACTTATCTCTTTAAGGGATCTCTTCCTTTAAGCGACTGAGGAATAATTAATGACAACGAATAGCCAAATAAGTGCAATAAAGAGGAAATTATGGTATTTAATACCCAAATTGAAATTGCAATAAGTATATATTATAGAACACAAGTCAGACCTACTTCTCTTTAGTTTTGAAAGAATTCACAGACTGAGACTGCTTTATGACAGTAGGTAATTTATCTTTGACGATACTGACACGGTCCAAGGTTCAAATACAGGTAAGGGCATATATTTGTGTGATGAACATGTATTTGTTTCTGAGTCTTGGGTGTTTTCTATGTATCTAAGCATATAATTCTCTATGTAAGTAAGTTTATCATTGTCTAGTACCCATAGTGCAAGCCTAGAGCTTAGTTTGGGACTAGGTCAATTTGTGTGACATTGTCCCGTGATATTTATTTAAGTATATATTTATCGTTATTTTTTTCATTAAATAAACCTACACATAAATTGAGAAGCTTCTCCTTTTGTGAAGGATGTTAAAAACCTTTCGAATCCCCGCACTCATCACACCTTAAAGAAAGTCCCTTTACATACACAGACAAAAAAAGGATTTCCTGAAACCAAGAAAACAATGGCTCTTAAAAGAGACAAGAACTCTCAGAAAAGGGTTCAAGTCTGCAACTGTGTTTACCTTACGTCTTTCCTTCTTTAGGGTTCCGTAAATATTACAGAAAACTTTAATTTTTCATCACAGTAAGATAAGGTAAAGATACGAGGTAAGGTTTGTTATTAATAACAATATAACATTATATTTGCCAATTTATGCTACTTAGTTTTAATATAGCTATTTCAGTAAATAAGGTTAAAAAATATTTTTAAAAGTACATCTACAAAAGAAATATTAGGTTAAGAAAAGTGAAATTATTATTTTAGATGCGAAACAAACTAGTTTTTTTTTTAATCTACTTTTAAACATAATAATCTTAGATTCGTTTTGAATTGTACACGTGGTTTGAAATACTTCTTTTAATTTCATAATGGACGTTTATTTGTTTTGTCTCACTCCGTTACCGTAACTGAATTTTTAAATAGGTTACTTTTGCAACATTTATTCACTACCATATTAAAAATATTTAGTAGGCTTACGTCACAAACTACTCATTGAAAATTAATAATTTAATTATACCAAGAAAACTTTAATTAATTTAGGACTCGACTCCTTAATTGCCCAGTTGTCCAAACGTTTATAATTAAATGTTGACTATAGTCGCGCTGTCCCTTTTTACCTTACCGAAACAAAAAAGGATAAGAAGTATCCTAATGAGGCAATACAGCAACTGGGTGCATGAACTATTTATTATATATTGCCATATTTAGCTCGCGATTTCGTCCGAGCAGTAGCCATTTATTGCTTTTCCCTGGGGAGTTGACCAGTTTTTAGGGGCGAAATGCAGCCTGTGTGCCCAGACACAACCTATTTCTGTGCCAAATTTTATTCAGATTCCCTAATCCGTTCTGACGTGATTGAGTAACATACATTCAAATTTTTGCATTTATTATATTATAGTAAGATAAGACAAGACAATGATAGTGTAGAAAAACTTTTTAGATAATGCAATTTAAATGGTACAGAACCCTGCGACAAATCCTCAACTCGAACTTATAGAGTTGATGCTCATGCATCTTTCGCATCAGTGAGATTGCAACAAAAAATAATTGTGGTAATTAAATAAGCATTGTTGTCATTTTACTGCATTTTTACAAGCTTTTTATTAACTTGCAATGTTTGTGTGTACGTATGTTAGGGTCAAATCTTACAAGGAAGATTTGAACCACTTCCCGGAGGCCGATTGAGCTGAAATTTGATATACCTACCGTAACTTTGATGACAATACAGTAATATGGCATCATCGAGCTGGTCTGATGAGGGGTCGGAATGTGGTGACAGGATCTCCGCGATACTTTAGATTTTATTTTACAACTTTGTCGTTGTTTTTATTTTTATTCTATAACTATGGCAAATTACAACTTTATAATACCAAGAGTCCTTAAGTGAAGGCACATGGACATGGCGAAACTATAAGGGTTCCATCTTGACTACGGAACCTTAAAAAAACGGCATCTGAATCGGTCGATCCGTTTGGGAGCTACGATGTCATAGCCAGATACACAGACGCACATGTTCAACTGATAACACCTCTTTTTACATACATACACACACATACACACACACACACACACACACACACACACATAACATCACGCCTTCATACCCATAGTGGGGTAGGCAGAGCTACAGAAATAACAACTCTAAAAACGTACGTAGCTGCACAATTTTGTACCTTGTCGCTTTAACTCATTTGACAAGTGACTAAGCACTTAAGGATGCAGCTTCTTATAAGGTCGACTGTACTATGTTTAGCGTAGCTTTAACGAGTTAACATTTAAAGACATTGTAAAAAAATCCATGGAACTCGATTCAATAGGGACAAAAGGAAAAGAAAACCCATTTTT
Source organism: Acleris holmiana (assembly GCA_949316455.1). NCBI lineage: Eukaryota > Metazoa > Arthropoda > Insecta > Lepidoptera > Tortricidae > Acleris > Acleris holmiana. The sequence goes on along the minus strand of OX438777.1, from coordinate 4,081,480 downwards.
TTCATTTAAAAGTAGTGCAGGAAGTCACTGAGTGGAGGAAGATGGGTGCTTAAGTTTTATATTGGCTTATCTGGGACTTACTTAACAGGTTTAGATTCTCTGGAAGAGACAAAAAAGCAATGGGTGATTTTACTCAACACTGGTCGGAAATAAAACATTTGGGTGTGGGGTTCGAAATCAATACTTTTATGACAGGCGTATTCCATTCAAATGACGTAAATAATTAATAAAATAATCGTTTTATTTCTTCACAGTAGTTGATAAAAGTACTGTCCGCCTCGGCAGCAAGGATTTATGGACTCGTTCAGTCGAAGTCATAAAGATGTTTACACTTTAGTACCTTGTCACTTTCATTCACTGACTGGTAATATTGGTTTTATTTGCAATAAAGAGTTTACATCCATACATACTTGTATGACGGATCTTTTTAACACTGTTTGAGTAGTCCCGCCCGCTCGTAAAATATTGAAGCGCGTGCATTCTCAATTAGGTAGATTTACATTACAAGTGAGTCCGCTTGTTTGACTTTGCTCGCTCAACCGACCGTTTGACACAGAGCTTGTTCTTGTGTGTTTGGTTCTTTTCAATCTGACAATATAAGCCCAGTCTTGGTTCTATATCCTTGGTGAACGGATTTGGCAAGGCAGCAAATGGGTGGATTGCGTTACACAAAAGTGGAATACTGAGTAGGTATCCTCGTCTTAGGTTTTTAAAAGATCCAATTTTCTGAGTCGTGAATGGGAACGGGTTTTTGTTCTTTTTTTGAACGTATGAAATGAAAGGAGGGTTAGGAATAGTTTTTTTAAGTCAGTTGTATTTAGCCATACATTTATATGGCTAATTGAGTCACAAAACTGACAAAAGTTAACGTTTCTTAATTTTCCTTAACTAGGGTACACTTTATTTTGAAAATGCCCGTGTGCATGTGTGTAGTACATACATACATACATAACATCACGCCTTCATTCCCAGAGTGGGGTAGGCAGAGCTTCAGAAATACCAACAACTCTAAAGACTTACTGATATTTCTGTAACCACATTTTGCACTAACAGGCTAAGAGGTTTACTAGTGTATTAGTGACAGGTTGCAAGCCCATCGCCTAACAGTACTACAAGACCTTATTCCCTTAGTCGCCTCTTACGACATCCACGGGAAGATATGGAGTGGCACTATTCTAACCCGGCAACCACACGGGGCTGTGTGTAGTAAATGGTTATTTATATGCTGCTTATGACTTATAGCGCATTTTTTCACATAACTTTTTAATCTCTATTATAAGAAATGGCCAAAGCAGATTCAATCCTATACCGATGGTAATGAGGCTGCATTTGATCTGTTGTTAGTATTCCTCGTGTCACGACCGGATTTTATGTTAGGTAGGTATACACGTGTGTGGTAGTAAATGCGAAAGTATACGCTGCTTATGACTTATAGCGCATTATTTCACATAAATTTTAATTCTTATAATCGGAACTCCGAAAATTATTCTCATACCATTTTACATCATAATGATCACTCTTCACTCTTCATAATCAATATTAATCATTCACCTAATTATTTTTTATTAAAAATATCCAACTGTAAGGTTTGGTTAGGTTAGGTTAGGTTTGTTTTATAAACATCCTCTTTTCAGTAAAATTCACTTAAGAGTTTACATTACTATGAATAAAAAAATATGAGAAAAAAAAAATAAAGAGTGAAACAAATCGGTAGTATTACAAAAAAGAGGAATAAGAATTTGATGTGAGCTAATATAGACCATATCGTCGGTGATAAATTGATAATGCAATACCGTGTAAGTAATAAATTCAATAAGTTGCACAATGTACCTTACTGTCGTACCTGTTAAGGTGTATTTTGCACCTTATTTAATTTGGTGGTTACGCGGTATTGCACTATCACCGACTATATCAACAATGGTAGACATAACTCAGTTATAATAACACAACAACCATTCAATATACCTTACCCTAAAACAACCCCGGGTGAAATACGAAAACAACTAGCCGTATTTGGATATCCCTAACTTTTGTCCAACAACTCCAAAGTATTTCGCGTATAATATATCAAAGGCTTGTAGACTCAACGATGTAACTTTAAATTTTTGTTGAAATTCCCGGGGTATTTTGTTAGGAATTTCGTCAATTTGTCTTGGGGCAATTAAGGTTTTCGGAGACTTTTAAGAAGATTTATTACTACTGCGCATTGTAGGGAAAATTAAATTGTAAGAAATTGTCACGCTGTTCGATTTTATTGAGTGACGGAAGTCGTTAATTACAGCTGGTATTGGCCGCTCAAATTTTCATTTGAAATACGAATCAAATGCGAATAACTTTATAACTTTTAGTGTTACTATAGAAAAAGTTAGTCTATTGTTTGCTACATTTTTTCAATCGTCCATATTTAACTGGAAGATTCCGTCAAGGGATTTGCCTTCGAACTATAATTGTATTTCAGTAATTTTAATATTTATTAAGTGTAAATGTTAACATTCATACTTAGATTTTGACTTTTGATTTTTTTTCTTATTAGACCTAAGCAACATGGACATAATCCATTCATGATTTTTCCGGATAGAGATTATTAATGAAACTTACTATTTAATATTATAAACACATAAAAACTAGAAGAAGAAAACAGTCATTCATTATAAAAGTCCGTCCGGATCGCTACCACCATCTTATCCATTAACCACCCGCCAAGCAACGGTGTTCGCGTTGTTGTGCTCCGGTGTGGGGATGGGACAACCAGTGAAATTACTAGCATAGAGGCATTCCATCTTAGTCCTCAGGGTTGGCAACGTATTTGAGGTCTTAGGATTATAGTTTTGAGGGTTAAAATGTCTATGGGTCTCAGATTCCACTTAACATCAGGTGGCGTGAGTGCTCGTGTGCCTTCTCCTTAACATAAAATGAGCAGTGATATCTTTCTTTGTATAATTGTACTTTAAGTTTTTAATTGTAACACCCATTAGTGCTACCTACCTCCTTAAACCCCTCGTATGACTTGGACTTGATCAGTGCTCAATTTTCATATATCTTTTTATATATTTTTTTTGTATTGAATCATAATCTAAAGAGACTTGAACTTGGTACTTTTTACCCTACAGCATACTAGAAGTTAATTTATAAATACAATATTTTATACTTAGCAATCCAAAGATATTTGTAATTAACAAGGAAGTCATGAAAGGGTTTCTAAAAAGTGTCTTAAAAACTAAGCACCTGTACTATAACCGCTTTAGATACTATGAAGATTTTCAGCTTACGAGTGAAACTCAAGTATTTACATAATAAAATATTTACTCCTGACGATAAGGTATTTTGTTAATTAATAAAACAACACGCCCACACAAATGTTTACCTTAAGTTCAGGCACGCGAACCAATCGGAAAACTTTTAAATCGATTAAATTAACCTACTTTGTATTTTACATTTTTCCCGCGAAAGATTTTGATTTACATAATTTAATACGAAGTATTAACTTAATATTTATTTATTTTAGTTATTTTGCTATTCCGTAGGGGTGTTATTTGATGCGATAAAAATCCTAAAATTGAACCACGAGCAAAGCGAATTAGACTAGCTATCAAAAAAGGGAAAAAACAAGTTTTTACAGCAGTTTAACCTAAACGTACTCGTAGGTCAAAGGGCAATCAAACTATTATTTTAATTGTAAATTGTTGAGTCACGAGATACATTAAAAGAAACATGATCACATAAAACAGTATCCCATATTGATGTAAGGCTTGGCCGTCGTGAGGGTCCTAAGGAGCTTGATGCATTTATTGTCAGAAATATTCAATAGGTCAATGCCTCTATTCAACTGCGTTATAACGATATCGCGTTTGATGTGTCTTAGAATTGTTTATGACTCGATCGCCATTATTGTAAATGACATAAGAGTTATCAAAAAGTTGACAATACGGAAACACGTCAAACACGATATCGTTATTACCGTGTAGAATCACAGCCCTGTGTTCTCGTTACAAGAAAAACATCAAACACTAACATACTTATAGGTAAAAATGGTTATATTGTTAGAGTTTGAACGGTATATCCAACTAATAAAAGAATCAGCCAAGAGAATGTCTCCATGTTCAGTGTAAGGTTACAAAGTCAAGGTATTACAAACAAAAATTAACAAGTTTAGTGTGAACTTATTTTCTATTTTAAGTTATTTAGTGCAGTCTTACGAGTGTATAATTTTCAAAAACTAATGATGTCTACTTAGTCGTCATAGTTATCCTTTTAAGTTCGTTAGAATAATCTGTACTTTCATTTATTCCAATATTTCCTAAACAATCGCCCAAATTTACAAGTTGATAGTAACACCAAAATAATGATTTCTTAAGAGCTATCCAATGATAATCTTTACCAGAGAAATATTTCAAGCTTTTATTTACAATTTCCTCGGCGTAATTTAAATGTATATCTATGCCAAATTCCAGCTTTGTAGTACCAAGAGTCTGTGAGTTTACCCGCGAACAGACGGACAGACGGCCATGGCGCAACTATAAGGGTTCCTTGTTGACCACGAAACCTAAAAAATCTTCTGATTTATATTTGAGTTAAGCCACCTGTTTTCCATAGAACCTTTTATCCACCCGTACCCTTACTCTATTCGACAATTTGTCGTTATCCTCAAACGCTTTTGGTTCACGTATGCAAGAAGCGCTTACAACTTACCATGAGTTGCAGTTACTATACTCGCTAGCAAGTCGAATGCTCTGTCCCTCCCACTGTATAACAATTTAACAATACTGTGAGCGACAGAGCATTCGACGAGTATGGTAACTGCAACTCATGGTAAGTTGTAAGCGCTTCTTGCATACGTGAACCAAAAGCGTTTGAGGATAACGACAAAATGTCTAATAGAGTCAGCAATTTGTTATTTGCGTTTCCCGTATCATCGTTTAGAAGTTTACGACGGAATATTTGTAGATGGTTTCAGTGGTTTTGATTTCATGTGTTAGGGAACACCTTGTGACACGACGACCCTATCAGATTCGTCTGTCCTCACAAATGTAAATTGGATGATGGAGTTGTACCTTAATAACATAAGTAAAGAGTGTAGTGAGACTTTTAGGCCACATTAGATTAGTGAATGGGTCCTTTAGGTAATTTGTGTAATTGGATAGAGATTCCTTTTTTAGAAAAACTATAAATTTGAAAGTAGTGCAGACGCATTCGAGAAACAAAAGCCCTTAGAGATTTTCAGTTGCATTTTAGCCCTGAAGAGAGGCAGTTGTATCTTAGTCCTGACGAAAGGAAGTTGTATTTTAGCCCTGAAGAGAGGCAGTTTGTATTTTAGTCCTGACCAGAGGAAACTCTGGTCTAGTATAGTATCTAGTATTCTTAACTTTTAATTAGATACTTAGTTTTCATTTTAATATTCCATTTTCGTAGTGTTACGACCTTCAATTTACGATGATTTTTGTTCTAAATATTTATTAGTCCAAATTTATTTTTTTCGTATGCTATGTTATTCTGGAGTTATTTAAGATAAATGCATAATTAAATCGCTATTCTTTGGTTAGATTAGGTTTGATTTATGCGAGTACATTCACCGGTACAAAATCTCGCCCACTTGTCTTTTGTTCGTACAACTGCTTACAACTATGACTTCTTTAACCAAAGAGTTACTTCTTAGCGTTTGGTTGCTAATTGACCTAGGTTCAAAATGGCGAGCAAATATATTTTTAATAGGTCGTGATTCTGTCCAAAAGACTAAAGAAGATCCATTCATTAGCTGTTTTTAGTAAATTATTGTGTTTAGTATGACTTTAAAATTTATTGATCCTTTTTGGTCCTTTGGAAAGAGCTATAAAATATATATTTGCTGGCCAATATAAATCTTGGTTAATTAGCAATAAATCCATACAATTTACAACCAAATTAGTTAATATTTTCGAAGTTACTCTCTGTTTTAAGAAGGGTTGGCGAGTTCTTTTGCCGGTGAGTATACTTACTTAAGCGATATCAAAAACTAGTCTCTATCAAATCATTGTGTTCGGAATTATAAAAAAAACGGAATTCTAATCAATTTGGAATTATGTAGTGGCTAATATTTTAACTAATTAAAAGTTATGATCAAACACCGGATCATGAAAATGTACCAGTGCTAGTGATTCATTAAATATCGACTAAGTTTATCGACATCGATAAAAAACAATTTTTGGTCATCATTATCATACCTAATGGCAAAATTTGAATACCTTTTAATTATGAACAAACCTTTATTGTTAATATTTCTCACAACTATAAACAACCAACTCTAAACTCGAGTCAATTTTGGCTTTTGAAATTACATTGAATAATAATTAATTCTGTACGACAATGTACTTAAGCAGTCCGACGAATTGAATGCCTTTTTAGTTTATGAATCAGTCAAAAATGCCTCGCAAGAAAAAAAATCGTTTATCTTTATGGAAAGCTTATCATTCAGATATAGAACTAAAGGTACGACTTACTTTAAAATATAAATGTAAAATCCATATTATTATGTCACTAAAAAAGTTGTCGATAAACTTAGTCGACATTTAATGAATCACTAGCACTGGTATATTTTTGCGCCCGTCAATCCGGTGTTTGGTTATGATGCATCTCTGCTTCCTTTGTACTGAAAAGCTTAGAGCTTAGTTTGGGTCAAGTTCAATTTTAATTAAATTATGCGCTAATGTTTTATATTTAATTACTTACATTCATTTATTGGAAGCTGTTCGCGATTTCGTCCACATTGAAAACACATATCACACCCCCGAATCGCTACCACCATTTTTATCCTTTAACCTACTGCCAAGCAGCAGTGTTCGCAACATTATGTTCCGGTGTGGGACCGATTTTGAAAATAGAGAACACGCATGAAAATCAGAATTGAGTTTCATTGATACGATTTAGGAGAAACTGTTAAATAAAGCATTTTATAAAACTTGTAAATATCTTAAAACTTTCTTTTAATGCTTAGATTGTGTTTTTCGGCATCCTCATTATATTTACGAAATATTTTAATTCCGCGATTGCCTTAAACATAGTGTGTTTATTTACGAAATAAATGCAAATTTATTTATAAAAATAATAATAAAATACTTTATTCAGCGAAAACAGTACAGTACACAGCTACTACATTACGTAATAACAGGGCCTCTATTCAACTGCGTTATAACGATATCGTTTTTGACCTGTTTCCGTATTGTCAACGTTTTGATAACTCTTATGTCATTTACAAAAATGGCGACTGTGACATAAACAATTCTTAAACGTGTCAAACACGATATCGTTTTAACGCACCTGAATAGAGGCCCAGATGTGTTTATGGTATTTACTGGTATAGTTGTTGTGTTGATGATTAGTGTAAAACAATGACAAAATGAGTAAGTTTCCTCTCTCCCCCGTACTAGTATAAGGTATTATACTTTAACTGTCATTCCTTTCGTTGATTTTGTATAGAGAGTTTTTGCAGGAGTCTGAACTATGCCTTTTTAAAGATTCATATGTTATGAAAAAAATACACAACAATTCTTTCGCGTATACAGTAAATCCTCTTTCATAGCACTTTCCAGAGAGCGTAGTTCAAAAAATTATGCATGTCCCCTATTGTGTTACCAATAGAATGCTATATTATCACTGAGTAACAAAGGTTATGTTCAGTGATCGGAATAGGTAGTGCAATTTCGGGTGAATGACCTTAAACATTATACTTAATATGGATAAGACCCCAGATTCCGGGACTCGCATTATTTCACAGAATATTTTCTTGACATGACCTTAATTGAAGTTAAATGGGAACATGCGAAAAATAAAAAATAAAATTGTTATTGTAAATACTTTTTTACTTTTTGTCATTGCATGTGTCTATATATTTCATCAATGCGATATTCTATGCTAGCAAAGTAATTGTTAAAATCTTTTAATAATATATCTGAATTAAACACAAACTTTAACACTTTGCAAATGTAATCCCGGGGTTACAATCTATATCCATACTAAACTTACGCTAAAATTGCACTACCTATTCCGATCACTGGTTATGTTGTATCGTTCTACGTGGATAGAGTCGCGGGAAACAGCTTTAGGTAATTAATAAACAGGCAGTTAATCAGACAAAACACAATAAAGAGAAAAAGGAAACAAATGAATGCGCTTAATGCTCAAACCGCCGCTTTGTCAATTTGAGGGAAGCCGTGGAATAAGATAATTGCATCTGTTTCCAAGATGGCGGCGAACAGAAACGACGGCGTGTAATTAAAATGCAACTTCCACTTTCAGGAAATAAAGGGTCTAGGGTTTTGAAATCACAGGGAGCAGTTTGTATAACGGAATCGGAAACGTTTATTTGCTTGTCTGGTTTCAAATATAAATAAATAAAATACAAGACAATGATGCAGGTATTTTCCGAGTCAATGTTTTATATGTAGGTATTTAAGTATATATTTCTCCACACAAGTATGTTTATCGGTCTAGTACCCATAGTACAAGCCTAGAGCTTAGTTTGTCCAGTTTGCAATAATTTAAGTTAATGAGTTACACTTAAAAATATTTCTCAGTATACGTGTTACTATATTCATTGATGTCACACATAGTGACCTAGTCCCAAACTAAGCTATAGGTTTCTACTATGGGTACTAGACAACGATAAACTTACTTATATAGAGAAATATATATTTAAATACATAGAAAACATCCAAGACTCAGGAACAAATACTCGTGCTTATGGCACAAATATCTGCCCTTACCGGGATTTGCACCCAGGACCCCTAGCTTCGAAGGCAGGGTCACTACCAACTAGGCTAGCGCGTCGGTAAATGATATGATCACTTTGGTTATTTATTTAATAAATATAGACACACCATCGGGCATACGATATCGTCTCTACCAAGGGTCAACCATAGACATATTTCTAGTAATATTATAAATGTGAAAGTAACTCTGTCTGTCTGCGTGCTACGCTTTCACGGATAAACCGCTGAATTGATTTCGATGAAATTTGGTATGGAGATAGTTTTAGCCCCGCAAAAAGAGATAAGGTACTATTTATCCCGAAAAATTGGATAGTTCCTGATAGAATAGCGATAAACGACTTCTAAATTAATGGAGTCGCGAGAAACAGCTAGTTTATTATAACATCAAACGACCTAGTATAATAAAAGGCGACTGACTTTCACAACCATCTGCTATAATTATATTGTTTTGGTTACAGCTGGTAAAGATTTAAGATTTTGAAGGTCGAGTTAATAAATTTTATGCTTTTTAAAGCTTTTTTGATTTATGATTATTATAGTAAATTAATGATAAAATTCTGAAGTGTAGAAATGAAGGTTAGAACATTTGAATTATATGATTGATGAACTTAAATATATAGAAAATATCCACGACTCAGGAACAAATACTCGTGCTTATCACACAAATATCTACCCTTACCAAGATTTCAAGAAAGAAATTAGAAAACTTGCCTACTTGATGCACACCTTTCACATTCCTCACTCTCTCAAGGGTGAGCTGGAAGCGATCCCTTAAAGGTTTTTTTTTTGTACAATATAGTGTTTACTTACATATAACAATACAGACGTAATACCATCATTAAATACTTGTTTTTTTTATTATTTTTAGAGCTAACAAACCTTCAAGCCAAACGTTTTGTAACTGTCACAACTGTCAGTATTAGAATGAGGACGAAAGCACTAAAGCCTTGGAATAAAGGTGTTTAATCCTGAAAGCACACGAGTGTAGGCTCGCTCGAACATGTTTGAAATGAGGGCGAGAATTGCCAACGAAGATAAAGAGCTATTTCCTACGAGCGCAGGAGTTAGAACAAAAACAGTACGTCGTACCAGAATAATGATGTCAGTTTTTTATTGATATTACTTATGGTAACGGACGAAAGGTTGCATTTTTTAAACATTTTTTTATTAACTTTTACAACCTATATCAAATTTACTGATACTTGAACAATTAAACATTCTTTCAACACTAGGCGCCCAAAGGTTACACGTTATTTTCTTCAGTTTTCTTTTCCAAACAAATGTCTTAATTAAAAAGACCATCAACAAGAAATGATAAAAGTTATTAAAAAAATTAGTTAGTATGTAGGTACATTAATAATGAATAACTTTCTATCGAGAATTAAATTTTCTACCCTCTGTTTTTTTTGCAAAGTCTTTATTTGCTTTTTAAGACCAAATTAATGAGTCTCAATATGGTGGGTCTACATTAAGTATAGCGGAGATTCTGTTACCGTCTTCCGACTTCATCATCAGATCAGCTCTGAGATACCATAACATTATATTTATATATATTATACTAGCGACCCGCCCTCGCTTCGCTCTGGATTAAAGTATTATACATATAAACCTTCCTATTCAATCACTCTATCTATTAAAAAAAACCGCATCAAAATCCGTTGCGTAGTTTTGAAGATTTAAGCATACATAGGGACAGACAGCGGGAAGCGACTTTGTTTTATACTATGTAGTGAAGAAAGAAATCATGACAAATCTTCGTAAATCCAACTTAAGCTCCAACTTTTGAGGTCATTATTGAACAAAGTTCACTTCAGCAAAACCTGTGCTAATTAACGAAAAAAATCTGTACAAAGAGCAATGGGCTAAAATGTATGGAACGTGGTACAGTCGAAGTCATAAATATGATTACACTTTAGTACCACGCCACTTTCATTCACTGAGACAATTACATTTAATTATATGTAGCTTATATGACACGTTCGTAGATTTACCATAGCAGCGCCATCTATTGATTACTTACTCAACCCAGTCGAAAGGTATCGACATCTGTTAGAATCATTTGGAGTTAACAGATAATTGCGACTGTCAAATAATAACAGACAAATAATTAGCAATAAATTAAAATTGCGACTATAATTTGAGATTTAAACTATCCTATCTCTCAAGTTGGATCGAACTGCACATGGTGTGCGAATTTTATTATAATCGGTTAAGTGGTTTAGGAGTCCATTGAGGACAAACATTGTGACACGAGATTTATATATATTAATATGTGGTCCAAATTTCAGCCCGTTCCGTTAATGTGAACTGGTTAAAATTGACTTTCAAAATCTGACCTTAACTGACATACAAACATTGCAAGTTAATAAAGCTTATAAAAGCTTTAGTAGCACAACACTACATGCAACACCACTATTTGAGAATGAATCCATATAGCTAAAGCAAATATTTGTCCGTTTACTGACACAACGTTGCAATAACTAAATCACAAAACGACCAGAATGATAGCGAAAATATTATGGGTGGCATAATATTTTCTCTAGTTAATGCATTTCTCTTTGTAAGTAGTTCTATAAAAATAATATCTTATGCAATCCTTCACGGGATTTGTGTGATGAGTTTTTTTTCTTGGAATAGCCTGGTTTTCTTGAAAAGATAGATTACTTTTGCTAGTAACGGTAAAAGACGTGACTTTTATGCGCCATTTTTTATCTAGGATGTTGATAATAATAAAATTCGTACGTTAAGTTGAATAGTTTTACGAACATTTGCTTAAAAATATATTATAAGAAAATAATTTACAACAACATTATCTAACTTTGATTGGGCTTTCTGAAACATTTTATTTAATACGTCACCTTAGAATACTGTTTTTAGTTCACTGTGGGGTTCCCAAACAAATAAGGAGTCAATGGTACGCGAAATCGATGTGATTGGTGATTGATCAGCGATTTTGTAAAACCGAGTCAATAGTGTGGGTCCATTGCGACCGCACTGAAAGTTTCATGTGGGTAAAAAGAGGGAGGTAGCTTACACTCAGGAACAATGAAAACGGGTCACTTTCTATGGAAATTCTGAACTAAGTAACCAGTTTTTATTGTTCTCGGGTATAAAAGTTATGGCGACAAAATCAGCCAAAAAGAAAACTCGCTGCGATTGTTAAAATCTGGCATTATGTGAAAGTTCAAGCTTGCCTATTTATATTTTATTGTTATCTTTTTATAAGGCTGAGGCATTCACGGGCCAAAAATAAGTTATAACTTAAGAGGCTGTATACGAAATTTGGCCGGTTTTGCTTCTTTTCGTGATTTTACAGTTAAAATACTGCTTTTCTATAAGTTTTAATGCACATTATGAAATATCATTTCAGTTATGATCAAATAAATGAGTTACGAATGAATGAGCTACTTTTTTATTTTTGTCGATTACAATGCGAGATTTATGTTTAAAACATAATAGGTATATTGTTATTTCAATTTAATTTTTTGGATGTTTTTTTTTTAATAACGGATTGACTTTGATCTGAAGTTTGTTGCTGGTATTTTAATTTTATATACGAGAGTTTTAAGCAGCCGAAATAAAAAAAAATTTTTTGCTGATTTTCTATAAACTTTACCGAGTTGTAAACAAAAAATATATATAAGGGTCGTGAAAAGTTCTTCATACATTTTTTAGACGACTTTTACAGCAATAAATTGTATTTTTTTCATACCTTTAAGACTGCAAAACGATTTGTGAATATGCGATATTCTAAACCTCTTACAGCAAAATTCACAAATCAGTCGCCGGTATCAGGTCGATTATTCAAAATAAAATAATAAAAACAAGTAAGTGGCTCATACATTCATTAAAAAACTAAATTATCTTTTCAACTGTAAAATAACGTAAATAAGCGAAATCGGCAAAATTTCGTATTCGTTTCGTATACCGAAAAACTCTCTGCCTTATAAAGAGTTATATAGAAAGCAACAATGTGTTTAATGATCTAAATCTGGCAACCTACGAGTAGTATCATTAAATTAAAAGTAGATTTTGAAATGCTAACTGTAACTAAATAAAACTAAGTGACAATGATGTTATTTAATTCTCTTCATTACGAGTAGGAACTAGTTATTGATGGTTATTATTGTATTTGACAGTGATTTCATAAGTTCAAATTCAAAGAGCTATTCACAGTCACGGGAATAAAAGCTCTCCTTACCCATTAAGCAGTATCTCAAATCAGAGCCAACTCTTCTTTATACTATCCGTCCGCATGAATTTCAACTATAGTTATTACACAAGCACGGCTAGCACATGATATGTAGTGTGCGAGTTAAGTCGCGCGCAAGCTAGAATTGTCATTGTCTAATTAGAACGATCAGAAAAAGGCAGGAAGTATACCTCGCGGGCGAGATAACTCTCGCGCCGTCATGTGCTAGCCGTGCAGGAGCCGTTAAATTTTTGGCACGAAAAGTAGCTTATATGTTAATCCAGGGTTTAGCTCATTTTAAACTTTAACCAAATCCATTGAGCCGCTGCATCGTAAAGGAGAAACAAACGAAAACACAAACTTTCGCGTTTATGGGTGAAATTGCAAAAATATTATACATAATTAAGGACCTAATTGATGTCAAAGTTTAATTGAAACAAATTATTTTTCCTTTGTGTAACGAAGATTAACCATACGATTGTATGACTAATTTTCGTTACACAAAGGATTGTTTTTGTTTCAATTAAACTTTGACATCAATTAGGTCCTTAACTATATGCAATATTTTTACAATTTACCCTTATAATGTTATATATAGCAGGATTCTAAGAAAAGCAAGCTAAAGGATCATTTTCTATCACTTCCGTAGGTTTTCTAAGATTTCCTTTAATTTTTCTACATATTTTTTTCTTCTATCTCATACTTCCTGTGTTATGAAGTTATGATTGTTATGATTGTTTGGCTGTTTTGGAGGATGTATTATATAGGTGTATAATGATAAGTATTCATTAATAGATATTTTTTTTTTTTTTTTAAATTGAAATACTTTAAGTATTTCTTGTACTTGTAGTTTGAATTCTAAAGGAATTAGTTTACACCGCCTGCGATGAATTTGTGTCCTTAGTTATTTCTCTATCCAAGGTTGTCTGGAAGAGATCGCTATTTACCTATGATTTGAATGCTCTTTTTTTTGTTGTCATATAAAGAGTACTTGTATTGTATTGTCAAGTTAGGCTTACTGTTAACAAACACTAACAGAATAGTCAACATACGTAATCTCTTTATAACCCGATACCACTCGGCAAAGAGAGCACTGCAGACCAAAAACAAATAAAACTTACCGGAATAGTTAAAATACCAGTTTCCAACTAATCCAGAACGTCGAGAGTCCCGGCCGAATCTGAATTTTATTACCACACAGAGTAAAAATAGCAAACTTTTCATTGTAAAAAACAGTTGCGTTTTTTATTTGTAATTTAAGTTTTATTTTTATCGCGCGCAATGTATCTGTCTGTTGTATTATAGCTCCTAAATGGAAAGACCGATTTTGATTTGATCGAGAGTGTTGTTAGCTTTGTTTGATGAAAATCCGTTAAGCCGTTTAAAAGTTATGAGCTCTGATCTCGATTTCGTCGGTTCTACGGGCTGGGTAGAATTAGTTTTCCATTATTCTCTCTTTTGAGGATTCCGTACCTCAGGCCGTCCGTCCGTCAGAAATAAAAATTATCACATTGTGTGCGTTTCAATAGCCGCTATAACCCTAAAATAACACCTTAAATAAAAAAAAAGGCCATTCAAACAAGTGGTATGAAAAACATGCTGTTGCATTTGTGAATAATATAATCCCTATGGATTTTATCCTCCGAAATCTGTGTGAGGGCGGTTTTTAAAGTGTCAAAGTTATGATGCCACGCTCGCACAAGAATCAAAACGGATGGTTTTTTTTAATATTAAGGAGAAGGCACACGAGCACTCAGGCTACCTGATGGTAAGTGGAATCTGTGACCCATAGATATTTGAATTCTCAAGACTATAATCCTAAGACCTCAAATGCGTTGCCAACCCTGAGTACTAAGATGGAATGATGCGTGAGGAACGTGAGATAGAGATAGATTGCGCATAATGTGTTGCATGGTTTAGGAGTTAGCGGATACATAGACAGACAGAAGGACAAAAAGACAGACAGACACGAAAAGTTACTTCGTTTTATGCTATGATAAAATAGAAAGTTAAAGATTACGCGTTTAGTTTCTAGATTGTATTGACTTTTCTATCTACCACAGCTCAAGCAAACAAAATCGTAAATCCATTATATTTCCCTTTTGACAAATATTTTTGATGTCATGGCGGACCTTAACCGCTGGGATAAATCCTATGAATTATTGAGATCCAAATAGTTTGTTTAGGGAAAAAATGAGAAACGTTGGCTGTTTGCGCTAGGAAGCATTTATCGCCGATATTACGTTAGTTTTGTAAAAAATGCGGGGATTTATGAATAAATAAGAATTCGCAAATTTGAATATTTTTTGTTTTTGTATTTCGAAATTCTGCAATATAAATATTATAAATCATAACAAAAGTGTCATAATAGGACTTTAACGAACTCATTTAGACCAGCGACAACACGTTAGCCTATGTAGTTGGGAGTGACCCTGCCTTCGAAGGGTCCTAGTAAATCCGGGATTGCGAGTATTCGTTCCTTAGTCTTTGATGTTTGCTTTGTATTTAAATATATATTTCTATATATAGGTAAGTTTATCGTTGTCTAGTACCCATAGTACAAGCCTAGAGCTTAGTTTGGGACTAGGTAAATTTTTGTGATATTGTCCTGTGATATTTATTTATTTATTTATATTTAACGTGAATACACGTTTTTGGTGTTCAATAAAGAGTATTTGTATTGTATTGTATTTGTATAATTTAAAATGTTTTTTTTTATTCATTACACATCTAATACATCAATATCAGGGAACGCGTCACAAAATCTGTAGTCACTAAGCTCTAGGCTACTAGATAACGAAAAAAATACATAGAGATAAATACATACATAAAAAAAATAAGGCACTAAAACAAGTACTCGCGCTCATCACACAAATATTTTCCCACTGGGAATCCAACCCTAAATAGAAGAAAAAAGGGTGTATGTCTTTGTGTTTCTTATAAAAGAAAAGAAACAATAATTAATTATAAGTATTATGTAGAGCTATCGTATTGTCAACGTTTTGATAGCTCTTATTTACTTGACAGTAATGGCTGCTGAGTTCAAAACAATACCGAAGCACGTCAAAGGCTATATAATTTTAATCCAGTAGGAACTCTGGAATCAAATTTAGTACTCATGTATTGCTCTGCGAAGTCGTAGAGCCGTAACTCGTAGACGTTCGTAGCGATTATACCCGTAGCGCGTAGCATTATTACGCCGCCATGGCACAAACAATTACATTCATTCTTCTAAGCCCTCTATTTGACGTCGCCTCTTGCCTCTTGCGTATATTTTTTAAACTAAGTACTACGTTTTGTTATTTATTAGTTAGACATTAAATCTTAAATATCCAATTATTTTACATTTTTATGTAAAAGAGTAGTTAGTTCGTTATAAGGGAAAAAATACCATTTTGCAATTGATTATTAAAAAAAAAAGTAGTTCTATGAGTATGTTTGAATTAATTTTCCTTTGCTTATAACAATAAATTAAAAAGGTAAAAACATTGGGTGGGCCCTTTGCTAAACGGTTATAAATTTAGTTAAGTGCATAAAACAACCACTTCTCTTCGCGGTATTGTAGGGAGTTCTAGCTTTTTCTAGTCGTCCATCTAAAGTGTCCTAAAGAAATTAATTACTCTGTGGTAAATCGATCGCGTGGACGCATACGTATGGTCATTTAAGTTAAAATTAACTTGAAATTTAATCTTTTTTATTATCTAAAAATATAAATAATAACTAGTCAATGTTAAATTCTACGAGTATAATTTAACACTGACTATTTATTGTTTCAAATTATCCTTTTGTTTTAGCATTATTTTTTTTGGAAGTTTTTTACCAATTTAAAATTTTATTTTTTTAAAATGTACACAAATAAATACAACAAAAAGGCTGAGTTATATTTAAAAATAAACTTTTAATCTAGACACAGTAAATAAGTTTTAAAACCCGACTGCGTTTTTTGATTATGTAGCCTATAACTAAACTAACCTATAGTAACTACCATTTATATATATTTTATTCCATCATATTATTTTTTGTTTTAATTCAAGTACCCAGTGACACTTGCGATTTTAAAACGAATCTCACGACACCTCGCTTGTTGATATCGGCCCATCCATCCAGCTTCTACGAGGGAACACAGATACATACAAACAAATCAAAAACAATACCCTAACCTACCTAAATAAATAACCAGCTGTGCGATGAGATAAGAGCGGTTCACTTATGTTTTACCAAAATATCATCATTTTGCTAAAACAAGCTAAGCTTGCTAAGTCGTTACTTGTTACTGATTTGCATAAAAACAAAACAATTAGGTAGGTATTATGTGTTAGGTATCATGTGACGCTTGCTTTGTAACCATTGTGACCACAGATTAATAGGGATAGGGTAAGTCTGTTGTGACGTTTGTTTGTGTCAGTTTTTTCTTTTCTGACTTATATTTTTGGGTAAGGCTAAGGGAACTTTGCCTCTTCAGCCAAAGTAGGACGATGCGTGCGAATTTATATTTTATATGACTTAACTTATTTAATTTAATTTTCTCAACTAGGCACAATTTGTTAAAAAAATCATGTGTGTGTAACCTTCCGTGGTCTCACCTGGTTGGTTCCAACGGAAGATCAGCGCTGACAAATGCCAGCATTATGCTGAGTTGGAACCATTTCGTGACTACATTTTTCTGGTGCGTATTTCTCTGTTATTTGTTGATGTTTGTCACGAATAAATGTATTTCTTTTTTTTATATCATTCTACGAACTTTCTTTTCGCAAAGACATATTTCCCGCCGCATTATTTTATATTTTACTAGCGACCCGCCCTCGCTTCGCTCAATATTAAAGTATTATACATATAAACCTTCCTCTTAAATCACTCTATCTGTTAAAAAAACCGCATCAAAATCCGTTGCGTAGTTTTAAAGATTTAAGCATACAAAGGGACATAGGGACAGAGAAAGCGACTTTGTTTTATACTATGTAGTGATTGTGGTCAAAAGTCTAACATAACCTAACTTATTTAATAAGCTAGGTTAAACATGAAACTCTAAGAAAACTCATGAAACTCATGAAGGTCTAAGCACAAACGCGTTTTTGAGAAATTAAAGTTTGTGGATATTTTTATATAATGATACAGTTTGTCAAATGATGATTTGGTCAAAAGTGGGTATACCGATACGAGCGCTGTTTCATTTGTTATTTATTGACTCTTCGTCGTATGTCTGAAAGATTAAGACTACCTGTGAACTGCGGACCTTTTCAGCGTCTGGTTTATAATGGGAAGCGGTGAAATAGGTGAGACCTAATTTCTATCTGGGTTAGGTCTTTGGACGGCGAACGGCCACCTTAGTACTAAAAATACTACTATAAAAGACGAAACAGTCTTACAGTTTTAGCACATATTGACCGAACATTTTCGTGAATAATTTTAAAGGCAACCTAGTGTGATTTTAAATTAGAGACGGGACTTATTAAGTTTTTTGGACGTAATAGGGAACATGCATATTTTTTAACTTACGCTTTCTGGAAAGTGCTATGGAAGAGAGGAATTACTGTATACGCGAAATAATTGTCGTGTAATTTTTTCATAAGATATGAAGCTTTAAAAAGGTCATAGTTCAGACACCTGCAAAATCACTCTCGATGATAGGAATGACGTCACAACTGTTGTTTCATGTTTAACATATATTACCTTACTAAGAAATTTGCATTTATTTCGTAAATAACTATGTTTAAGCCAATATCGTTGAATTAAACTATTACGTTAATAAAATGAGGAGGTCAATAAAACTATATATCGTCGTCTTACTTACTCAAACTCGTATCTGAATATTTGTTTTGCTGTTAGTAAACTTATTGCCTCTAAGTATTACTGAATGAAAATGAAATTACCAACAGCAAAACAAAATGCAGATAAAAGTTTGAGTAAGTAAGATGACGATATTTTAACTACTTTGATTCTATATACCTATAAACGGGTCAAAACTTAGTGTATTGCATTTTACATTTTCTCGTAAATCGTATCAAGAAACTCAATTCTGATTTTCATGCGTGTTCTCTATTGAAATGCCTTATGGATACTTTAGAAGTAGAGACAAGAAGCAAACGAAGCTAACGTTTCTGTTTTCTACAAGCGTTTATGTCTGTTTGTTTATTCCGCTTTCAGGTCTAAAGTAAATAACTGATTCCAATAAAATTTGACATGGGAATAGCTTCATAGTCAACGTTTGTACATCAGTTATTTTTTTTAGCATTATATTCTGTATATATTTTACAAGAATTCTTTGATAGAGACAATCAATTATTTAGATAATTAGGATTAAATAAAATTGAATTGCAATGCCCATTCAGGATTAGTATTAGAATATTAGTTTTGAGATCTTTTGTACAACATAAAAGGCAATAAGGTATAAGATCATATGTCTAGATAATCCCGAAGGCTTATTTATGGTTCTAGAGGGAATAGCAAACAAGTTCTACGCAGCCGTAACAGTGACCCGCGTTTAGTTTTTAAATATCTATTAAAATACTAGCTTCCACGCGCGACTCCGTCCGCATGGAATCTGTTTATTGCTATTCCTTTAAGTACTGTATCTATTTTTTTTGGGATGAAAGTAGCCTACTTGTTATTCCTATTAATCTTTGTGCCAATCACATCCAGATCATTTTAGCTGTTCTGCGTAATTGAGTAACAAACATCCCAACTTTGTGATTTATTATTTAGTAGGTAGGATGATAACGAAAACACCCGTAATTTTTGGTAACAATTCAACTATTTCATCATCACTCAAATTTAAATTTAAACTGACCTAAATGTCCGACGTTAAATCTGCCCTCCTAAGCTAAAACACAGTATGTCAGATTCAATTGCCAAAGTAGATTCAATCTTCTCTTGTTAGTAATAAGGTTTTGATTGCTACAGGAGACTTATTTGACATACTGTTATTTGGCTTAGCAGGGCAGAAATGCATATTGGATCAGCCAACAGTTAATTAAGAATATTGGATCAACCGTCAATATTGAATGGTCAGTATTAATTCATCCAATATCCAGCAAACTGAAACGGAATACAATACAGCTGCCCAAGGGCGTGAATGCAAAACTATTTTCTAGTTAGAGCTGGAGTAATAAATAATACAAAATATTAAATTCTAATTGTCATTTAGCCTAATGCAGCGTTACTTTTATACAAACTTTCTAGTATTTTTTTATACATTTCTAACCTAATTTAACCGAAGGAACTTTTGGAAAACTAATTCAGGACAAATCATAATTCGGACTCATCTTGCTTCTATATGGTAATCATATTGTTAAAGTTATAGAATAGAATGTAATGATTTACTTTATGCTATGATACAGAGTACTTAAGAGGACTGTAAAGCAAAAAAAAACCATAAAAAATACGATAACGTTTTTCTCAGAAACGTACAGGGCCTCTATTCAACTGCGTTATAACGATATCGTTTTTGACCTGTTTCCGTATTGTCAACGTTTTCATAACTCTTATGTCATTTACAATAATGGCGACTGTGACATAAACGATTCTTAAACGTGTCCAACACGATATCGTTTTAACGCACCTGAATAGAGGCCCTGGTTAGGTACAGACCTAGTTTTTCATAATATCTACAACATATTCAAAAATCGTGGAAACTGGATTAGATTTGGGGGTGAGAAACGTTATCGCCCGAAGCTAAATTTGTGTGGACTTTTGTACTGTATTTTTGACAGCGATTAAGGCATCGCTTCACAATCCTCTTAAACTATGTTAGTGATTATTTCATAATACAACACAAAAAAGTACAAAGGTACAGGAAACACAAAGCAACAAACATTCGCATGTTCAGAACAATACTGACTCAATTCAAAACTTCAGCTTTCCGAATTCAAGTCATAAATTTATTACTATAGAGACCTAATTCAAAATTTTAAATTTCTGTGTTAGGTCACTATTGTTCTGAACATGTGTATACCTATGTGCCTTGCCCTGTGCTCAGTACACACGCCAGGGCTACGAGTATTTATCAAATCCGACACCAGTTATCACTTGTGCAACCTAGTATGTAAAGCCATCTACATACTTGGTGTTTGCCGCAAACACTGCAAAACGCAACTGTATGTTAGAGTGAGCTCGGTGTATTTCCATCTCCCTCTAACGTATAGTTGCGTCCTGCATTGTTTGCTGCAAACACCAAGCATGGTGTTGCTTAAGGATCATCTCATCTACCAGCAATCAGTTTCAGCATGTGGTTTAAACTGTTTCTAACGCGCCCAAGTTTATTATATTGACATTAAAAGCTGTTATAATGTTGATAATTACAACAACTAGTTACAAAATAGAAGCGAATTCGCTAATAGGTGAAATAACTAGCATAGAGGCATTCCACCTTAGGTCCTCAGTTTCGGAAATAAAGCAGTAGGTTCAAATGATAATACGTTTGATAAATGAATCGGTTTTGCAAACACTTTTTGACGAAACGAAGGTAACCCCACAAATTAACAAAGTATCAACATTATGTTATTGTAGAAAAAGTAAGCAATATTTTTTTTCTATATAAAATTGACTGCGACAAAGTTTTTCACAAAATGTTAATGTTACAAACTGACTTCAAAGCGCGACTAATTGACAATAGGATTTTTTTGAATGGGTGATTTGAAAAAATCTTGCTGTTTATCTCAAACGCGTACTAGTTTTTTTTTAAAACATTGCTTTAGACTAGTGGTAGGAATAACCTCATTTTGTTTGTAACCGCGTTTTGTTTTTTAAATCTAGCACTAGTGACGTAGAAAAGACTATTAAATGGCGATTAAGCTCTTTAGCCATTAACAGAAATTTGATTATAAATTTTCTCAATAACTAATAAACAAAACAAACTCTTTTCTTTCGAGGCAAACCTGTAAAACTATTATGTTTTTAAGGACACTTTTTTAAAAGTTCTTTTTGTCAATTTATTTTATTTTAAGCAGACATTTTTAATTTATTATGTGTGCGGCATAACTTTAAAAAAAACCGACCATGTTTTTAAATAAATCGCACGTTTAGAATTGTAGTGACCCAATTCAAACATTTTCAGCTTTCGATTTCGAGTCATACATTTAATATTATAGAGACCTAAGTCGAAAATCAAAATATGTGTGTTAGGTCACTATAATTCTAAAGATGCGAAATGTTGACAACAAACGAAACCTTAGTTCGCAACTGCGACGCGTGAATTTTTAACGATGTCACTTGTAAACATGGGCCACAGAGTAAGTTAAACCTAGTTTAGTATTCATAAATTTAATTCATGTTTCGTACCATAACATGTCTTTGTCATCTAGTTCAGAGCTATGTTTTAAATTACAAATATCTAGCTCATCGGGAACTTAGTTATAAAATCAATTGTAACAATTCTATCGAACAGTCAAACCTAAAGTCAGCCTAAGCTTATGGGACTAGGTCAATTTGTGTGATATTGTCCTGTGATATTTATGTTAGTCAGTACATTACCTATTTGTAATTGTGGGATTTAATATCTGATAAAAAAATCTTGTTTATAGATATATTCTGTTAAGAATTACTATTATCGTATTGATGAGCGGTTCAGTGAATAATTTCAGTATATTACAATGTTGCTATAATATTAAATACAATATTAGTAGAGATACTCGTGTTCTATGTGGTGGGACAACACAGTAATATAACGACGTATGATAGAGCTCGGGTAGATATTTCCACTCCATTGCTTCCTTCACTTCATTTGCTTTAAAACTCGAGGCGGCGCGGCGCAAAATAGAACGCTTAAAATAAAAATGTTTTGAGTATTCTTCATTACATATTATTCTAGTAAATATGTCTTGTATTTGTTTAAGTGCAATAAAGAGTTTACATAAATACATATCAGTAACAAAATGACATACTCATAGGTACAGTCACGACCGTTAAATAAGGACCCATTTAAAAAAAAATAGCTTGACGTCGTCAATGCCATTAGAGATTTCAAGTCATTTGTAACTTACAACAAACTCAATCTTATTGCTGTAGAAATTCAGATTGACTTTGGACCTAAGATGGATCCAAAGTCTGATGGAGATGGGGCGACACGTTGGCCTAGTTGGGAGAAGCCCTGCCTCCGAAGCCAGCCAGGTTCAAATCCCGGTAAGGGCAGATATTTGTGTGATGAGCGCGAATATTTGTTCCTGAGTCTTGGATGTTTAGTATGTATTTCTCTATATAAGTATGTTTAGCGTTGTCTAGTACCCATAGTACAAGCCTAGATACTAGGGACTTTGGGACTAGGTCAATTTGTGTGAGATTGTCCCTAAATATTGTTATTATTACTTTATACCCAAGCTTATTCACATCGATAAACTAAAGAAAACAGGCGATAATTGAATAAGAATTGATTTAGTCCCAAATAAGTTCTAGGCTTTTACTATGGGTAGTAGAAAATACGAGTACATAAAAATCATCCAAGAGTCGCACTCATCACACAAAATATTAGTCCATAGTAGGCGGGGTCACTAACTATCTAACGCGTTGTTAGAGTTGAGGGTATCGATCGCTTTAGTAACACCCTATTGTCTATGCTCGTCTTTTCAAATACAAAGCAGTTTTTAAAGTTCGAACAAGTAGCTTGGCAAAAAATAACTTTGACTTTTAAGTACGAGTAATAGTTTCAAAGTTCTTTCACTTTATGTGTAGTTAAGGATAAAAAATATAGAACGAATAACTTTTTAGTGGATATGCAAAACCCCTTAAGTGATTTTGTGGATAAATTGATTTATATTGTTGCTTAAATACAGTGTTTTTTTATGTCATTGGGCTGGGTCGAAGGTTATTTTAAACTTAGCTTGTAAAAAATAATCTCTAGAGAAGTAATATTTGCAAATTACTTAAATCGGTAAAGTATTTTTATCGGGTAAGTTATTTATAGGAAAAGTCAAATAATCGTTTATTCAAATAGTTAGTAACATGCCATTGCGTCATATAAAGTACTGCTCGCGGGAACTATTTAATGGTTATTTCGGTAAAATTATCATAGCATTGTTATTTAAACGAGACATTACAGTGTTCGAAAACTTATTACAAACCCTATTTTGATAAAAAAAAAAATTACTATTTTCACAGTCGCAAAAAGTCTTAAATACACTTTCCTGTAAAATCACGTAATGACACTTAACGGGTTTTACCTTCTACCGTTATATTGAAAAATTATTTCGACACTTGTCTCTTACCCTTGTTTGTACCTTCCGCGCTCTCGTTTAAGTTTCGCAAGTTCCTAACTCCTGAGTTGTTTACACGTCACTCTTTCAAGGAAAAAGTTTTAAATTGCACGACAGAATGTTGACTTCGAACGAAATGCTAATATAGTGTCGCCAATTTAAATTTGCGGTCGGGTCTGGCTCCGCATTTGCGGGAATTGTTAAATTACTACGCGAAAATGTAAGTAATTTTTCCACGTGAGACCAAAAGTTTGTGGTTCTCCGGCTCAGTTTGTAAATTGTTTTTCGGTCTTAGTTTGGCAGGTGAGTAAGAAAAATTATGATTTTTTGCGAGTGTACACATACAACAACGTTAAATTTGTGTTTTTATACGCAAAGCGAACACAACGCGTTGTTTATTAATTTTGACGGCGAGTTGGTACAATCTGGGCTGGGATTCTACACGGTAATAACGATATCGTATTTGACGTGTTTCCGTATTGTCAACGTTTTGATTGATGTCATTTACAATAATGGCGGCTGTGACATAAACGATTCTTAAACGTGTCAAAAACGATATCGTTTTAACGCACCTGAATAGAGGCCGTCAGGATCGTCAAATATAGGATATTTTTTTAAAACCCGATTGCTCACGTTTTAAAAATTATTCGCATAAAATAAGGCTCTTTTCCAAGATTTCTTTTTTTTTAAAACATTTTCATGGCATATTTCTATGTTTGAATTGTATCATAAATTTTCCATCAAAATAATACCGTTAAATACAAAATTAGGTATACAGGCTGTTGCATTTCTATCACGATTAACATGCATTATTATTATTATTATTATTTTGTGTGTAATACTCAAGTTTAGCATAATCGCAATGCATGTACCTATTTAGAAAAAGCCCTACTGTCTTAGTTGCTATGCCCTTGCAGGGCGTCACATGAATACCTCTCTGTAAACCCATCTTTAATATTTGTAATGTGACATGCAATAAACCATTTGAATTTGAATTTGAATTTGAATTATGTAAATTTGGTTTAAAATTCAAATGCATCCTATTATGCGCTGTCACAGTAGCTCCACTTTATGATAAAATTACATTTTGCTCTCGACTCCGGCCGCTTAGATAATTATAAACCTCACAGGTTATCTTCTATGTAACTATCCTATTTTCCAAAACCTGAATCAGTATGTGATTTCTTAAGGTGGGTACGAATTAGAGCAGCCTCGGGTTGAGGCAGAACGGCTCACCCATTTTGCTTAAATTCGTATGCGCTCACGCGCTGTGCGCGAGCAGGGGCGTGCCTCGCGTAATTTTGACGTGTATCCGAGCGTGCCGCGGGAAGAACGACAAGTTCTAACTTGTTTGTGGGTGAGGGCGTACAAATTTGATAACGTTGCTGAGCAGTTCCACCACCGAGGCGATTTCTTTTTATTTTTGTTAATAATTCGGTGAATTATGATAAACGCAGCCGCGGCTGGCATCGTGTCCGACGCCATTTTAAAATGTCGGCTCGCGTCAAGCACGCTGCCTCTACGCGCATGTTTATGTGCAACAATTTGGCTCGCGAGCAGCCCGCTGCGCAGGGAGAGCATGCCTCAGGCTGAGCCGCTCAGATTCGTACCCAGCTTTATGTGGCATAATAACATCATGCGGCATTATAGTATTATGGCAGCATATTATGCGAACACACCTCCCCGTACCCCGATCGGAAAAATGAAATTAATTATGGTATGCACTTCCGCAATTAGCACGTAAATGGAGATTTCGGGCGCCTCCATCGCCGTATCGTAAGCGCCAAATCAAATAATTGCTGTTTTTTTCGCATACAAAATGTTAACTTTTTATGTTAAGGAGAAGGCACACGAGCACTCAGGCCACCTGATGGTAAGTGGAATCTGAGACCCATAGACATTTGAATTCTCAAGACTATAATCATAAGACCTCAAACGCGTTGCCAACCCTGAGGACTAAGGTGGAATGCCTCTATGCTAGTAATTTCACCGGTTGTCTTATCCGCACACCGGAACACAACAGTGCGAACACTGTTGCTTGGCAAGTGGTTAATGGATAAGATGGTGGTAGCGATTCGGACGGACCCTGCACAAGGTCCTAGCACCACTAAATACTGTTATGGATAAGTAAAAAATTCTTAACTTAAATTAAAAATACATCGTTAAAGACAGTTCGAAGCCCTAAAACCATACGAAACGGGTGCTTAAAAATAAAAAATGTTTATTTTTTTTCTTACCCGACGTATTATAACAATAATAATAATAATTATTATGTATGTATATATGTCTATTTCTTTGGCACGCTCTGCAGGCTAAACTGCTTTGATTTTAATATTGGCATCAAAGTAATAAGGGGGTTAATTTCTGTCTAGAAACTGTTCAAGATAAAAAAAAAACTATTTCTTTCTTGCACAAATTATGGGTGCTGAAACGGTAATGTTTAAGATAGGACTATACATAAACCTCCTTGAAAAGAAAACGGGCACTTTAGATTTTTTCAAGTATTATGAATATACTGTAGCTAAACAAGATTTTGTAACGGCTATCCGAAAATTTACGCAAGATTAACCATATTAATGGTATGGTAAATGTTGCGTAAATTTTGGGACACCCTTTAATATAACATTGAACCAAAATACTTTCTATACCTCGTAGCATCAATAAAATTATTATTTAATAACTTGTTTTTTTTTTACATTAGGCTCTAAAGGGGCAGGCTAGCTTATCCATTCACTTAATATTTCAAGTTGTACTTGCCAATCTTGCTGATATCGTTATCATATTATTTACGTTATAACAGCATTTATTGTAGAATATAAGTGCTGGGCCTCGATTCTGCTTAGTAAAAACATATCTCCTGTGACATGTTATCGTATTGTCAACGTTACGATAGCTCTTATTTACTCTACAGTAATGACGGCAGAGTCGAACAATATCGTGACACGTTATAGGCACTATGGTTTATTCTAGTTAAATAAAGGCGAAGCTCATTAGAACATCATCAAAAAAACACCTTTATAACCTCGCGAGACCCGTTATGCCATAGTAAGTATACAATAAAGGCAATTTAATTTAAACTGTGGAGAGTGTGGAGAACAGAAGAGGAGGGATGATAGGCCATTTATTGCGGCATGACATAGTTATCAAAAAGATTTAAGGAAAGAGAAGCAGAGGAAGACCGAGGAAAAGCTACATGGACCAAATTGGAGAAGGTGCGTGTCGTGTCATATAGAGAAGTGAAGGAACTGTCAGAGAAGATTGGAAATTACTCCACCGTCAAGAGCAGGGCTCTTAATTTAAGAAGAAGAATTTAAACTGTATTTTAATAACCATAAACTAGATTTATATTTGTTTGATTTTTAAAAATGGAATTTAAGAGTAAAGGTATCTGAACTTTATTCCCTTGATGGTAGACTCAAATTTGCACTTACGAAAATCTCTTTGGTTGTAGTATGATGGGTCTCGAGGGTAGGATATAGTACGCCGGTCAGTTTGACCCCGACACGTCAGCCCTCTGTTAGCCACCGCGTCGTTTTTCACAATATAATCCATTAATCTTACGATCCCCTCCTTTTCCTTAATCCCTAGTAGCCATACACACATTTAACACCTTTGTCACTTGACTGCCTTCGTAAACGAACCTTATTGGCAACGTGTAAAATGTTTTTTTTGTTTTATTTATATACTAGCTTCCGCCCGCGACTTCGTACGCGTGTAAATCAGTTCCCGAGAGAATAGCGATAAAAAAGGTAACCTATGTGTTAATCCAAGGTATAAGCTGTTTGCATTCCAAATTTCACAAAAATCCGAAACAGTAACAAACATCCATCCACATTTACAAACTTTCGCGTTTATAATATTAGTTTTTTTTTTTAAGTTAAGTAGAAGGCACACGAGCACTCAGGCCACCTTATGGTAAGTGGAATCTGAGACGGTTTACTAATGTTTCGCCGAAAATTATTTAGCAAATTCTTAACTCGCCAAACTACGTATCCCATATTTTCATTTCGTCAAATTTTTATTTCCCAGTTCAACGTTTCGCACTGATATCATTTCCCAACGAATGATTTGATAAATTATTGTTAGACAAATTATTACATGGGATTTTTTTAAGATGTCAATTATGTTTTCGTCAAATGTATGGATTGGCATACTTTGATTTAGCAACATATTGAATGGCATTATGAAATCTAACCTATTTTTTTAGAATGCAAGGTTCAGTTTGCAGTATGATTTAAATTTTTCAAGGGATGTCAAAAAAAAAATAACCTCGAAGGCTAAGGCGGGAGCTCGCTGCGCTTCGCTCCCGCCATAGCCTTCTAACCTAACCTTGCCGAGTCGGTTTTGCCCAGGAAGGTCTTGCTCGCTCGCTCATGCACACATATAATAATTTCCAACCAAAGAACTTGTTATTTTTTTTCTTACTTATTTCTATCTTGGTAAATGTATGAAAAGGGAAATGTTGCATCAACTAAACGTTATTCGTCCAAGAGTTGTTAAGCCAAGTGAAAGATTTGAGAAATGATGAGTCTGCCAAAAGTGTGAAGGCGTTATAATAATACGCTTTATAATAATTCTGCGAATTAAAAAGTTGTCATATAAAATTTGACAATTATGTTATTTGCCTAAGCAAATTATTTGCTACACAATTATTTACCACATAAAATTGAACACAATATAATTTTGCAATATAAAAATGTAGCGAAATAAAAAAATTACGAAGTAAAATTATGCCAAAGATTGATTTGCCAAATAAAACTTCGGCGAAAAGTTGATTGCCAAATGAAATTTGACGAAACATAATTCGGCAAAAAGGCAGTACACCATCTGAGACTCATAGACATTAGAATTCTCAAGACTATAATCCTGAGACCTCAAATGCGTTGCCAACCCTGAGGACTAAGATGGAATGCCTCTATGCTAGTAATTTTACCGGTTGTCCCATCCCCACACTGGAACTCAACAATGCGAACACTGTTGCTTGGCGGGTGGTTAATGGATAAGATGGTGGTAGCGATCCGGATGGATCCTGCACAGGGTCCTACCACCAGTAGGATTGTATTTAAAACAAATCAAATTAAACCAAATAATAAAGTAAGTAAAGGCAAAACCTTACGAAGATACAATAGTAATTTTTGTAACTGATACATAATGGAAGATCGTGCGATATATTATATAAAAATACATACCGAGCTGAAGTTTCGTATTGACTGATTTGTTATTTTTATGCTAGAATTGGAGCCTATTTAATTTGTGTTGGTTTTGGAAGGTGTCCAAAATTAACCGCATAATTTTATAAATTTTATAATACATGGCCAAAGGTGTTAAGCAGTCCACATTTTCTTTTATAACTTACTAGCGACCCGCCAGCGGCTTCGCCCGCTGCAATTTTATTTACTGACAAATTTTATTTTTTATTATTGTACAAAATGTTTTTTTTTTAATAAAAATAGTATCCTATGTTACTTCTAGTACCTCCCAGAATATGTGTACAAAGTTTCATGATGATTCGTCAAGTAGTTTTTGCGTGAAAGCGTAACAAACAACCACGCTTTCACATTTATAATATTAGTAAGGATAAATAAAGTAATATTTTTCATTTATAAAAAAATACACAAAGACGTAAAGTGTAAAAAGTGTTTGAAAAATATCTATCCTAACTCCTGAGATCTAATCAGAAGGAAACATCGTTTAGAAGAAGCTTACTCTTAAATTTTGAAAAGAAAAACAATAAGTCCAGTTAGTTATCCTTTATAAAACTGGACATTATTTTCATATTGATTATTTTGAAAGATATTTAGGAAATTACTAAAGACAGTCCCAGTTTATTATTCTGTCTTGAGAACAGGCGTATAGTTGAGTCAGTCACTTTACAAAAGATACTAAAGAGCGGAAATCTCGATTACAACTTCATAAATGTGGCATTAACCTTGTATTAGTTGGAAAGATGACCAGGTTCAAGAAGTTATTTGCTGTGCCGTTGACCATAATCAACACTGTGTCGCCTCTGCGATGAATGTGCCAATTGTATGACCATTTCTTCTTTTTAGGGTTCCGTAGTCAAACAAAGAACCCTTATAGTTTCGCCATGTCCGTCTGTCCGTCCG
This sequence comes from Acleris holmiana, assembly GCA_949316455.1. NCBI lineage: Eukaryota > Metazoa > Arthropoda > Insecta > Lepidoptera > Tortricidae > Acleris > Acleris holmiana. The sequence continues at coordinate 4,051,257 of OX438777.1, read as the reverse complement.
TCCGCAGCCTAGCGCAGAGACTCTTAGTACTAAAAAGCTGTAATTTGGCATGAATATGCATATTAGTCACGCCAACAAAATGATAAAGAAAAAGGCTACCTCCCGTACATTTAACGTGGGGTTGTACATTTTTTTTTGTCTACCCTATGGTGTGGGGTGTCGTTGGATAGGTATTTTAAAAATATTACCGGTTTATGTAAACTGTTTTTCGATTAAGTAATTCGTTTATGAAATATTAAGCTTTATAGCGCTAATTTTTATTAGACTCAAAGTGTCTTCCCCCCATACAGCCAAAACTACAAATACTAAATCTGAAAAAAATCTTAAATGAAAGAGAATATAAAGAATTTAAAGGAAAACTATCACGAGTAAGAAGACATCATTGGTTCTTGAGATACAGGCGATGAAAGTGTTTATACCTACTAAAATCATCTAAGACCTCACCAATTGACTTTAAATAGAAAAGTAGTTATTACTTGTTGATTTTTATGTTTGTAGTACTTAACTTCTTCGGAACCCTGAGCATGGTCCGACATGCTCTTGCCCGGTTTTTTTTTCTATAAACGGCGGTCCACGACGGTATTCAGTGATTTCGCCAATGTCAAATGGATAGAGTAAATCAGTTAATAGAATAAATCAAATGTAAAAGCCGGACGATCGGCCATCTTCTCTTCCCAAAGGTTACCGAGACTAGCTGTAAGACCTCTTAGATCACAACCTGGGCCTGGAAAGTTTGAACAAAGCATTTTTGCATTTAAAAGTAGTTTACCTAAGAAATACCAATTAAAAAAAAAAATATTAGCAATTTTTTGTTAAAAATGGGTAGTTATTCTTTTATCAAAACACCTTTCAAAGAAAACGTTTCATTTCTCGCCGCATGACTTTTTTTTTGTAGTCGTGTCTAAGTTTAAATAACCTAACCTACGTAATTAATGTTAAAAATATCCTGAAAACATAATTCTTCAGAAGAAAATGATACAATTGATTCGACAAATCATCTCTACTTTGAAAAAATTGTCCAACACGAAATATAAAATACGCAATTTTTTCAAAGCAGTGACGAAATGTTTTTTGTACCAATAAGAAACCCACTAACCTGCGTATGCGAGTAGAACATGGAGAAATTGGACACAATGACAGGCACGGGCAATGCAATAGTCAGCACACCAGCGAGCGCGCATAATGCTCCCACGAACATGCCCAGATAGGTCTTCGGGGCCATGTCACCATAGCCCACCGTTGTCATGGTAACGATGGCCCACCATAACCCTAGGGGGATGGAGTGGAACTGATTCTCGGGATTATTCTGAAACAAATAAAATGGTGGTTGCCTGATGCCCTAGCCAAGATGCGTTCGCTAACCAGCGTTTCTATTGGTTTTTAAATTAATCGCGTCAATTGTAGACTGCGGCCATTGTTTTAAAAACAAAACGAATAGAAACGCTAGTTAGCGAACGCATCTTGGGTAGGGCCTCTGGTTAGAATAGTGCTACTCCACGTCTTCCCGTTGATGTCGTACGAGGCGACTAAGGGAATAAGGGCTTGTAGTATACTGTCAGGCGATGGGCTTGCAACCTGTCACTAATACACTAGTAAACTTCTTGGCCTGATTGTGCAAAATGTGGTTACAGAATTAACAACAAGTATTTTTAGAGTTGTTGGTATTTCTATAGCTCTGCCTACGTCACTCTGGGAACGAATACGTAATGTTATGTATGTATGCAAATTGTAAATGTAAATGGGTTATTTAAAATAACAATTTTTGAATTAATTATACAGGTTGTTGCAGAACTTGATGTAAATAAGTGATAAGAAAGCACCTTCTATACCGAACCATAGAAGGTTTAAATAAATAACACGGGACGACTTAACTTTTCAATATGTTAATTAGTTCAGGAGTTATAAAGGTTTTTATGATACTCGTGAAGAACGCTGAAGAACCTTGCCTCCCTCGGCTAATAATATCAATAATTTGTGATTCCAAAACCTGATAATCTTATCCTTCATAACGTAGCAATGTACTGAATTACACCGTAATTCCAAATTATCAACGCATTTTAAGTAAATCTATACTTTCTAGGGCACAAAATCATTTCTAGTTTTTCATTTAACAACTTTGACAAAAAAATAGCTCTAGACTAAGGCATCTTGTCTCAAAAGTAGTTTTAAAAGATTCCGAAATCGTGCAACAAGTATTACTTAGTATTGCCACAAAATTAAGTTACAGCTGCATTTCTTTGAGGCGACGACCAAGCAAAAAGGGGTTTAATCTCTTTCTAACTTTCTGACACGGGTCATGTTTACGAGGGTCGGTTAATTCAAATATGGTTTGTAATCTCCACTATTCCAGCGAGTCACAAGAGAAGTGACTCCGTGTGGTTGCCGGATTAGAATAGTGCCACTCCATGTCTACCCGTGGATGTCGTAAGAGGCGACCAAGGGAATTAAGGCTTGTAGTATTGTTAGGCGATAGGCTTGCAACCTGTCACTAATACACTGGTAAACATTGTTAGCCTGATTGTGCAAAATGTGGTTACAGAATTATCAACAAGTTTTTTTGGAATTGTTGGAAGTTCTGTAGCTCTGCCTACCCCACTATGGGATTGAAGGCGTGACGTTATGTAATTATGTAATATTTTTTTGAGTTTTTGAATAAAACAATAAAGATTGATTGAGAACCTCCTTTTTCGAAGTCAGTTAAAAAGGGGATTCATCACAGCACTCTTTTTAACTTTCGGACGAGAGTTACGTCAGAGACGTACCAAAAAGTCGGATGTTTCTATAGACAAATGTATGGAATTGACGTAAGCCACCGAGAGACTCGGTGGCTTCGTCAATTCCATATATTTTTTAATCGAAACATAATCGGGAGCGATTGTCAAATGCAACTTTGTCCAGCCCCACTGTTTGTAAGAGATAGAGACAGAGCTATATAAGTGCAATAGTCATATAGCTCTCTAAAGCATAGCTTTACGCTCATCCTTAACACGGTGCATATCGGGTTTTCAATAATGTGTTTCAGCCGTTAAAATGTCTAAATTGTTCTGACTGGACCACTAAAGCTCAAGCCACTTAGGCCTGCACCAAGTTCTATCCCGGCAAATGATTCACTGGCATTTGGACTAAAATTGGAATTAATTTTAGGCCAAAAAACACTTTTTTTACTCATATAAACAACAAATTCAAATTTATATTTTAAGTATTTTCGTCACCTCTGGGATGGTTCAGCTAAATACCAACTAGCTACACTTGACTCGGTGGAACGCAGGGCTAAGAGAGTCATAGGCCACGATTACCTCCAAAAGACTACGCTTCACAGCATAGCTTACCGCCGAAAAGTTGCCTGCTTGTCGGTATGCTTAAAGGTTACCGTTGACAATCTTTCGTCAAATTTGACAAAATCATACAATTTGATAGATTTTTTAAACGTGTCTATTGAGTTTCTCGAAACCTATGGAACTTACAACCGTCCTTTTGAATTAGGACGGCAGCGTGAGCCTCCTTATATCCCAAAAGAGGAAATATTTTGGTAGAACGGACGATGAAAGCTTAGATATAATCTATATTCTATACATTATGAGACAACATTGGGAATACGAAATAGGATTCATAATTAAGGTTTAAATTAATCCTTCATCAGTAAAGCAAATATTAATCTTTAGAATTACGATTCGTTTTCCAACGTAAATCAATATCTTAAAATATACCTTGGTAGCTCAAACGTAAGGTTTAAAATCAGTTGTGCCTTCACGCTGTGTACTACTTATGGTAAGCGTTCAGCTTTCAGTCGCCATTGTGCGAAGTTTTCCGAACTCTTACAAAGTTTTGTATTATTCCAAAGTTTGTGATAACAGGACGAACAACTTTGTATTAAGCTGGGGCAAATATTGGGTCCAATATCGAACACTATTGCCAAGTTTTCCAGTAGTGCATTTTTATGCGTAAAAAGTTTTTTTTTTATAATTCAAAAATGAATTGATTATCAGTGATTGGGAGGGTAAAAGTCAAGGTTAGTAATTTTCTTTCCCTTGGGCTGTATTCTATTTAGCTCTCATTGAATTGACAGTAATGACGACCAAAACAATACGGTAACATGTTAAAAGCAATAAGGCTTTACCAATTAGAATAGGGCCTCTGATCTCAAGGGCCCCTGGGCTTATCATTCAAACGGAACACAAAATAAAAAAGATGTCCGGAATTTAACAGAGGATAACCTTTTGTTTTTTTTTTTTGCAAAATTAAGGCTTAAGCCATTTTGGACGAGAATTAAAAATTATAAATTAGAGTTAGAAATTACTTAATGTTTACTTGCAAGTATGTTTGTATGTATGTAAATTCTTTATTGTAGATAACAAAAAAAAACAAATACAACATAAGTAGGCTAAATTTGGCTAATTACATGACTCTGGTAACTCCGTGACACCATGTTTCATGCTTCTTTTAGAGCTATACGATATAATTTTAATCATGTAAATACATCCTTATAGTGCGGTAATAAGCCTATATTTCACTATAAGGTTGCATTTAAATGATTAAAACGAGTTCGTGTTACTCTAAAATAAGCATGAAACATGGTATCACGGAGTTATGCGACTCATGTAATTAGCCGAGTTTACCCTAATAAAAGTAAAACCAATATGTTTTAACCCAGTAGAAAAGAGCCCATAAAAAGGTAAGTAAGTAAAGTAACTCTGTCTTTCTGTCTGGTTGTCCATCTGTTTGTTCCGCTTTCACGATGAAATTGAATATAGAGTTAGTTTTGGTTCATAGGACAGGACTTAGGGTACTTTTTGTTTCGAAAAATTGGATTCTGCTTAAGGGAATAACGATAAACCATTTCTACGCGGACGGAGCCGCGGGAAACAACTTAGTTCTTCATCAAAAAATCAAAAACTCACGGGAGTACTTTAAAAATCATTCCTTTATTTTTTCATCGCAAAACAGGCCTTCATGATATAAACTGTCTCAGCTGCCAGCTTACGCCCAAGAGACTTTTACAATGTCACGCACAGGGCTAAGAGCAGGTTAAATTTTCAAACCGTTATCATGAACTTGCCGCAAAACCTATTCAATTCGGCTCCGATCGCGTAAACCGGTTTAGTTAACCGGTTTTCGGAGATACTTTTATATGAAGTTCTTTACGAATTAACCGGTGTCGAGCTAAAAAAACCGGTTGAACCAGACGCACGTCACGCACCATAAACAAGCGCCACTTAGTGTTTTTATTCAGTGCAAAACTTTTGGTTTCTCGACTCGCCGCTCGTGGATTAAACCGGTTAATTAAGGTTAAAATAAAGTTCTCAAAACGTTCGCGTTCCCTGGAAAAATTTGGAGCAAAACCGAAATAAACCGGTATTTTTTAAACCGGTTCCGAGCCCTGGACTCACGTAGTACACACACACACTGAGTGTTAAACTAAACATGCGTACCTTTTTCGTGGCCAAAAGTGAGACGCTGAAACCCTTAATACAAGTAAATAGGGCCTATTTTCAACTGTGTTTGAAGAGGATTGGGATAGTAAATATGTTTGAATAACATAATTGCCACTTTGTAATATTTATTAAAGGTTTCGCTTGTCTTTTTAGGGTTCTTTAGTCAAAATGGCAAAACGAAACCCTTATAGTTTTGTCATGTCCGGCCATTCGTATGTCACTGGCATTTTATTAAAAACTACAAAATGTATATTGATAAAGGTAAGGTGTCTTGCATAAGCCGCTATACTATAAAATTTCTAAGGATTAGATTGATTACGTCACTTTGACATAGTTCCGCAGTGGCCCAAAATTTGTATGACTGTACCAAAACGGGAAATTAACGAGCCCGGTTTCAGTCTGTATTAAGTGTTTTTAATATGTCTAAAAATTACACTCAACAACAACAACAAAACATCTCAACTCAACTTTGAACATAAACCAAAATCAAAACGCATAAACTTTGTACTTAGTCTTGGCTATCGTATTGTTGATCACGATAGCTCTTTCTGACATATTAGAAAAATACGGGTGTCCCTTGTTTTGCCGACAAACTTTTCGTCGAATTTCATTTTATCGAAAACGTTTTAAGTAACATTTAGTTTACGAATTATTGTTTGGTGTAATTTTATTTCATGACCAGGGCCTCTATTCTACAGCGTTATAACGATATCGCGTTTGTTGTGTTTTCGAATCGTTAATGTCACAGCCGTCATTATTGTAAATGACATAAGAGTTATCAAAACGTTGACAATACGGAAACACGTTAAAGACCATATCGTTATTACCGTGTAGAATCCCAGCCCAGATCATTCCAATTTTTATTATTTCATAGAATAATTGTTCAGAGAATATTATTTGGCAAATTATTCATTTTGTATGAATTTTAAATGGAAGAACAACAAAACAACGAACTTCATTTATTCGAATTTTTATTACAACATTACAAAATAATCAACATTTGCACAATTGAACTACTACCTGCAAAGTAGGTTAGGTTAGATTAGAACTGCGACCCTTGTAGAATCGAAATATACTACACATAAACCCAATCTCTAGTAAGTACTATTTATTACCTATAATATTATCACAATTATAACAAAACAACTCTAATGAATAGTTATGTGTCAAGATAAACAACTTGTCGCACTTTTAGAATTATAGTGACCTAATTCAAACATTTTCAGCATTCGATTTCGAGTCATAAATTTAGTACTACGAGTATATAGGTAGAGACCTAAGTCGAAATTTAAAATATGTGGATTAGGTCACTATAATTCTAAAGATGCGTTGTAATCTCAAGTACCCACATTTAGCGCGTGGATTCCGATGGCATTGCGTTCCGTTCTCAACATAATGCCATAGATAACTGTGTACGCCAACTATCTCAAAATTTAATACTATTAATTGTAATAATTTATATGTTTATTAAAAATACTTGATACAATAAATCACGAAACGTTTTCCATGACATAATCCATATACACGATTTAAAATTACTTGTTATGACAATTCAATGAACTGATTGTCGACAAAATGAAAATACATGAAAAGTTGACTTTCAAGTGAAATTCGACGGAGTGAGTGTCGACAATTTGATGATAAACCGAAAAATACACAGCAATATATGACTTATCACCAAAATGTTAATGAATTCTTGCTACTGACGTCGCATATACTCCGATGAAAGACCTCATTAACTGTATTCACGTGCAATGGAGCAGATCTGCCGCTCGGCGTTTTCTGATTCGCGCTCGCGTCGCGGAACGACTTGACGGGCAATTACACGAGTTACAGCAAAGTGTCGAATAACAGTCCTTAGCGTGAATGTGTACGCTGATTGACATGCTATTTAACGGGGTAGCTACTTTGACGACACGCTGGCCTAGTTGGTAGTGTCACTGCCTTCGAGCCAGCGGTCCTGGGTTCAAATCCCGGTAAGGGCAGATATTTGTGAGATGAGCACGAGTATTTGTTCTTAAGTAGGTATCACATTCAAGTATTTTCTATGTAAATATACATATACTTAATTAAGTATATATTTCTCTATGTAAATAAGTTTATCGTTGTCTAGTACCCATAGTACAAGCCTAGAGCTTAGTTTGGGACTAGGTCAATTTGTGTTTTTTTGTATGACAAGGAGAAGGCTTACTCAGGCCACCTGATGGTAAGTGGAATCTGAGACCAATAGACATTTGAATTCTCAAGACTATAATCCTAAGACCCCAAACGCGTTGCCAACCCTAAGGACTAAGATGGATTGCCTCAATGATAGTGATTTCACCGGTTGTCTTACCGCCACGCCGGAACACAGCAATGCGAACACTGTTGCTTGGCGGGTGGTTAATGGATAAGATGTAGTGATCCGGACGGACCCTGCACAAGGTCCTACCACCACTAAACATTGACATTGCACTGTGATATGTATGTACGTATTAAATTTATAAATAAAGCACAATACATACATACATAACATCACGCCTTCATTCCAGAGTGGGGTAGGCAGAAGTACAGAAATACCAACAACTCTAAAGAGACTTGTCGGTAATCCTGTAAAGTTTATTAGTGACAGGTTGCAAGCCCATCGCCTAACAGTACTACAAGCCCTTATTCCCTTAGTCGCCTATTACGACATCCACGGGAAGACATGGAGTGGCACTATTGTAACCCGGCAACCACTCGGGCATAAAACACAATACAATACTCTAAGCTGCTTCGAGTTGAAAAGTGATACGCTTAAATTGACCCATGGTAAAGGGGGATCTGAGACTACAACCACATAGTGGATGGTGTGGGTATTGTTATTAAATATTTTCTTTTTTTTTAGTGGTGGTAGGACCCTGTGCAGGGTCCGTCCGGATCGCTACGATCATCTTATCCATTAACCACCCGCCAAGCAACAGTGTTCGCATTGTTGTGTTCTGGTGTTGGAATAAGAAAACCGGTGAAATTACTTAGCATAGAGGCATTCCATCTTAGTCCTCAGGGTTGGCAACGCATTTGAGGTCTTAGGATTATAGTCTTGAGAATTCAAATGTCTATGTGTCTCAGATTCCACTTAGCATCAGGTGGCCTGCTGCTCGTGTGCCTTCTCCTTAACATAAAAAAAAACTACTTCTAGTAGTAATCGAATCAATTACAACTTTGAAAGTATATTTTTACGGGTGGTAGGATCGCTACCACCATCTTAACCATTAACCTACCGCCAAACAGCAGTGTTCGCATTGTGTTCCGGTTTGGGGATAAGACAGCCGGTGAAATAACTAGCATAGAGGCATTCCATCTTAGTCCTCAGGGTTGGCAACGCATTTGCAGTCTTAGGATTACAATCATGTGAATAAATTTTCAAATAAAATTACAAACTTAAAGGCTTAATGAAAACAAAATCACGATCGCGTCCTTTGTATAACGAAAATTATTCATACAACAAAAAAGGAATCAATTAAGTTTTGTTTTAATTTTTTGTTGATAACGTCTCCAACGATGTTTTAACAAACAGTAAATTGGCAGGTACTCGTAATAAAAATACATTAAAAATGGCTAAATGTAGGAAGAAGATATTGTAATAATAAAATTAAAAAAAGAATCATCAAATCGATACTTACGTGACATAATTGTGTTGTAAAACCAAATATGTGTTTTTGAAATATATTTTTGCTGTTTATTTGCTGCCAATTTTATTACTGTGAGAATGTATTTATGAAAGTACGGTCAGGCTTACTCCACACGATTGTACCTTGTTGCTTTAACGCATTTGTCAGATTAGTGCAGCTGTGTCCACATGACGTTAAAGTGACATAGTACTAAAGTGTGCAGCTAATTTTAAACCGATCTGAATTAATTATTCTAAAAAATGAATATGTAATTGCCAACAAGTGTAAACAAAACCAATTAAAAGTAACTTTGGGCGAAAAACAAAATTAATACGGGGCTGTTTTTATTTGCGATTTAGGGCCATTAAGGGACTTATAAATATTTTTTAATTGTAAACATTAATGTTTTTAAAACAACCTAACCAGTTTTTAATTAAACTGACAATGCAAAGACCTTGCCCGCTTTAGATAAATGGTAAAAGCATTTTAATAAAACCTTTTAAAAAGTAACGATTATACGTAAGAATGTCATGTATTATGTTTAGCAAAAATACATCCATGTTTTTATTCACGTCTGTGTCACATCGTAGTCGGATCGCAGATAGAACGATTTATACAGTCAAGGACTTTAACTGTTAAGGCACTATGGAACCCTGTCATAATGATAACGTCAAACCACATGAAAGAAAACTAACATTAATGATTTACGCTGTCATAATGACAGGGTTCCAAAGTGGCATATCAATGAAAGTACTTGACCGTATGTGGTAAAAAAAATAATCACGGGACAATGTCACACAAATTGACCTAGTCCCAAACTAAGCTCAAGGCTTGTACTATGGGTACTAGACAACGATAAACATACTTATATAAAGAAATAAATACTTAATTACAAAGAAAACATCAAAGACTCAGGAACAAATACTCGTACTCATTACACAAATATCTGACCTTGCCGGGATTTGAACCCGGGACCGCTAGTTTCGAAGACAGGGTAATTTAATCAGTATGATTCTCAGTTAAGTTCCAACAACTGTTTTAGAAATATAAAGACCCGTATCATGGTCGCGTTTGTCGCGGTTGATAAGGCATCCGTCACTCTCGCGCTGAACTTGTCAGAAAGTGACGGGTGAACGTTTAGTCACGCGACAAACATGGCCAATAAGCCCCAGGTGTGAATGAAAAAATCCGGGGCTTTCATCAATTTCCTAGTACCATCACGCCTTCATTCCCAGACTGGGGTAGGCAGAGCTACAGAATACCAACAACTCTAAAGTTGTTGACAAATCTGTTACCACATTCGCACAATCAGGCTAAGATGTTTGGGTAAGGTCCAAAAAGTTGAGGACACTAATTCACTCAATTAAATTTTATATTAAACTTTTCCGTTGTGCGACGAAAATTAGCCATAAGATTTTAAAACACGTCAAATGCGATATCGTTATAACGTAATAGAATAGAGACCCTGGCCATCTGTTTGGGAGTTACGCTGCCACAAATAGATACACAGATACACGCGTTGTGTAGGCAAAACCAATTACGCCATGGGTTAAATATTGGAATTCTAGCAGAGCATCGCTTCGATTTTTATGTAAAAGTAACTCTGTCTGTCTGTTCGTTTCGCTTTCATGGGTAAACCGCTGAACTGATTTAGATGATACTTGGCATGGAGATAGTTTGAATTCCGAGGAAGGACAAAGAGTACTTTAATCCCGAAAATGAGACGGGTTCTGAGGGGATAACGAGAAAACTAGTCATACATAAAATCTTCCTATTGAACCACTCGCTCTATCCTATTATAAAAAAAAACGCATTAAAATCCTTTCCGTAATTTGAAAGATCCAAGGGCATATTATCAAACGGCGATTAGAATAGTCTTGGCGGTGACAGTTTTGTCATATAAATACGTCAAAGTTCATATGAACTGACAGCTATTCCAAGTGTAAACTCATCGCGGTTTAGTAATACAGATGGACGGACAGCGGGCACTGAATTTGTTTTTATACAGGTATTTTATGGTTCTTATTATGAAACAGTTAAACCTTCAAAGTTCCACGCAGGCACTTGGCACGTTTAAGAACTTAAAAGACGCCTTGCACTTTAAGAATAGGACCATAGAGAACATGCATGAAAATCAGAATTGAGTTTCATTGATAGTATTTAGGAGAAAATGTTAAAAAAAACATATAAAACACAAGTTTTGACCCGTTTCTTAAGATTTTATACACAATCAAAACTTGTTAAAAGTTTAAAACTTCTTTTCACGTTTAGATTGTCCTTTTTGGCATCTTCATTTTACTTACGTAATATTTTAATTCAACGATATTGGCTTAAACATAGTAATTTAAGAAATAAACGCAAATATCTTTATAAGCTCCTTATATTTTAAACATGGAACAACAGCTGTGACTTCATTCCAATCGTAGATTTTGTATAGTGTTTTTGCAGAGGGTCTGAACTATGACTTTTTAAAACTTCATATCTTATTCAAAATAACCCGTATATGGTTCTTTCCTCTCTTTCATAGCACTTTCCAGAGAGCGTAAGAAAAAATAATGTACGTACTCTATATAAATAGCTGCCTCCATCCTTAAGTTTTTACTACTATATTTTTCTAATTAAAGAATAAAATGGTAGCAATTCCCAGGAGGTTGTTTTCACACCGCTAATCATTTTAGGTCTTGTTTTTGAATTAAAACTTTTTTATCAGAGTGTCCTTGCTGGTCCAGGGCTTCCCTTCTTTTCAAACATTGAATAATGTAATTCGTCTCCCGGACACACTGTTTATATTTTACATGAATTGCCTACGCTGAACGGTATAACAGTATTTTTATTTCTTAACTACCCTACCATAAACTAGAACGCCCAAGGGCTCTTTAGGGCCCAGAGTTATTTTACTGCTTATGAAAATTAACTCAAGTCTTGTACTTTATCGTACAATTTTATTAAAGGTGAAAATTTCGTAGAAACATTTCAGGGAATGGGCCGTGGCTCTTTTGATATGTTTTAAAAGGACAAATTAATACCCTTTTGTGTGGGTAATTTAGTGGAAACCATGGATATGAGTAAATACAAGAGGTAAAAACATTGGCATATCAGTAAAGGGTTGAGAGCGAATGGGAAGTAAACGATAGCGTATACAGCCATATTCTATCTATACTCGTAGGGTCAGCTAGATGGTTGCCAACAAGCCTCCAACGGCCTTGCCTTGGCTGGTAGCTCGTTGACAAGGCCATCTGCTTGGCTGGGTAGACGGTCGCCAACAGACCTCCAATGGCGTGACCTTAATTGATAGTTCGTCGCCAATGCTGTCGACTTGTCAGGCTAGACGGTCACCAAGAACTCTCCGACGGCGTGACTTTGGTTGGTGGCTCGTCGCCAATGCTGTCGGCTTGTCTGGCTAGACGGTCGCCAACAAGGCTCCGACGGCGTGACCTTGGTTGGCGGATCGTCGCCAATGCCGTCAGCTTGTTTGGCTAGGAGGTCACCAACAAGCCTTTAACTGCGTGACCTTAGTTGGTAGTTCGTCGCCAAGTCTGGCTAGAAGGTCGCCAACAAGCCTCCGACAGCGTGAATTTGGTTGGTGGCTCGTCGCCAAGGCTGTCGGTTTGTCTAGCTAGACGGTCGCCGACAAGCAGTAGGTCCGACCGCGGTCAGCTAGCGACCAAGGGCGTTAGAAGGTCAAAAGAATGTTTGTTGGAATCAACTGCATACACGGTCGGTCTCGACCAAAATCACGCTGTGAGAGTGGCTTGTTGGCGACAAACCAGCTGGCCCTTTCCTTTTTAATGTAGTATGCAGTGCTTTTGTCGTGTATCGTGTTTATTTAATCTATAATTTGTTATGTATGCAAACAAACCACAAAAAAAAAACAATAATTCTTCATGACATAAAATAAAAAAATAAAATTTAGTTTGAGCAGGAAACCCATACGAACCTGTGACTTCTCCGCATAGTACACCAGACTCGCGAAGATAACGATGCCCAGGACCAAGAAGAACACCAGCAGCGTCAGCTCTTTGGCGGAGGCCTTGAATGTGTGAACCAGGATCTTCAGCCCTGGACTGTGCCTGGTCAACTTGAACAACCTGGTGATAAAAAATGAAAATTACTTATTGGTATATCATTGATAGGGCGCTGACCTGATAAGGCAAACGATGGTATCTCAAATTTAATAGCTAAAGCAGAATCAATTCTTTCATGTTAGTAATAAGGTTGTATTTGCTACAGGAGTTTTGTCTGAGATACTGCCATTTGCCTTAGCAGGCAGGGCGGTGCAAATGGCATTAGTATGATGCCATGTGGATCGAATATCGATGATGGCCTTAAAACCGTTGGAAGAAGAAGAGAAATAGTTTACGAGTATGTAAATGTAACTGATATACCAAATAGTGTAAGCAATTGAAACATAATGAGGAAGGCGAGTTACATAATAAGATCACACGAGTGTTTTAAGACCCTTCATTATGTATCAGTTCAATACATTATTTTATCTATACATACATATTATAAGTTGGTACTTCCTCTGCCTACCGTAAATTCCACTCTCTCAAGTAGGATTGGAAAGTTTATGAGAGCGACAGTTTATAATATTGCACAGAAAAACTGTAACATTCAAAATTATGACTTAATGGAGGCTAAGGATAAAATAATTAAGTGGCTTCTTTCTCTAGACTATAAGGAAACTGAGAACTTGTTCTGATTTAATATTTACATCCCCGCAACTTCATTCTTTTGTATTTTCGGATAAATATAGCATTAATTTTGTAACTTCTATAAGAATTTAATAAGTAATAACTATAATATTATTATCTTCATATGTATTGGTTTATTTCAGTTAAGTAATAATATTACTAGAGTCTGGCAAATCAAAGATGAGAATGAAAAATTCACTTACGCGGCAACACTGATTGTCAAAAACTATGGTAATGACATATAGTGTTGCCGCGTAAGTGAATTTTTCATTTTCATCTTTCATTTGCCAAGCTCTAATCTGTCATATTGTATAGTCGACTAACTCTTACTTTTTAATTTGTTCTATGGTCGCCCAAGATACAGGCATTGCCTAGTTCTTAATTATTGTTAACTTTTTGTAAATTTTATTAATAATAATTATTATTTTATTAATATTTTTTTTTTTTTGTATTATTTTTTTTTGAGGTGGTAGGACCCTGTGCAGGGTCCGTCCGGATCGCTACCACCATCTTATCCATTAACCACCCGCCAAACAACAGTGTTCGCATTGTTGTGTTCCGGTGTGGGGATAAGACAACCAGTGAAATTACTAGCATAGAGGCATTCCATCTTAGTCCTCAGAGTTGGCAACGCATTTGAGGTCTTAGGATTATAGTCTTGAGAATTCAAATGTCTATGGGTCTCAGATTCCACTTACCATCAGGTGGCCTGAGTGCTCGTGTGCCTTCTCTTTAACATAATATTTTTTTTATTACTCTTAGATATAAGTACCTGCATAGTATGTGTATGTGTGCGTGTATGTAAATATAAGTGTGTTTTTGTAATGCTTGTATTTTAGGGAGGGGAGGGTGATGAAGTCAATATGGGTTTTACGCTCGAGGTCAATATAGCTGGGTGGGAACCCGTTGGGGAGGCCCGGCTAGCGATAATTAAAAACAAATCTGGACTGTTCTTTTTCAGTTAACCCACTTGCAATATATTTATTAACCTTGTGAGGCCCACGTCAAATTTTACGTGTTCAAAAAAGAACCTTGTGTAAGTCAACTAAAGTTTAAAGTCACTTTGACAAATGTCCTAAATTTAGGCCGTTGGGCCTTACGAGGCTAACATATTTAATTTAATATAGATACTTTTCATCCATTAACCGGTTTGGTGAAAGTCGTTACAATTCACTATATCTGGGCGTCTATTCTACTGCGTTAAAACGATATCGTGTTCGACGTGCTTTAGCATCGTTTTAACTCGGCTTCCTGGGCTGAGATTCTAAACGTTAAAACCTTATTGCTTTTGACATGTTTTCGTATTGTCAACGTTTTGATACTTCAAATAAATGAATTTTATCAGCAACACCTATTTTTCGGAGCCAATGCTTAACTCCACCATATTTAACTCTTTTGTGAATATAAATATTGTCTGTAGGTATACTATATGTGGCTTTTAAAATGTGTAAAGATACGTTAGTATATCTATATAGTTTGTGGTGTAGTATCTACAATTTGTGTGGCATACTATGCTGTGGCTATTACTGTAGAAAAAGCTTGAAATTAAAAATATTATTTCTTCGAGAGCCGTTTCATTTTTAGCCGACTTAAAAAAAGGTGGTGGTTCTCAATTCGATTGTATTTTTTTAATTAAACGTACTATGAATGTCAAATTAAGCTATACAGGGTCTTTTTATGGTCGACAACTTCCAAAATATGAGAGATAGTTTAATTAATACTGAATCAGAATATCATATTAAAAAATTAAGAAACCTTAGGAGGTCAGAGAAATAGCAATTTTTTCCATTATTTCACTTAATTGTGGATACCATGCGCCGTGTTTACCGAAGACTAATGACGTAATCACCGAGCACGATGTTATGATTCATCTGTCGCCTTTTCTAAACAGTGTCAGCAATGTTTTGACCACTCACAATGAATTTTTCTTTTTGAATTCTGACCTCCTATTGTGGAAGTTGCTGACCAAAAAAACACCATGTATATATCATTCACGTATATACTTATATTGTACTTACAGGTAAGGATTAATCTATGTATAACATGTTAATGTTTAATTTTACAATAAATGAGTTTTTAAATAGGCAGAAGGGTATGTTATCTGTGTCTTATCGCGTAAAAAGATACTGGATGGTGGTTTGGTGATGGGAATACATTAAAGAAAAAAAAAGCAGCCAAGTGCGAGTCGGAATCGCCCATGAAGGGTTCCGTAGCAGCAAGTAACATAATATAAAAGTTCGTTGTAGCTTTGATCAATGTTTTTATAACGTATTAAAAAAAAAAACTACTTACTAGATCTCGTTCAAACCAATTTTCGGTGGAAGTTTGCATGGTATTGTACATCATATATTTTTTTTAGTTCTATCATTCTCTTATTTTAGAAGTTACAGAGGGGGGGACACACATTTCAACACTTTGGAAGTGTCTCTCGCGCAAACTGTTCAGTTTGAAAAAAATGATGTTAGTAACCTCAATATCATTTTTGAAGACACACGTATGGGTTTGATGAAAAAAAAAAATTTTGAGTTTCAGTTCTAAGTATGGGGAACCCCCAAAATTTAAGGTTTTTTTTTCTATTTTTGTGTGAAAATCTTAATGCGGTTCACAGAATACATCTACTTACCAAGTTTCAACAGTGTAGTTCTTATAGTTTCGGAAAAAAGTGACTGACATACGGACGGACAGACAGACAGACATGACGAATCTATAAGGGTTCCGTTTTTTGCCATTTGGCTACGGAACCCTAAAAATGTGCACCCCGCTTCTTTAATCAATCTCTTTCCCTTTCAGTATTTTCTAAAATAAATTTAAAAGCAATTTTATCGACGCTTAAAACACTTTTCATAAGCATTAGCAACCACGTCCCATTTACACTGCACCAGCCTCGATGCCATACAAAAACAGATGCATCCATAATAGCGAGTTAATGAGTTAGTGCAACGTGACGAGTCACGTGTGTGGTCCACGTGGTGCACGCTAGTGCATACTGTTTATGAATAATTAAGAGGTATTATTATTACTTAACCACCGATCCTAATAGGGCGCTTTTCAAAAAAAGTGTACATCGTTAAGGACAAAATTAAGCAACTTTAACTTTTTCCATTTCGTCACGAAAATTAGCCATACATTTAGATACATCAATATTTGCGTAAAAAAATGGAAAAAGTTAAATTTTCTTAATTTTGTCCTTAACGATGTACACTTTTTTTGAAAACCGCCCAATGCACAATCGGTATTGTATTGCATTTAAGAACTAAAGGCTTAGAAGGAGCGATAAATAAACAGCAACATACATATTGCTGTTATGCAGTCTTATTGAGATTCAATGTGCCGAAAAGAGACAGTTCTATAAGCTAAAATATCAGAGTTGTATACTGTTGCATATAACTACGTTTATGTACGGAGACGTTGTTATTTAAGACTATGGTGACCGGTTGGTGACCAGTTTAAACGAGTTGACAACACTTTGGTGTGTATGGCTAGTTTTAGCAAGAACTGGGCTCTGTACTCTTTTCTTTCTTAGAATTACGTAGTCAAACTAGGAACCTTTATAGTTTCGCCATATCCGTCTGTCTGTCCGTCCGCAGCCTAGCTCAGAGACTCTTAGTACTAGAAAGCTGTAATTTGGCATGAATATAAATATTAGTTATGAGAACAAAGTGGTAAAATTTTTTTTTTTTTTTTAAATATTATGGGTTTGTCGAACAATTTTTCGATTAAGTGATCCGTTTATGAAATATTAAGCTTTAAAGCGATATTTTTTGTTAGAGTCAAGTGCCTCCCCCCTCCTTCTAAAGTCAAAACTACAGATACTAAAAATCAGAAGAAAATCTTAAATGATAGAGCATAAAACGAATTTCAAAGGAAAACTATTACGACAAAGTAGACATCACTGGTTCTTGAAACACAGGTGCCCAATTGATTTTAAATAAAAAATTGTTGTTACTTGCCGATTTTTATGTTTGTAGTACTTAACGACTTCGGAACCCTACACTGAGCATGGTCCGATATGCTCTTGCCCGGTTTTTATCTGATTGAACATTCACATCTTGCTCTGCTTGGCAGTGGGTAAAAGGATGTGGTAGCGGTCCTGACGGACCCTGCATCACTGTAAGAGCATCAGCGGTGCACTGAGGGTGAAAGCCTTAGGGTTAAAAATAGGGGAGGAGCGAGAATCTAATTATTCACGTAAGAAGCCGCAGGCGTCTCTTAGTTATTCATAAATAGATGTACTTATTGAATAGAACGTTACTCTGGAACTGTATTGTCAATTTTCTCCTAACTAAAATTACCTTAAAATCTTAATAATAGATATGAACTCCAATATGTTCGCTTTGTCCACGTTTCGTCTGATGACCGCCAGTTCCACCACCACGTCCATGTAGAAGCTCAGGGTCGCTATGAAGTCTATCAAGTTCACTGGCGATCTGATGAACTCGATCATGTTTGGTGCTACCTGTAACAAACAGACAAACATATTATTGAACTGTATTCGTAAGAAACCTCTGACAACGCTATTAACCTAAATTCTTATTGTAAGTCTAAAGGATTTTTAATCATATTAAGGTCATTTATAGTCACTCCCATAGACTTATTTATCTAGAAAGTTCGTGGGAGTTTCTACATAGAACTCGACATTAGCGAAATACACCCTAACAGTAGGGAAAGCCATTTATTAAAGTCAGAATTAGGTATTGTTTGACACATAACCTCAAATTTTGCGTTCTTTTTTGGAAAAAAATATAATTAATAGTGATGGTACGATTCCCCGTTTTAAGAAATATTCAGTTTGTGAGATTAGGTACAGAGATAGATTATAGTCCAAAATAGCGCATAGGCCACATTTTATCCCGAAAAAATTGTCAGTTTCCGAGAGAATAGCGATAAACGACGGAGTCGCGGATAACAGCTAGTGACTTACATACATACATTAAATCACGCCTGTTTCCCAGAGGGGCAGGCAGAGGCCACTTCTTTCCACCTGCTACGATCCTGTCGAATCTCTTTCACTTCTTCCACATTCATACATCGAGTCATGCATAAACGTCGGTTTTGGATACTCAAGATAGACTAATAGTAATATAATTTAAATTATTAAACATACGGCATAGTGCAGACCCGAAAATAAGCCAAGCCGACCGAAACGCGAAGTCGCCTGACCCGAATGAATATTAATAATGTGACCAAATTTAACTAGTTTTTCGCAGCCTGAATATTCTGGATCTAAATTAAATAATAACGGAATAACACTGCATATTAATTTACTTTGACGTTGTTGTATTGCGTAAACTTTTCTTGTAATACATAGTGTCTTGGCAAAGCTACAGAAATACCAACAACTCTAAAAAGACTACCTTCTCTGGAAATGAAGACATGATGTTATGTATAAAAAAATAGGGCACCTACCTACTCCTTTCCTTTTCTGCCTTTAAAAAAATATTTGGTTTCTTTGATGACAATTTTTTTTTTTGTATATATGTATATTGTTATTTTTTTGTATATTGTGTTAATACTAGAGCAAAAACAGCACAGGGTGGTTACATGAAATGGCAAAGCAATTCAGTTTACGGTGAGAGAAAAAGATAGAGTCGTGTAACTGCTATAGCTGTTCTTTACACTCATCCTAAACTGAATTGCTTAGGCATGTCATGGCAGCTCTCAGGTATTGTAACTCAATAGGCGCTATATCCTCATGACACCCACCATACTACAAAGAGGGAGATTTTTATAAGTGGGACTTTGAACCTAACTGTAAGGAAATAAAGTTCAATTACCTTTGCTTTTAAATGCCATTTTTATCATTGAAGCAAATGAAACTGAACTTTATGTACACCGAAATAAAGTTTAAACTTAATCCCCCTTGACTTCCTATAGCACACTGGGTCTCGCGAGGTTAAGGCAACCTTATTTATAAAATATCCGATCCGCAGATCTCTAACTCATTGCGTTTACGATCGAGCTCGAGATAAGTGACATTAACCAACCACCAAGCAACAATATTCGCATTTTTGTGCTCCTGTGTGTTGAAAAGACAACCGGTGAATTTACTAGCATAGAGGCATTCCATCTTAGTCCTCAGGCTGGCAACGCATGGGTCTCAGATTCCACTTAACATCAGGTGCCTGAGTGCTCGTGTGCCTTCTCCTTATCATAAAAATAATATAAAAAATACAGACAGGCAGACGGACAGACAGACAGTAGACACCAAAAAGACGAAACAGGTCTGATTGACAATTCGCCCATGACTTTATTCATTTCATGCTTAATCCAATTATTACGGCCCGAACGAATGCTAATCGAATTTCTTCCGATGCCGATCAGTTTGAATTCACGCAAATCATTCAGTCAGTTTTCCGTAAAGAGAAAATTATAAAGACCTTGAAGGCAAGGCAACGGTTTAATTTTCACTTCCTATGATCTTATTATGGGATTACGTTGATAAAACGCGAGAAGGAACTGTTACAATAACGCTTTTAACTACCTTCATATCGGATTTCACCAGCCACATAAACGATTACAGTGTTAACAGCTATTAAAATGTATGAACTAACATTCCATTAACATTTAACATCGCATGGTTTGGTACTAAAGCATTGATGATCCACTATAAAACTATATTGTAAAAGAGATGGTATCATAATATACATACATACATACATAAAATCACGACTTCATGCCCAGAGTGGGGCAGGCAGAGCTACAGAAATACCAACTACTCTAAAAGACTTGTTGATAATTCTGTAACCACATTTTGCACAAGTAGGCTAAGATGTTTACCAGTGTATTAGTGACAGATTGCAAGCCCATCGCCTAACAGTACCACAAGCCTTTATTCCCTTAGTCACCTCTTACGACATCCACGGGAAGACATGGAGTGGCACTATTCTAACCCGGCAACCACACGGGCAATCATAATTCATAATATATAAAGTTTCAAATACATAGTGGGTACAAGACCTAGTATAGAACACGTTGGGTTAGGTTTGTTTTATAACAATCTTAAAAAGCTTAGTAAAAAAACGGGAAGATGGGTTTAAAAACTTCGCTGATTCGTTATGATTTTAATAATCTACGATACCACTAAAAATGTCCTGAAATAAAACATAACATTAAGAGTTTTTCGTGACATGGAAATAAGGGAAAATTACCAAAATTCGATTTAATTTGATCAATATCTCAGAATCTAATAATTTTCGGTCGGGGCTCCTAATGAGCTCTACTATAACCTCATAACGGGAATGTGTCCAATAACCAATGATCCTGTATAGAAGTAGTTAAGTTCAACATTTTAAGTAACAACACACATTAGTGTTTTGTCACTTTAACGTTATGTTTGAACTACTGCACTAATCTGTCAAAAGCGTTAAAGCGACAAGGGTACTTTAGTGTCCAACTACTTATAAGACCATTTGTACAATTTGGGAATTAACATAAATTTACGAAAACGTCATAACTTGTGAGTTCGGGGTTTTCAGCTCGCTTTTTGAATTTCGAAGAAAGTTTTCACAAGTTATTTAAAGTTGTAAAGACATTTAAATCTTAAATCTTCATACTAACGACGTGCAGCAAAAGGCACATAGTTTTAAGTTAGCCCAAGAGACCGTGCCAAAACGTCTGTTTCATTGAATTTTGAACTCTGCTTGGGCACTTGGCAACACTCCAGGTTCAAAGCCTAGCTCAATCACGGAAACTTGATAAAACTACCGAAACAGGGAAAAACTACTGAAAATCCAATGGTAGTTTCCAAGCTACTAAGGTAATGGTGGACTTGTTTCTTAGTCTATACTAATATATTATAAATGTGAAAGTAGCTCTGTCTCTCTGTTTGTCTGTCTGTCTACTTGGTACGCTTTCACGGATAAACCACAGAACTGATTTAGATAAAATTTGGTATGGTTTGAAAAATTGTAGGGTTCCTGAGGGAGAAGCGATAAACGAGTTTTACGTGGATGGAGTTGCGGGAAAGAGCTACTTATATATTAATAAATATCAGGGGGATAATTTCACACAAACGTGTGAAACTAGTCCCAAACTAAGCTCTAGCCTTGTATGGATATATTGACAACGACAACTGAATCAAATTCGGTCCATCCGTTTAGAAAATACGTCGCCACTGACATATACATGGATACACATGTCAGGATTTAAAATAGGTATCAAGACAATATCGAACACAACTAGACGACGCGGGTAGCCTAGAGGTACCAGGTTCGAGTACTGGGAAACAACCCGACAAACAAGCAAGAATATTTATTTTAGAGGTATCGTTTTTTTCTATTTATTTAAGTATTAACTTATTCGCCTTAATATTATAATTTTGCTATAAAAAAAACATTAAAAGGTCACAAAGACATTTTTTAAAATCTAAAACATAAATAAACTTTTTGTAGGCCTCATCTTATACACTACAAGACAATGTTGCTTTAACATCAAAACTTTCCAGACTTTACTAAAGAAACAATAACAATGATCATGTTTCTAAGTTTACTTACAATTGAAAGCAATATTAAATGTTTGCTCGATCTTACGGTCACAGTAAATTGGAAAATAACAGTGCTAACAGCAAGGTAAGTTTTAATAAAAACAGGTCTGTCGTTTTCTCAAATTAAATTGATTTGTGCGAAATTAATATTCTATTTAGGAGACGTCAGCAGGCCCGCAAGATCACCTCTTGTTCTGTGTTGTGTAACCTAACATTTGCCATTCGATATTGTAAATCACCCGTCGACATTTAGTCCGTAAGAATGATGCAATGTTAAAAATGTTATAAGTTTATTTCAGACGTAAGTCGATCCAAAAAGTATTGTTTTACAAATTTTATACAAATCGATGAAACTGATTTTGAAAACCCGATTGCAAACAACCAGTCCATCATGTACACAAAATAATTGTAACGAGAAGCATCATAACTAGTAAGTTTTTGAATAGAAAGTGAAGACACCGCAGAAGTTTACATAATTATATTACACATTCCAGATATAATTAATAAACGAATGTTTATTTCAAGATAACCGTGTCCTTATATACTTAAAGGTCCGTGTTGCCGACTGCCGTGGCGTGTTATGGCAGCGGACTTATTATATTTGCTAAAGGACCATTCATCAAAATGGGCCCAGAACGTTACCTCTGTTTGAGAGGTACGTGAAATGTTATTCAACAGGCCTTTTTTTAGGGTTTAGTAGTCAAACTACCGCTACCCTTATAGTTTCTCCATGTCCGTCCGTCCTTCCGTCAGTCCGTCCGCAGCCTAGCTCAGAGACTCTTAGTACTAGAAAGCTGTAATTTGGCTTGATTATACAAATTAGTCACGCCAACAAAGTGGTAAAACAAAATCTTGAAAACTATTTTGTTTTATTGTACCTCCCCTACACGTAATGATAGCGTAAAGCGAAAATTTTTGTATGATTGTAACAGCCAAAACTACAAATACTAAAAATCTTAAATGAAAGCGCATATTTATAACTTATTTAAAAGGAAATTCCGTAGTAAAGGGATTTCCGTGTGGTTTCCGGGTTAGAATAGTGCCACTCCATGTCTTCCCGTGGATGTCGTAAGAGGCGACAAAGGGAATAAGGGCTTGTAGTATTATTAGGCAATGGGCTTGCAACCTGTCACTAATACACTAGTAAACATCTCAGCCTACTTGTGCAAAATGTGGTTACAGAATTATTAACATGTCTTTTTAGAGTTGTTGGTAATTTTGTAGCTCTGCCTACCCCACTCTGGGAATGAAGGCGTGATGTTATGTATGTATGTTAAAAGGAAAACTATCACGTCTAAGTAGACATCTTTGGTTCTTGAGATACAGGCGATTGAAGTGTTTATACCTACTAAAATCATCTAAGTCAAATGGCATTAAAGACAAAATTAGTTATTACTGGTTGATTTTTATGTTTGTAGTACTTAACGGCTTTCGAACCCTACTCGAGCATGGTCCGACATGCTCTTGCCCGGTTTTTTTGTATTTCACCATTATGCTATGGGCACCACGCTAAATTTCATAGTAGGACAAAAATGTAGGGAAAAACAATGTTGCAACTGCAAAAATACGGTTTAGCACCCGTTGTAAGGCCTATTTGCAAATTATTTTTGACGTGATATCGTCTTATAAATCGATGAACGCCGGCTGCATGCAAGAAAAAACAAGACTCATTGTCACTTGAGCCTAGCGAGCAAGCGAGAGCGCGGAACAAGCGATAGAGAGGCACGATCGGACTAGGCGTTTGGCTTATCAATGTGTTCTTATGATGTTAGGACGTCAAACCAACTTTACAGACAATTTCTTTCTGCAATGCAATCAACATGGTGTCCATACATGACATATTGCTCAACTTCAATATCTTTACTTTTTACCCTGAGGTTATTTAATAAGCTAAGTAAAAAAAAAATATATGAATGTCAATAAGATTTAAAATTTATTTCTCATTTATTAAATATTATCATGTGTAATGCTACAAGGAAATTGTAATTTCATGTGATAATTTTGTTTTAATCACATCTCTCCATTCAATGTCGTACCGTTTGTAAAACGTTGACTGTTCACAAATATATACCAACCCTGAATTATTCATGACTCGAGATATGTACCGTGACACGGAATCCGCAGCCACCGCTACATTGAAATTAAAGAGCTATTCAAGAAAACTTAGAACTTGGGTGAAGATACATGAATCTTATTACTGAGAATGTACAGTCAGCGTTGTAAATAGCTGCACACATTAGTACCTTGTCGCTTGAAATCTTTGATAGATTAGGGCAGCAGTTTAAACCAGTCGAAAAAGTGACAAAGCATTTAAGTGTGCCGGTACTTATTAAGCCAACAGTACGCAAAGTGTTTGTTTCAATTGATCGATGTGTCTTCTTTTTAACTATAGACAAAAAGAAGGAATATTGCAAGTTTATTGTGTGTATTTCTCTGTCTAGGGTCTATATTGGAATCTTTTGTCCTATTTGTGTATAGTAACTTTGGTCATAATGATCTTTTGCCTTTATATAAATGCCGTGATATTTTTCATCCATTTATTGAATATCCTAAAATGCTTGTTTGCACTATTGTCTCAAGTAGGTACATATCCTAATACTGGTCCCCATGATTCATCGTGTCCATTGGGCCGTTTAAGAGGGGTCAATATTGTCAGTCATAATTATTTTTATTCATATTGTGTTTTAAGTCATAATTATCGCAAGTTATAACATATAACATATTCACGACACGTTGGCCTAGTTGGGAGTGACCCTGCCTCCGAAGCCAGCGGTCATGGGTTCAAATCCGGGTAAGGCCAGATATTTGTATGATGAGCGCGAATATTTTTTTTCCAATAATACAAGCGTTTTTGAAGCTTAGTTTGGTACTAGGTTAATTTGTCCCCTGATATTTATTTATTTCTTAAGAAGCTGATTTTTTTTCAGGATTTAATTTAACGTAACCTAACCTAACCTTGTCTACACGTTAGGTATTAAAAAATATGACTATCAATTTATATCAACAATGACATTATGACAAAAAAATGGGAAACAGCGTGCTCCCGTTTAAACAGATATCAGCTCTTAAAGAAGGGGTCGCCAATAAATATATGTAAAGGGAAGGGAAGAGTGTCGGTGGCCAAGTGGCTTAGGAAGTCAACTCCATAGTTTTCTCAAATTAAATTGATTTGTGCAAAATTTATATTCTATTTAGGAGACGTCCGCAGGCCTGCAAGATCACCAGATCTCTTTTTGTGTGTGTGTTGTATAGCATGAGCACGGCAACCTAACATTTGCCACCTTATATAGTAAATCACCCGTGGACATTTTGTCCTTTGTCATTTTGTTTGTGTTTGATGCAATGTTAAAAAATTATAAGCTTATTTCAGACGTAAGTCAATCCAAAAAGTGCTGTTTTTCTAATTTTAACATCGATATCAGCTCTTGAAGAAGAAGTCGCCAATATAAAGGGAAGGAAAGTGTCGGTTGCCAAGTGGCTTAGGAAGTCGTCTCGTGATCGTAAGGTACCGCGTTCAAAACTTCGTAGTCACCAAATACCAATGAGATTTTCTAACTTATTACATAACCCGATGCTTTTACATTTTTCCCCGATATAGGCAAAAGCAAAGGTGCTCTCTTAATGTTTAAATCTGTAATAAATAGCTGTCAGCAATCATCTTTGATCACACGGTTCACAACTCAATGCAAACACCCTAAATAGAGGTATTTAACGAATTACGAACACAAAAACCGTTATTTAACTAATAAATTACCCAAAAAGCAGTACGGGCATGACAAATTTATACACAGTAAAACCAAACTCACAGAAAAATTGTACGGAACTCTTGGTATAAATTTTTGACTCGACGTGGCCGGTTTTTTAGGACGATATTACGCAATATCGAATCAAGCTATTACTCAAGATTGCTTTTTTATGGCAAGAAGAAGGCACATAAACACTCAGGCCACTTGATGGTAAGTGGAATCTGAGACCACACATTTGGATTCTCAAAACTATAATGTCAAGACTGCAATCCTAAGGCCCGTATTAAAAAACTGAATTCTCGCTTTAAATGACGGCCTCAAGATATGTCAAAAATGTCAGTTTTCTATTGTTTGACGTTTACTTTGACGTATCTTGAGATGGGCATTTAAACCGAAACGAGTTTATTAACACGGCCATAAGACCTCAAATGCGTTGCCAACGCTAAAGACTGAGATGGATTGCTTCTATGCTAGTAATTTCACCGGTTGTCTTATCCCCACACCCGATACAACAATGCGAACACTGCTGCTTATCGGGAGGTAAACAGAGAAGATGGCGGCAGCCATCCGGATGAACCCTGCACAGGTTCCTACCATCACTACCCGCCCACCGTTGGTGGCCTAGTGGCTTGGGGGTCGAGTCGTGATCGTAAGGTACCGAGCTTCAAACCTGCGGTAACCATGAACCAATGAGTTTTCTAAGTTATGTACATTACCCGATGCTCTTAAGGTCAAGCAAAATAATCGTGAGGAAACCTGCATATTCGAACAGCTGAGTGTGTAAGAGGGTAATTGCAGAAGGAGGAGAAGAGCCTACTAATATCATAAATGCAAAAGTTTGTGTCTTTTAAAATGGAGATATCTTAAAATGGAGTTCGATGAAGTTTTAAATGGAGATGTTAACCCAGAGTATAAGATAACATAGGCTAGGATATGTGTTAACATAAGCTACTTTTTATCCCGGAAAATTTAAAGTTCCCGTGGCAGTAATGATAATCGAAGTCAACGTGAACGAAGTCGCGGGCGGAAGCTATAAGCTGAGGACGGATTGCAGCTGACTGTTCCTCCTTTTACTGTGATTCAAAAGATACGCAGGCCGCTCGAGTCCTCAAGGGTCTAAGTTAACGAGTAGACCCGTAATTATCTATTCCTTTTGCCGACCCTTCGTCCTAATTTGCTGCCACCATCTTTGATTTCTGTGGGGCATAAAATTTAAAAGTATTAACGAAAAAGCGCCTGTTTTTGAGGTATGCTTTGACTAAGTAGTTAATTAGCGGATTGTTTATCACAGAAGAGCAAAATTCCACCTGACACCTTAAATCCTTGTGATCGAAGAACCAGATAAGCTGGGGCTAAGTACATTATATTAGTTTCATTAATAATCCAGTCAACCAAATACTTATACAGAAACTAACTAGAAATACAATAAAACAAAGCGAAGATCATATTTACAAAATGATAAAACTTTATGCAAAAAGCACTAATAAAACAATAAATTTAGTTGACATATATACATAAATAAATACAATAATATGTAAACATACATACATAACATGCCTTCATTCCCAGAGTGGGGTAGGCAGAGCTATAGAATTACCGTAGAATGGGGTGAATTTGATCGTTTTCAAGATTAAAATGGTTATATCTTCACGAATGTAAAAGTTAAAAAAACACAAAAAATACCTCAATATCGGTTTTTGTTCTTTTATTGATTCCACCATTAGAATATTTTTTAATACTTTAAATTCGCTTAAAAAAAAATAAAGAATTGGTGATCAAATTTATACTGTGAATGGGGTTACATTGAAACCACCGTTTTTTTAACGTATTTCAAAAGTAACCCCATAAAGAAATAAAATACAAAAAAAAAGAAAATAATCCGTCAATAGGTTCAGAATTTATAACGGTGTTTGTGTTTTTGGGGTTACATTGACAAAGAAAAACAAGGGTATTTAAGAAATAATCAACTTTATTATGAAATAACAGTCTTTTGACATAATTTGTCAGTCTTTTAAAAGTTTTCTGTAATATCTATACTTAGGAAACTTTTCTTAAAATAATAAATCACAACAGAACTTGAGATCTGATTAATTGAGATCAATAATTAACAAATTAGGTGAGTAATTTTTACCCACCTATTTACAACTCTTTAATATTAATGTCATATGGAAACTCAACATAATTATCTTTTTCTAGAGGCTTTGGTAGATATACTATGATATCACACAAATCAATTTCTGAAATATCCTTAACTATCCTCTTAAATCTAGTTTTATTGTTGAAGGACTTGTAGCCTTCAACTAGCAAAGGATCTGTTTGTATAATTTGGCAAACATACTTATATGTTTGCTTGCCACGTGAAGTATAAAATTTAACTAATACGTATCTTCCTTCCGTGCATTCTGTTTCTGCATCCTCCTCTTCAGCGACATTTCCATTATCACTGGCACTTTCCATTTCTTCTTCTTGATTCGGTAATTCATCTTGATTTATGTCTTCTTCAGTATTAGTATGATCTGTGTTGCTTGTTGTTGGCTGAGGCGAAGGTGTCGTCTCATCATTGTGGGTAGCAATGCTCTGGCCAGGTGCAACATCTAATCGCTTCCTTTTTCGGGCAGGTTGATTAGAGCTGTTACAATATCTCGACTCTTTCAAAAAAGTGGTTAAAGTGGATTCTACTTCCTGTTCACCGATATTTTCTCTCGGGAGTCGATCCAAAACCTTATTCTTATTGAAAGGATGTATACCTGTGGCTGAAAATCCACTCATCATATTGCGTTTGATCCCAGAAGTGATATTTGAATAAATAGAATCAGGTTTCGGTGCCACCTGATCCATTTTGTTTAACGCTTTAGTTAGGAGATATGGGAAGGTATCTTTCGGGACAGTAGATAGTCGAGAATTTTGCATTTTCCACGTTGTTAACGTCTGTCGCCAGGCTGACTTCATCGGACGGAAGAAAGCCACATCGAGTGGCTGGGTTAAATGTGTTGAGTTTGGGACTAGGCAAACGAAATCGATATCATTTTCGCTGCATAATCTCAGCACTTCATCGTCCAAGTGGGATGATAGGTTGTCACCAAGCAGCACTTTTCGGCCTGGTAATTTTTTTGCGTGAGGTAAAAATGCAGTAATGAACCAATCCCTAAACGTAGCACCATCAATCCAACCACTACTCGTTCGATTAAACCGAGAACCTCGGGAACAACAAGACTGATCACAACATGGCAGGCCAGATGGTGCTCTTTCCTTCCACGTATCGTATAAATGAACACTTTTGTATATAATGTATGGAGGCAAAAGAACACCATCTGCTGAACCACAGACCATAATTGTTGTGGCACTTTTGGAGAAATTCATAGCTTTTTCCGGGTACTTGACTCCTCTCTTATATATGCCAATTTTTTTTCCAGGGTCGTCGCTCATATTAGACTCGTCATAATTGAAAATGTTAGCCGGAGGAACATCTTTAACGACTTGTTCAAGATTGGTGAAATATTGATTGAGTGATTCCCTAGACACGGCGGCTCTTGCTTTTTTGATGTTGGTAGCTACGCGTCGAGAGTATTCTGTTCTGTGTCTTTTCAGCAACGAATAAGCCCAATCGACTCCAGGAACATTACCAGGAAATTTTGTGACTGACCTTCCTTGTTTATCCAAGAGCATTTTTGCAAACATACGCAAATCTAGAAGCGATAGGGGAAATCCCCACTCTGCACTTTTAGCTGCCGATTCTAAAATTTTAGTTTCATCACTATGGGAAAAAACTGGTTGAGCTCCAGGTTTCTTGCCAAATTTACCATGGTACTTGTTATATAGTGTTCCATACGGAATATCATAATGCGAAGACGCATGGCGAAGTGAGTATCTACCTTCAATTACTTCAGTTAGTGCCCGTTCTAAAATATCTTCCGTGTAATTATGATATGCTCTGGAACCTAACCGTTTCTTATATGTTCTTGGCATTTTACTAAAACAAAAATAATAATAAATAAACAAATCAAACGCACCTAAAACCTATAAATAAACATAACATCCATAAATGACCTGAAAATACTTAGAGACGTTATTTCACGGGGTTACATTGATCAGTGGTCAAAGTAACCCCGCATGTGCGATCAATGACACCCCAAGCGTTACACAATAACAAAAAACGAATTATCCTCAAGGTCACGATTTGCAATAAAAATCAATATTACAGACAGATAAAGTTCTGATTCAATGAATTACTAATAATAAATGTCTTTGCCACACTCCAAACTGCAACTTAGAAGTTATTCAAGCTATAAATATGTAACAAAACGTCTACTTACATATTTTATATATATTTCCATCGACCGACGAGGTGGATCCCGCTGCCGCTACTGACACGTGTACAGTGATATTCAATGTTGCCAACGGTAAAGAAACAATCCCAAGGATGCGTTCAGAAATCGTATAATTTGCGTTTCATTTCAAGTTGAAGTTTTTATCAAAGTAACCCCAGGAATGAAAGTAACCCCATTCTACGGTACCAACAACTCTAAAAATACTTCTTGATAATTCTGTTACCACATTTTCCAAGTAGGCTAAGATGTTTACTAGTGATATTAGTGACAGGTTGCAAGCCCATCGCCTAACAGTACTAGAAGCCCTTATTCCAATAGTCGCCTCTCACGACATCCACGTCAAGACATGGAGTGGCACTATTCTAACCCGGCAACCACACGGCATAATAAGTATACTTACCTATAAAAATAACATCCTGCTAAAACATATTCCATGATGGGTCAAGCCTACTAAATATTACGTTCTACGCAACATATTGTTCCAGCAAATTCTTACGAAGCATTCGCTTAAAAGATAGCTTTATAGGGGCTTGTCTAATATGAATTGGGAGCGCATTCCAGAGACGGGTTGCTTGAAATTTCACAGTTGAAAGCAGGAGTGTAATTTTTATTGTTTTACGGCATAGGGAAAGGCCACAGTACACAGACCACCTGATGTTAAATGGGATCTTGACCCCGCAATCCTAAGACTGCAAAAGCATTGCCAACCCTGACCCGACACATAACATAACATCACGCCTTCATTCCCAGCGTGGAGTCGCAGAGTTACAACCGAAATACCAACAACTCTACAAAGACTGGTTGGTAATTCTGCAACCACATTTTGCATAATCGGGCTAGGATGTTTACCGGTGTATTATTAGTGACAAGTTGCAAGCCCATCGCCTAACAGTACTACAAGCCCTTATTTCCTGAGTCGCCTATTAAGACATCGACAAGGGCAACGCATCGACGGGAACTCGCGTAAGTTAAAATGGATATTACGTTTCGTCACTCCTAAGTCCTGAAGGGTAGACCCGTAATTATCGGTTTCCTTTCCCTCCCATCGCTTGGCCTAATTTGCTGCCACCATCTTTGATGTACGACACTTTAAATAGATTAGATAGAATAGAAAAGGTTTTAGTGGTGGAAGGACCTTGTGCAGGGTCACCACCGACCCTCTTATCATTTCACTTGCTACCAAACAGACTTCCCAGTGTTGTGTTCCAGTGCGGCGGTAAGACAACCGTTCAAATTATGAACAAAAAGGCATTTTCTTTTTTTTGCAAAGTTATTACCTATATTACTATTTACTTAATTAACCAATATGAATAATCATTTATTCAACTTTTGATCAATTGTTTTTGATTAAAAAAAATCTGTCCAGCGTTTTCCCCGTATATGATGCTAAAAACGAAGGCAAGACCAAAAATTTACCATCTTCTCTTGTGAATATTTAGAATATTTACCTTATAACCCCTCTCTAAGGGGAACCGGGTTACAGCGATCAAGAAACAAAGATACTTCGAAAGAATTCTAAACTTTTGCCGTTTTCTTCATGAATATGAGAGTCAACAAAGTGTAAATTTACGACGTTATCCATAAAACGATGTTTGTCAATATTATACATGTTGCATCTATTTAAAAACAAACTAATATTGTTTCAAATTTAACAGTTATAACTATCTGAAAGCTATTATCAAACATAAATTAACAATTCTGATTATTTCAAAAGCCACATCGCACACACCACCAGCAATAGCGTTCTAATGAGAAAGCATTATTCAAGGGCATTAGGACAAAGTAGGAACCGGCATTCGCATCTTTTATGTTTACTTGACCACTATTTTGCACGTGGATTTCCTAATTTCCCACAGGAATTTTCATACTTTCGCGGTCATAAACTGCTCCAACTCATTAGTTGCTGGCATCACAACTTAATTTGGGACACATCAGATTTCGCTTTGTGTGTGTGCACAGTATAAACAGTTCGTCTTCAAACAAAGTGTTATCGCGCGGCTTGCATGTGTGCGTGCCTCAACCGTACGCACCGCGAGCCACAAGCAAACTCAACAAGTCGCAACAAGTCGGTTTAGTTTGGATCGCGGCGTCGTCAAATTTGGATGTGCGCGCATTAAGCATCGAGCGTGACGCGCTTCAGTACTACCCTAGCACCCGAGTGGCAATAGGTATCAGAAACTTTTAACCTCGTGACACCCACCATTATTACAAACAGGGAGATTTTTGAAAGTTTGAGTTTGAATATCAGCAAGGGAATTTTGCCCTTAAATGGCATCTTTAACTATGAACTAAATAAAAATGAACTTTATGCTCACTGAAATAAAGTTGAAACTAAATTGCTTTATTATGTACCCTCTATAGCACATCGTGTCTCGTGAGGTTAAAGGGCCTATGGGATATCTTCAATATCTTAAGAAACCGGAGTATACTTATTAGAGTATTTCCTGTAACCTAATGCTATAAAAGCTCCTCTTGTCTTATTTACCTACTCTCAATTTTTTCTTTGAGTCATATTTCAAAGAACTAAAAGTTTAATGCACGTCAAGGTTTCTTTTACTAAACTTAAAATTAGCTACCTAGGTACTATATGTGAAATCCTGTAATTGGTTTTGTGTTTCCTATTCATGTTTCATATGTTTAAATTGTAACTGTTGGATTTCCTACAAATAAATAAATAAAGATTAGATAGTAATTTAATGTAAATGTAGTTTTTGACACTTTTTGTCTGGGCGGAACATGTTTCTAGATCATTTGTAATAATTGGTTACTAAGTTGCTGGACTTGTTTTTACTTACGACTTTTGCGTTTTCATTTGCTTAATGCTTTCTATCGAAAATTCTCCTCGAATCCTAAGTAAACAGCTGTGAACTATATTGCCCTCGTGTTACAACCCAACCCATTTTGTGCAGCAAAATAAAAACTTGTTACCTTTTTAACAAGAAAAAACCCTCTATATTTTGAATATAAGTTTTAAAGTGCATTATTAAAATCAAAATACAAATATGAATTTGTATGACTAATACGATTTTCAGGCCGATCGTATCGCTTAACCAATTTGGTGCAAAGTTACGGAAACAGTTGGTGTCTTTTTTATGTTAAGGAGAAGGCACACTAGCACTCAGGCCACCTGATGGTAAGTGGAATCTGAGACCCATAGACATTTGAATTCTCAAGACCATAATCCTAACACCTCAAATGCGTTGCCAACCCTGAGGACTAAGATGGAATGCCTCTATGCTAGTAATCTTCTTCTTTCTATCTTCTTCTTCTTCTTCTTCTTTGTTTGTAGTTGTCTTGATAGAGTGGCATAGGAACTAGTGCAGGATGCATACGGATCGTTACCACCAACCCACCACAAAAAAGCAGTAACTATTTGCATTGTTGTGTTCCAGTATGAACAAGACAACCAATGAAAAACCTAGAAGGGTTCGCGGTGCAGTCTGAAGGTTGCTTTTTTATGAGCCTCACCCATTCCTTGAAAAAACTCTTAGGTAAGGCCCCACTCTCTGATCACCAACAGTATAAAAGTCACCAAGGCAACATCTGACGACACGTTAGCCTAGTTAGGAGTGACCCTGCCTCCGAAGCCTGCGAAGGTTCAAATACTGGTAAATGCAATTTGTGTAATGAACGCGAAAATTTGTTCCAGAGTCCTGGAAGTTTTCTATATATTTAATTATGTATTCTCTATATAAGGTACGTCTATCGTTGTCTAGTATCCATAGTACAAGTCTAGAGCTTAGTTTGGGACCAGGACAATTTATGTGAGTTTGTCCCGTAACGATATTTTATTTTCTTTACTTATTAATCAAAGTGTTCGGCCGTAAGAGATAAGATTTGTGACGTGTCTGTCATTTTTATGGTTCCATACCCGAAGGAAGTCGATCCTAATTTTAAATAACCTGTTTATTTTGAACCTTTAGTATTTCAAATTCTTAAAAAAATGTTAGTAAATCCGTTATAATGACCATACGTCGTTATCGCGGGTACAAAAACGATTTGACAGTACAGAAAGATTATGAAAAACAAGCAATAACAGACGCGAAACTCATTTTGAGGAACATCTATGCCTACTCCTACGAGTTTAAAATGTATCACACATTAGGTATTTCTAATACCCAACCCCCATACTTGACTTGAGTAAGTACCAATACAACTTAAATAGATTAACTATGCAGTCGCAATGCAAACTCTTTAATAATTTTTCCTATTTGACATTGTCATTTGTTAGTAAGTACATTATCAATTATCCGTACTGATAACTGTGTGTAATATATTTATTGCCGAGTGCTTTTAAAATGCCGCGAAGGAAAAAAACGTGCCATGAATTTGTGGAGTTGTGGACAAAGGATTATCCTGAATTACAGCCTCGCGATACAAAATTATATTGCACTAAGTGCAATGTTAGTTTACAAGAACAGTTGATGTTGAAAGATCATTTAGTCAATTAAAATGGATATTTACTGCTAGACGCCGCAAATTGACTGTAGAAAATTTAGAAAATATCTTTGTAATCTATTACGAAAACCAAATTTTACGTGTGAAAAATACACGTTAGTAAAAATTACACACGTTGTTTTCTTATTTTTTAAATAGATTTTCTTCTAAGTAGGTAAGCGTTTAATTAGTAGACGATAACAGTTATCTTCACACAAGTACGTATATATTGTTAAAATTGTAAAAAAAAAGACTAAAGTATAATTAAATTTACTTATTTCCGATGTATAAACTTGTTAACTTAACAGATGGAAAAATATGACAATAGTTTAACCCTCCACATGTAAAGAGCTTCTTAGATGTTTAGTAGCTGTAGGCAGAATACGTCTGTTTCTACCAAATAGACATTCTGTTTTATCTGCTCTTTATCTGATTGGTAATTGTACCCGCGATAACGACGTATGATAATGACACATATTTTAAAAACAAATATTATTTTCAATTTTTGTTCTTTTGTTAAAACTGTAAATAACGTAAAAACGTCAAATTTTGTATGATTGTATAACAATTCCTGAAGAAAAATATTTTTTCTTGTGCGTATTTCTTTGTTCTTTGTTGTTGTATTTCTTTCAGAAAAAACATCAAATAAAGAAACAAAACAGTTAAAAACTGTTCTATTTAACATTAAAACGAGTTCATAACCAATGCACGATGCTACGAGATATTTTGAGACAAGAAAATTTAGAGCGAGTTGACCAGCCGGCTGCCTGTTAGGAATTCCATTACGAGAGCCTTTGACACCCGCTGTCTCGGCGCCAAATAGGGGAGGTTGTAGCCGCTCTCACACTTGTAAGGGTTTATTTACATTCATTTGTATGTTACTTCTGCCTCAATAAATTTAAACATTATTTCACGTTATTTTGTATCATGTTGTACATTGTACTAACTGCAAATTTTTAAAATAGACATAATTGTTTAAAAAAATTCTTGAAACTTTGAAGATTATTCTTTTATATTGTATGGAAAATCGAGCATTCTTAAATTTTCATACCTCTTGGAACTTTCTGCAAATTGCATATTACTAGCGTCCCCACAACCAAGTTAGCATTAAAACAATGGACAAAAGCCTCTTCAACTTACCGAAAAGCACTATATTTTATTATTTTCTGTCTATTATTACCTCAGTATAGTCAAGTATAACATCCGGTCTCATTTCAAATGGTCACCTCAAAATTACTAAAATGTTCACTTTAAACGGACCTGCAAATTAAAAATTTAAACGTAACTTCGTCGGTTTGTACATTCAACTTAGTACCTTGTAGCAGTAACGTATTAAAGTGAGAGTGGTTTGAGTTTAGAATATCAAAAGCAGCGACAAGGTACTAAAATGTTCAGCTATTTAGAAGTT
The DNA here is from genome assembly GCA_949316455.1 of Acleris holmiana. NCBI lineage: Eukaryota > Metazoa > Arthropoda > Insecta > Lepidoptera > Tortricidae > Acleris > Acleris holmiana. The sequence continues at coordinate 4,015,098 of OX438777.1, read as the reverse complement.
CTACTGTAGCGTTAGTTGCCGCATGAAAAACTTCCTAATATTTCTCTTTTACGACACAATAAATGTAGGCACTGAGGAGTTTTTTTTAAATCTTTTACCAATTTTGGCGTTGCTTATGTCCAGTGCAATGAAAAGCAACATCTACTTTATGGTCAATTTGCTATGTTCAATTTATTACAATTGTAAAATATGTATTTCTTACAGGGTACGATTGCTTTCAACGAATTCTATTTTGATATCATTATCACCATCGTCACCATTAACATGATTATCACCATCATCAATTTCGTCAAAGTCTTAATTATGATTAAAATCATTTCCATTATAAATATCATCGTAATCGTCGTCATTCCCACCAAGCATTAATCGTCATTATTAGAGTCTGACGCAAAGCGTCGTCATACTTTAGAAACCAAATAATATGTATACGTGTGTATATTTACGGTGAGTAAATTTAAAATCGTCACCATCATGAAGCTTTTATTCATAAATATCAACATCACCAATCTGCCCTCTCACGGTAAAACCACGTAATCCGGGTTAAGTTGTTTTGACGTAACTAAGCTTAATCCATTCCAGGGCCGAGATTCTGCACGGTAAAAATGATACCGTATTTGACGTGTTTCCGTATTGTCAATATTTTGATAACTCTTATGTCATTGACATAATGGCGACCGAGTCGTAAACGATTCTAAAACACATCAAACGCGATATCGTTATAACGCAGTAGAATAGAGGCCCTGATGTTAGCATCTAACATGTAGATCATCAAAAATATCTTTTCCTATTATATTTACGAAGTTAGAAACAACGCAACCTTATTATTGTTATTTGTACAATCATGAATAAGAGCCCTTCACCAAAGAAAAAAATTAACTAAATTATATGAATACATTTAGAATAGATTACTCAACCCTAAAACTCTATTTTCACCAAATTTCATCCCAATCTGTTAAGCAGATTTCGAGATTATCGATTTATTTGTAAAGCGGGTAAAAAACTTTAAAAACCTATTTGTCTCCAAACTGTTGTTTTCGGGTTATTTTGTCGTGAGAGGGCAGCTATAATGAGCACCATTATCATAGCACAAAGTTACAGCTAAACAAAATACACTTGCTCATAAAAGCAACAAGAAACAAAGGAGCGTGTCAGAGAAACTGAATCAGTGTAAATCGTTTCGAATGTCTCGTCGTGTCTATGGAACTGCACTTGACAAGTTGCAGAACTACTCTAGGAACATAAAGGGACTGCTGTGTAGCACTGCGCGAGTGTGCCGTTGAATAAAGTTTATTACGTCACGTTTCGCTTTATCGTATTGCGAAATAGAAATTTACGAAGAGGGGACGAGTTTCGACTAATAAACAATAGAAAATTTTGGAATTTAATCTTCTTACATTTATTGATGAACGTACAGGAAGCGAATGTTGTGTTTAGATCAGTGCACCTGGCGTTCTATAATTTCTTCCCCCATTGGGAGACAGGCGTGAAGGTATGTATGTGTAAGCTTCTGGGGATGTAAAGGTCATCATCATCAGCCTCTCCCGTTGTTCGCCACTGACCACGATCTGCAGCTACTCCACCAAGTCTGAGGGTGTTCTAAACTGCGTTTGCCCAACCACGGTCTCATCTGACTCACCGATTTAACACATCGGATTAGCCAGCTGAAGTGGCAATATAAGCCTCAGAACCGATAACCGTTGGAGTAATCGTGTTCTTGAGTGGCCAAAAAAAAGATTTTAAAACAATTATTAAAACTAATACTACGATTTATAAGGCACTAGCGACCCGCCAGCAGCTTCGCCCGCTGCATTTTTTTTTTCTTGACAATTTATTTTTATAATTTTAAAAAGATTTATTTTTTTATTATAATAAAAAGTATCTTATGTTACTTCTAGTACCTCTCAGAATATGTGTACTAAGTTTCATGATGATTCGTCAAGTAGTTTCACGCTTTCACATTTATAATATTAGTAAGGATAAGGGATTTATAGGCGATTTATAAAGTAACAGAGACCCGACCGAGGTTAGCTCGAGTTCAAAACGATTTCATCCTTAACAATATGACATTGATTTCTTGATACCTCGTCGTGTTGTTCTCCTAGACTCATTATTTTTAGTTTAATTTTATTAGCCTTACATTTGTTATGATTTTATTTGTTCTACCTTTAATAATTATTATTTATTACTTTATTAAGTACCTACTTGTAATGTAACTTACTTTTTAGTATTACTGAACTTTATGTTTGAAAAAATGACCTACTGCTGGTTTCTTGGCGCTTTTTCTCCGCAATGATGGTCTTATCTGAAGCGCTAGTAAATTCACTTCATATAACCGACGTGTAAAAGAGCCCTATGGTGGCCTATTTACTGAATAAACATTTTGATTTTGACCCCATAATGGTTTATGGGGTCAAAATCAAAATGTTCCACAATTTTCATAAACTGGCTTCTACATATCTCATCTATGGGCTTCAGAGACTGAACTTTTTTGCCCTCTCTATGCCATAAAAAGGTGTTTTCGAGGGGTTATAAAATAAATACATAAATATTGCTCATATGATAATGTAAGATAATATTGTGCCTATGACAATCGTTGTCTAAAATCACTTTCATACCCCACATTAAAATTTGGTCTAATTAACTTTGTGACTATAGTGATATATCCGATGATGCTAGTCAGATTATTATTTTATATTTTTGTCAGTGCTTCGTTGCTTGTGGATATATAAAATTATAGACGAAGTAGTAATACGAGCACAGATTTTGATCAAAAAGGCTGTATTTTTGCAGAAAATATTTCAAACATAAACAATTATCATCATAGTTCAAATTATAAAACGCAAAGTTAATCTTAGAAAACTGACTAATGAAGCCTATAATTATTAAAATTGTAAAGATAAACCCCCTTGAATTATAATATTTTAATCATTTTATACTTTATGTGATACACCTAAACATACTAAAACATAAAACAGACGTAACACAAAGTGCTTGAGTAAAACATTTTATTTCTCTGCATGAAATTGAGTTGACTTCAGGCATCTTACGGTAAGTACGTTCCGTTATCTTTACTGCCTGGGACGTTTCCCATAAATTCAGGGATTTATTTGTGATGTCTTGTGACAACAGTCGTTTGTTACTGTTAGGAATATACTAGTTTCCTGCCTGAATAGTTTTGAAGATAATAGAGACGTTGAAGAAAATACATACATACATCACGCCTTCATTCCCAGAGTGGGGTAGGCACAGCTACAGAAATACCAACAACTCTAAAAAGACTTGTTGATAATTCTGTAACCACATTTTGCACAATTAGGCCAAGAAGTTTACTAGTGTATTAGTGACAGGTTGCAAGCCCATCGCCTAACAATACTACAAGCCCTTATTCCCTGATTCGCCTCTTACGACATCCATGGGAAGACATGGAGTGGCACTATTCTAACCCGGCAACCACACGGAAGAAAGTAATGGTGTGCGTTTCATCATCAGATACTGATATTTTCGCGACACTTCTCAACTACGCTAGAGGGGTGCGCCAAAGTTTTAATAAATTTGCAAATTCCAAAAATGTTTCTCATTCCATTTTATATCATAAATTTCACTCGTTATAAAAAATATTTGTCACACCATTCTACATCATAATGATCCCATAATAAATATTAATAATACACCTATTTATTTTCAGGATTTTAAAATTATCGAACTGGTAAATAAGGTTAGTTTAGGTTAGGTTTGTTTTATAAACGTCCTAAAATCAGAACGGTTTCAGTAAAAATCACTTTAGAAGTTGCGATGATTATGAATAACAAATTATGAACATAAAAATTAGGAGAAAAAAATATATGAAGAGTAATTATTATGAATACAAATCGGTAGTAAAATAAAATAAAACAGGAACAATTACTTTATATGAGCCAATATAGATCCACGCTATAGAGTTCTTGTTTATCAACTTATGATATAAGTAACTTATGGTAAATGTATCGATACAGTACACTACAGACTACAAAATGAAAAAAGGTAAATAACTGACATCTTATCTCTTACTTATAGCCTTTTGGCAGCTGGGAATTTGAATTGGCAATATGCAATTAAATGTAAAAAGTTACTTGGTAAACAATATCTCTCATATTAAATCAGTTACCGATACCTAACCCATTGCTACTGCTGCCTTTTCAATTCCATGTTCAAAATATTTGCTTGTGACTCTTTTAAAAAAAAATTGTTTGTTCCATTTTTAGGGTTCCGTAGTCAAACTAGGATGCCTTATAGTTTCGCCATTTTTATCCGTCCGTCTTGGCTCTGAGATTCCTAGTACTAAAAATTGTTATTAGATTATTAGTCACGCCGTCAAAGTCGTAAACTGAAAACTTGTCAGTCTGGATGGTTTTTTGTTCTCGTCGACTGTCGTTGCTTAATGCCTTTTTTAAAAAAAATATGTACATACATAAACCTTATAATAAGGTACATAGGGATAATAAATAAATATTTATGGCTGACCGTAATAACTGACCATGAGGTCAATAATGAATTCGTCAACGTAGATAAGATACAATTCAGAAATAATTTCAAATGGTAAATACTAAAGCGAAATTGATTGTGTAGATAATTTTGAACTAACACTTGAACATCTAAAACACACGTCTGATATCACTTAAGTGTTAATGGCACTGGATGTGTCAATTAGTTGACAAAAGAAGGCAATGACTTGTCAAAATTGCGTTACCAAAATTAAAATCATAAAAAGATAAAAAAGGGATAATGTTACGGATTTTTTTTATGACACTGTAATAAACGAAAAAGATTTTAGTAAAACAATAGACCGCATTAAAGGTTGATGAAACAATATCTTTCAAAAGACATCTCCCCGACAAAAGGCTGTTATAAAGGCAAACATTGTATGAAACGGAAAATGTTTACTAATTATTAATGAATAGAAATGTAACTTAGCCAATTTGAGATTAATAAAATTAAATATTCTTTCCTACGCGTAGTTTTACAAAACATATTTTTACTAAAACTTATCAAGTTAGGGCTGAATTGCGGAAGGCTGCGATGTGATCAATTAGACTGAGTATTTTAACAGGATTAAGATCAGTTAAAAACTGCATTTTCTAGATTAAAAAATATACTGGGATCGCTCTAATTTCGAATCACCTAGGAGTTCAATAAAAAGTAACGTAACCAAAGACAAATAAAGTTCGCCTTTGTATATCCCTGCTATGTTTTTGTCTATTTTAAAAATGTATTTATTTGTTCTTACAATAATTATTTACTTACATACTTAGATACATACAAATAATGTCATCATCATTTAGTTTTCTTGCCCTTATCCCATTTACTGGGGGTCGGCGCAGCATATCTATTTCTTCCATACCTCCCTGTCACTCGTCATCTCGTCACTTACTTCCTTCCTCTTCATATCGTCTCTCACACAGTCCATCCACATTTTCCTTGGCCTATCTCGTCTCTTCCATCCCTCCACGTTCATACCCAATACTCTTCTAGTCACATGACTTTCATCCCGCCGCCTATGCCCATACCACGCAAGGCGATGGGTACCAACTTTTTTTACATTACATACACATATCGGTATTTCTTTCACTGCAAGCAACTTGTCAGATTTTGGCAGCATAATAAGGGTTAATACAATTAAATAAATAAATAAATAAATATCTCAGGACAATCTCACACAAATTGATTTAGTCCCAAACTAAGCTCTAGGATTGTGCTATGGGTACAAGACAACGATAAACATACTTAGATAGAGAAATAAATACCTAAATACATAGAAAACTACCAAGCCTCAGGAACAAATACTCGTGCTCTTCACACAAACATCTGCCCTTACCGGGATTTCAACCAAATTGTCTCAAGTCCAGACCTAGCCAATGAATTCAAAACGAAAACAAACTTGATTATTGTTGTTGAGTGTTGACGCACCTTAACGTTGAGACTAGACCCTAACTCTATGCATAAATACAGGATTATATAATGACATACAGGGTGGCCGTACGAAATATAACACCGGGTACCAATCAGAGATGATAATGTAGTCCTGGGCCTCTATTCAACTGCGTTATAACGATATCGTTTTTGACCTGGGCCTCTATTCAGGTGCGTTAAAACGATATCGTGTTTGACACGTTTAAGAATCGTTTATGTCACAGTCGCCATTATTGTAAATGACATAAGAGTTATCAAAACGTTGACAATACGGAAACACGTCAAATACGATATCGTTATAACGCAGTTGAATAGAGGCCCTGTTTCCGTGTTGTCAGCGTTTTGATAATTCTTATGTCATTTACAATAATGGCGACTGTGACATAAACGATTCTTAAACGTGTCAAACACGATATCGTTTTAACGCACCTGAATAGAGGCCCTGAAGGACTTCCGCTTGAGAAACGCATGTGTCAATAATATTTTAATTAAAAACTAACGGTCAAGTGCGAGTCAGACTCGCGCATCGAGGGTTCCGTACCGCCGCACAGTAGGAATTATCAGAATCCATTCCAAATTCGATTTCAAATCGGATCAGTGCGAGCCAATCTCATACTGACCATTTTTAGGGTTCCGTACCCAAAGGTTAAAAATGGAACCCTATTTATTACTAGGACTCCGTTGTCTGTCCGTCTGTCACCAGGCCGTATCTCATGAACTGTGGTAGCTAAACAGTTGAAATTTTCACCGATTATGTATTTCTGTGGCCGCTATAATAAGAAATACCCATACAAAAAACGTGTTTTTTTGCCGTTTTCTGCTCAATAATAATGGCAACGCTTGAAACATTCTAAATAATTATACATAATAAATAATTAAAATAAATATTTAAGGGGGCTCTCATACAACAAGTGATTTTTTTGCTTGATGTTAATACAGATACCGTGGTTGTATAGGTGAGTCTGACTCGCACTTGGCCGGTTTAATTTAGTATCCAATGTAATTTTTTCAAGGTTTGTAAAAAAATGTTTCTTGTGTGGTAACCCTTTTTATATTTTAACTTTAATTATATCAGTTTAATCTATATATCTCTTTCAGTTCAAAAGATACAGCTCTGTAAAGCTGTGACGAGCGGACAGACAGACAGACAGCGTAGGCTTATCCTAGGTTCCTATATTCAAAACGTCTCATAAAAATTTAACATTTGCTACATACAAAATGTATCACATTTTAACGAGACGTCACATGCTAACGAGACGTTTTGAATATAGGAACCCAGGGTTAGTAATAGGGTCCCATTAGACTACTTTTGGAAACGGAAAACTAACCGTCCAAAATAATATATTTTGGTGATCCAGCCTTCAATATATGGCCAAAACTGTCCGAAATTCCGCAATAAAATAAAGTAGGTAGTTAGAACTATGAGTCGGTACTATAACTAACGTAAGTGTGACAGCCACTATTAGTCATTTTAGTCGCCTGCGGCGTTCAGTCCATTTATCAAATAACAAAGTCCTAGCATTTTGCTGTTTCAAATGGACGATTAATTAGAACGATTTGTGTCCAGACTATCAGTAATTTTTGTCTTACCTTGATTATAGTGGCGACACTTTTTTATGATAAGGAGAAGGCACACGAGCACTCAGGGCCTCTGTTCAGTGGTGCTAGACAAGTTGCATTCGACACTCGCTAGCGATTATGTTTCGATTGATAAATATATGGAATTGACGTAAGTGTCACGTTACTATCTCGGTGGCTTACGTCAATTCCATACATTTATCAATCGAAACATAATCGCTAACGATTGTCGATTGCAACTTGCTAGCACCACAGGTACGTTAATCCTAGATGCACAACGCTAATTTAGCAAATTTAGAAAATTGACAAAATGTATAGGATTGACGCAAGCAGAGGCCCTAACAAAGATGCGTATTGGTTTACAAACCAATCGTGTCACTGATAGATCACGTGATACGAAATGTCACGTGATCTACCAGTGACGCAATTGGTTTAAAAACCTAACGAATAGAAACGATAGTCAGCGTACGCATCTTGGCTAGGTCCTCTGATGCCAGATCACTCGACCGCTTATGTCAACTCCATATATTTCGAGTCCATAGAAAACAGAAACGTTGCATCTTGGGTACCGTATCTCTTCATTTTTCATAATTTAATTTTCACTTATTTAATTTGCCATAATATCACATACCATAATTTGCCATAAAGTCATTTTTGCTGAAATCGTAAACTTTTTAGGTAATTTTTACATGCCATCGTATAGAGTCCAATAAGGTTAGATTAGATTTGTTTTATTACAATTCTGAATATTTAATGGTTTCAGAAAAATGCGTTTATGGCAAATGAATATTATGGTACATGATCGTTTTGGCATATAAATTATGTCAAATGAAATTCGGGCAAATTAAATTATTGCTTTTATATGCCGGTTCCCCATCGGACGGTTACTATTCAGTGGCTGCCGCGATGTGCATCAGATCGCACGCGCAAGTCAATGCGCCCTATTCGTATATTTGTAATTTTCATTCTTTTTGTTGAAATTAATAAAAAGACACTTAAAAGATATTATTACAGCAATACATTATTATTTTATTTTAAGTCGTGGACAGCCCTCACTATCGGAACGCGGCGAGTGAGCCTATTCATTTACACCGTTCGTTCACAGCCTTAATGTTTCGTTTGACTTACGCTGGAGTCGATGTCAGAGGGCCATAAATCGTAATGTTTTGGCTAAGAAAAAAGCGGCTTTTGTTAAGATCAAAGGAGTGTGCGTTCTGTACTTGTATTATCTATTCTGTGGCATTTCTCGTTCTATGACATATACTACCTCCCTTAGTTTACCACCATACCTTAGTGCGGTGTACGCGATACGCATACCGTATTGGTTTCATTATCTCACCCCTTACCGGACTGGACCCAAATTAAGATCAAATTCCTACCATTAGTGTATGAGGGATGCAACAGGAATACCCCTCACTAGTTCAATTAGCGAATTAATTTGGGCTCCGTCTCGTTATAAGACGGGGGAAAACTATGTAGTTTCATCGCATTTTTTACAATTGTTACGGCTGCAGTAAATGTCAGTTAATGACGAGTAAGTCGTCAATTGGTTGAATTGCAAAAATATTGTACCTACATAGTTAAGGACCTAATTGATGTCAGTGTTTAATTGATTCAAATTATGTTTCCTTTGTGTAACGAAAATTAACCATACGATTGTTAAACAAATTTTCGTTACACAAAAGAAAAATAATTTGTTTCAATTAAGCTTTGACATCAATTAGGTCCTGAACTATGTACAATATTTTTGCAATTCACCCAATTAATGACGAATTTTCTTACACAAGTTTGAAAAAATAACTAATTAACAGGGCTTCTATTCAACTGGGTTCAAACGATATTGCGTTTCGTCAAACGCTACTACGCAAACGTACTATCGTTTTAGTACTGTTTTAAACTAGGCCGCCCTATTTTCAAGGAAATAAGAGTTACCAAAACGTTGACAATACGGAAACACAATAAAAAGCAATATCGTTTTTAACGTGTAGAATCTCAGCCCTGTTGCTAAAATGTATTTGAGTTAGGTGGTTAATCAGCTTGTTCAACTAGTGTAATAAAATCCTTTGTGACTAACTTTTCTGTTAGTTGTTTTAACTGTGTTTTGCACGTCTTGTACAGAAACTGTACATTTTTGAATGACTTAATAAATAACAACTTAGATATATGTAATATTAAGACAAGCAGCAAAGAAACACCTAAATACATTGGCCAAATAACACAAAAGGCCAATGCCGTATCGTGTGAGGTGGTGAAGCTAGCAGAGAAATGTAGCAATTACTCCACCCAACAAAGGCGAAGCTCTTATGTAAGATGACTGAACTCAAAAGTATTTTTAGATTGTAGTTTTTGAACATACTTTCACTATCGGACTATGCTCAGTATAGGGTTCCGAAGTCGTTAAGTACACACAAAAAATAACTAGTAATAACTAATTTTCTATTTAAAGTTATTGCCGTCTTAGATGATTTTAGTAAGTATGAGATAAACAATAATCACCTGTATCTCAAGAACCAATAATGTGTACTTATTCGTGATCCTTTTCCGTATAAAAACGTTATATGCGTTATATGCGCAAGATATTGTTCAGATTTCAAATATGTGTAGTTTTGGCTGTTGGGGACACTTGACTCTAACAGAAATTAACGCTTTAAAGCTTAATGTTTCGTAAATAGATCCCTTAATCAAATAATTGTTCTGACAAACTCGCAATATTTTTTTAAAGAAATATCTATCCAACGACACCCCACACTATAGGGTAGATAAGAAAAAAATGCATTATCAAAATTTTATTTTGCTACTTTGTTGGCGTGACTAATATGTATTTTCATGCCAAATTACAGCTTTCTAGTACTAAGAGTCCCTGAGCTATGCTGCAGACGGACGAACATGGCGAAACTATAAGGGTTCTAGTCCTCCGATAAACAAAAATAGGTGGTTCTGAAGCAATAATAATTTGCAATTTGAATGCATTGCCAATCCTAAAAATGATAACTAAGGTGGAATGTTTCTTTACTAGCCTCTTCTGATTATTATTGTTATTTTGTCTTTATCATCATCATCATCATCATAAAAGTTTTTAGGGTTCCGTAGTCAGACTAGGAACCCTTACAGTTTTGCCATGTCGGTCCGTCTGTCCGTCCGCAGCCTAGCTCAGAGACTCTTAGTACTAGAAAGCTGTAATTTGGTACGAATATACATATTAGTCACGCCAACAAAGTGGTAAAACAAAATAAAAGTTTTTTTTTTGTGTGCATGTCACGTGGGGGCGTTTTTTTTTCTCGTCCACCCCATAGTGCGGGGTGTCCTTGGATAGGTCTTTCAAAAATATTATGGGTTTGTATAAACAATTTTTCGATTAAGGGATCCGTTTAGGAACTATTAAGCTTTAAAGCGCTATATTTTTTAGAATCGAGTGTACCCTCGTCCGCCCAGCTACAGCCAAAACTACAAATACTAAAAATCTGAAAAAAAACTAAATGAAAACGTACATAACGAATTTAACAGGAAAACTATCACGGCTAAGTAGACATCATTGGTTCTTGAGATACAGGCGATTTAAGTGTTTATACCTACTAAAATATTCTAAGACAGTAAGTACTAGGGAATGCAAAAAACCGGTTTTAAAACCGGTTATTAACCGTATTTTGCGTACAAAATTCGGTTATTAACCGGCTATTTGCATTCCCTGGTAAGTACCAAATGACTTTAAATAGAAAAAAAATGAAAATCATCAATTAATAAATACTTGTTGAGTATGGTCCGACATGCTCTTGCCCGGATTTTTAAGTGGCACGACGAGCAAACAGGCCATCTGATGGTACGTAGGATCCGTGACCCATAGACATTTACACCCTCGAGCCTGCAATCCTAAAACCGCAAATGCGTTGCCAACCCTGAAGACCTAAAGGGAACTTTTCCCTTTATGCTAGTAATTTCACTGGTTATTTTATCCCCACATCAAAACACATTAACACGAACACGGTAGGCGGTAGGTTAAATGATAATCTGGTGGTAACGATCCACACGACTCTTGTACAAGGTTCTACCATCACTGTTTTATTTTTTTCTTCTAATACTTCGTCAATTATTACAAGAATAAATAAGACTTTATGCATGGCAGACATTTTGTAAGTTAGTTGAACATCCTTAAAAGAAAACTTACTGATACGTGGATAATAAGAAAGCCTGTCATCTCATTATTTCTTTGCAAGTTCCCTTGGCTTGTTATAACACAATAACGATGGAAACATTTTTCGTGTTTCATTATACCCAGAAAAATACACGTCACGGTTCTGTATGCCTCCCTGGTATTGCTAAAATGTTTCTTACGGATTAATATTATTATCATTATGTTGGCTGTCAAAGGGGTAATACAAATTAGTTTATTAAATACAACTTGCACCTTTTTTCTTTGGTATATCATCTTTGGTGGATTGATTTTTTTAGAGGTCAGTAGTCGACAAGGAACACTTATAGTTTTGTCATGTAAGTCTGTCCGTTTACTTGTCTGTCCCCGGGTAATTTCAGAGACTCATGGTACTCTGAAAAAGTTAAAAAAAAACATTTATCTCCCATACAAGTGAACTAAAAGTTTTTTTTCTAGAATTGGTTGACTGTTTAGGAAATATTATACTTGAAAAGTGTAATTTTCGTCAGAGTTACGTTCTACAATTATTTCCCTTTAACTTGTGCTGTAAGAAATTACTTCTCTTCACTGCATTGATTTTGTTCTTCTTTTTGTATAATAAAGTGTTGATATTACATACATTCTTTTTTTTTATTTCACGATTCTAGGCCAATGGCAAGTTTAGTATCTTCCTTACGATTCCCTTGCAAATGTCAAAGTTTGCGGCATCGTTAGATTTTTCCACAGTTCTAAGAAGTTGCAGACCTGAGTATTTTTGATATCAATTTCAACTTGATACCTTCATGCATTTCTGAGAAAAAGAGTCTTGACAGACCGACAGACAAACGGACAAGGAAGTGATCCTATAAGGGTTTCATTCTCCTTGAGAAACAGAACCCTAAAAAATAACAGAAACGTTATTTTCGTTTCTAAGCTCATCAAATTCAAGTCAAATTCCGCCTTATCATAAATCATCTCCAATTAATATAAGCGATTACATTCCACAAATACGTACTGTTAGGGACCTAATCACAAATAGCTCCACTAACGATAATCAACGTAATTTTGCCGTTGTCTTCAAGCACTTAATATCTTAATGTTAGTGGATTTAGGTTGGATTTAGATTAGGGTAGCAGCAAAAGTAGGTTGGTAGAATGTCAAGTGATTAATTACCCCAGTGGGCCTACTCTATATCCTTTAAAATGAAGGAGGATGCTTTAAACAGCTGTTATTTTATCTAATTGGAGATATTCTGTAGTGATTGAGGAGTATTTAAAGAGATGACAACGGGTTACTCCCGTATACACTTACATTAGTTAAGTGGGCGCCGAGCGTCCAGTAGCGTCTTCATCACTTTAATTGTATTTTCTAATAAACTAAGGTATTATCTAAAAATCAAAGAACGCTTTACTGTTGTACAAATGAATACACCATTTATAAAGAATATGACATAACTTAACAAAAATTTAACTATGAGTGAGCAACTTAATTGTCTCATGTATGCTATATACAAGTATTGCGTATTCCCCAATCACCCAAAGGTTATCTGGAAGAGATCCCTTAAAGGGATAAGCTTACCTTTGCACGTTCCTATTCTGTGAATATTGTATTTGAATTTCTGTTTTTAGTACAATAAAGTGTTTACATACATACATACCCTTACTTATCAATGTACAAATCCCTTTTTACTATTATATTGCTTGTACGAAACCTCATCCCATACCAACAGCGCCCGCATCAGAGTAAATATCTAAATAGACATTTACCGAACTAATCTCCAAACGTGATTCCCCCGAGCCGCAGTTAAGTAACTCTTCGTCTCAGCTTGTTAGCGATATCCTGATTTACTTTGTTACTGGCTTCTGTAGCAGTTATAGGACGCTTGGGAATTAACTAAATTGATTTCTGACAGGTTTTGTTTCAGTTTAAGTACTTGGGCTTGCTTTAGTTTTGGCAAACTGTTGCCCTGTTACCTAAGTAAAATTTTCAAAAATTAAATCATCATAACATTATTTTGATTCAAGATGGATGGCGGAATCAATTTTGATCATTCTTAAGTACCATTTTTTATTTATTTCTATTTTAGTGGTAGCAGGACCCTGCGCAGGGTCCGTCAGGATTGCTACCACCATCTTATCCATTAACCACCTGCTAAGCAACAGTGTTCGGTGTGGGGATAACACAACCCGTGAAATCACTGCATAAAGGCATTCCATCTTGGTCCTCAGGGTTGGCAACGCATTTGAGGTCTTAGGATTATAGTCTTGAGAATTCAAATGTCTATGGGTCTCAGATTCCACTTACCATCAGGTGGCCTAAGTGCTCGTGTGCCTTCTCCTTAATATAAAAAAAAAATAAAAAAATTAGCCATCAAACACAAACACTGTTCTTTTTTTAACCCTTGACCAATAAGTGCTTTTACTTTTACCTATTGTGATTGCGAAATATAAAGACTAGTACGTACAGTATTTTAAATATCAAGATAAAGATACATTTATTCGCAACAATACAAAATTACATTACATACATTGAAAAAGAACAAGACACAGAGAAATTGTTGCGAAACGGTCCCAACTCAGCATTCGCTAGCCATTTAGCAAGCGCTGGTCTTCCGTTGGGACCGCTTGGTGAAGAGACGGAAAGTGACACACTTAACACAAAACAACGTAAAAAGAAAAACAGCATGGGTTATATTCGTTCAAGATTATCTCTAACGACCATAAAAATTGCAACATGCAATATCAAGAAGACAAATAAAAAAAAAACTATTGACTAACTATTTTCTGTCTGTCTGCCGGTTTAAGTGACTATTTCTGTCTGTTTGTGCGGGACCCTATTACAGAAACGAATAGACTGACTGATATTCGTACCCGTGAGAGTATTGAATTTACATAAAAACTGTCGTTCATGACAATGACAAGTGGAATTCAAAATATACAATTACAGATAAAGTTAACCTTCCACTGGATATAAATTAAACATAAAAAGTAACTACAAAGTGTCGTTAGTGTGTATTTGTACATTTTTATCGATATACGCCGAGTTGTTGCCCGATTAACGTGGGTAGCTTTTAAATATTCTTTCTTCATAATCCTACGCACCATTCTGATGGAATGAATAGGAATTTATTCTTGAAGTATTTTCAACGCGTCATAATCTTATCTGTAGGCAAAAGTAAAAGCATTTCGATAGCGATTAGGCTACGTGCACCGAAAATTTCATTATATTTTTTTTATTTACCTATTCAAAACGAGACTTATTTCCTTAATCTATTTATCGACTAGAGCAATACCGTAAACTCGGGTTATTTTAGCCCTAGAGGGTAACATTGCCCACCCCAAAAACCATCTTTAATATTTAATTATTTTGTTAAATGATACATCAGGACTAAGCTACTTATATGGTTCTAAAAATATTTAACCAATTGAAGATGATTACCACTAAAATACTTATAGTTTTAAGGGTGGGCAATGTTACCCCCTAGGGCTAAAGTATCCCGAGTTTACGGTACACATTTTTAGAGGTATGAAGTTTGAGACAATAATTATTAATTATATAAATAATTGTGCTTTTTTAATTTTTAATCGAAGTCTTGTTCATTATAATTTATATTAGTCCATTCAAATCTTAATATTATTTAATGTCTAATATTATACTGTGTAAAATGTGGTTACAGAATTATAAACAAGTGTTTTTAGAGTTGTTGGTATTTCTGTTAGCTCTGCCTACCCCATTCTGGGAATGAAAGCGTGATGTTATGTATGAATGTATACTCCTAAAGTTTATTTCCATGGGCGCAAGCGCAGACGTCAACGCCGGTTAGACTGCACGAGCTCGAAAAGGTTTTATATCTTGACTAATGTTTACATATAAAATTAACCAAGAAGAATTTATTGCATAGCCATTTTAACTCTATTATTCACTAAGCAGAAATTCAAATTATTTATTCGAACTTTATTCGATTTCTAATTTGTACCTCCATATAATATAATTTAGGTATAAATTCGTACTATTGCCAGAGCTCCAACGAGCCAACATAACTGACCTGAAACTTTGAACTGCACCAAAGTATGCTTACCGAGTTATGTGCTATGTTTGAGTTTAGTTGCACAAAGTGCATTACAGTTTCATTAACTCAGCTTTGGTACAGTCGACAAAGGATTCCCTTTACCACTTTGGAACCACCATAATCATCAACGACAGTATAAATAAGTTTAATAAGTGTCTGTGAAAAAAAACATTTTAAGGACAAGCTTTGGTTGCCTAGTTTTTTTGCAATGGAATTTACTGCTTGTCAAGACCGAGTCCAAACTTGGTGGGTCCACGTTAAGTATAGCGGAGATCTTGTCGTCACCTTTCGACTTCGCCATCAGACCATCTCAATGGTGCAATATTATTGTATTGTCAGCGAAGTCACGTCGGTATACCAAATTTCAGCTCAATCGATCCCCGGGAAGTAGTTCAAATCTTCCTTGCAAGATTTGACCCGAACATACATACATAAATACATTGCAAGTTAATAAAAATCTTGTAAAAAATATACATGGGTCGACTTGAGAACCTCCTTTTTTTAAATTGGTTAAAAATAAAGTCACTACCACCGACAAAAAAGAGAGGTTTTTTAAGTGTAATAAGTCAAAAGAACCTATCTGTATGTGACATTGTAAGTTTTGTAACTCCCAATCGGATGGACCGATTTCGCCGTTTTTATTATTTAAATAAATCTAGTTTAGTAAGGATGGTTTTATATGGGTTTCATTAAAATTTGTGAGGCCGTTTGAGAGATGTCAGGTCTCAATTTGCGGTCGCCATTATATCTATAACATAAAGATCGCACCAAGGTGAAATCTGGATTTCTACGTCTAAAAAAGTCTATAATATCTATAAATTAATATGTAAGTATTTCACAATGAACAAAGTAAGTACAAATGACGGACTTAGTACCTTAAGGTATTTGCTACCAGTCAATTAATGGGTCAAACAGAAACAATATAAGGTCGGTGCTAAAAATGATACAATGAAGATAAAATTTGAGTCACTAATAATAAAAATGAAAACAAATACTCTTAATGACACACGGTATTTCAGTTATTTATTTAATAAGAAAATATTTAAATATAACATTTAAGTCAAATACAAAAATAATCATATTATACATACCTACATCATTTGAAAACAATGCAGAAAGTAATTATAAAGATTATCAAGATAATGCTTGCGGACCATGCGTTTAAAACGAGAACTTACATAGTTTGTGCTTGCCTAACATGGAGTTGAAGATCGTTCTACAATCGAAATGCCTTAAGGGCGAAAGAATTAGAAAGAAAACCCGAAGCCCCAGCCAAGATGCGTTCGCTAACTAGCGTTTCGATTCGTTTAGTTTTGAAACCAATCGCTTCACTAGCTGATCACGTGACTTTTCGTTTGACGTGATCTACCAGTGACGCGATTGTTTTAAAAACTAAACGAATCGAAACGCTAGTTAGCGAACGCATTTTGGCTAGGGCCTAAGAACGATGAACATTGCTTTTGGAGACACGTTTACTTAGTTAGTTATACAAACAATTTGCTAAAGCTTTTGTAACCTTTTGAACCAACGCACTCCACAAAACCATCCAATTAACGCAGACAATAGTGATCTTGATTGGTCAAACCGCCAATCACCAGTCTATTAACGTGGTATTTGACGAGGTGAAAGGAAATCATGTTCTCCTCCGCTCTATTTTGACCTTTGAAGCTAATATTAAACACTAGCTTATTAAAAACAACACTAAGCAGATATTAAAGATGGAATTACGAATAAGAAAAAAAACTGCCTCTCCTTAAGTTTTGATTTTCCTTTTGAATAGATTTGTTATTAGAAAGAAGAGACAGAAGTAGAACTTAGCAATACACAAAAAGTTTGAAAACAATATTACTCGTATTTAATTGATGTCTTAAATACACTCAAACGAAATAAAAATGGGTAAGTAACTAACTATATATAAAAATAAATCTGAAATGGTATTAGTTGATGAACACATCATTTGACAATGGCTGGGAACATGGCAATTTTTTAATAGTCTAAATAAGGTTTTCAGATAAAAAGTATTAAAATATTTCGGTTAATTTAAAATCATGTCAGCTAGTAATAAATAAAACCAGGCAAGAGCATGTCCGACCATCAGTGTAGGGTTCCGAAGCCGTCCAGTTTTTTTTTTATGTTTTTGAAATGTTTTTTTTATGCACGCGAGCACTCAGGCCACCTGATGGTAAGTGAAATCTGAGCCCATAGACATTTGAATTCTCAAGACTATAATCCTAACACCTCAAATGCATTGCCAACCCTGAGGACTACGATGGAATGCCTCTATGCTAGTAATTTCACCGGTTGTAAGCACTACAAACATAAAAAACAAAAGTAACAACTAATTTTCTGTTTAAAGTCATTTGGTGCCGTATTGATAATTTTAGTAGGTAGTTATAAATACTTTGATCGACTGTGTCTCAAGAACTAATCGTGTCTAATTAGTCGTGCTAGTTTCCTTTTAAATTCGTTACATGCGCTTTCATTAGAGATTTTTTTCTGAACTTTAGTATTTGTAGCTTGACTCTAACAAAAATTTGCGCTTTAAAGCTTAATATTTCATAAACGGATCACTTAATCGAAAAATGTTTTTCCAAACCAGCAATATTTTTGAAATACCTACCTATCTAACGACCCACAAACTTAAAAAATGATTTTCAAGATTTTATTTTACCGCTTTGTTGGCGTGACTAATATCTATATTCATGCCAAATAACAGCTTTCTACGACTTAATCTTCTGAGCTACGCTGCGGACGGACGGACGGACATGGCGAAACTATACGGGTTCCTAGTTTTACTACGGAACCCCAAAAAAGTTCAAGTGGTCTAAGTGGCGGTGGAGCTGTCTAAAAATCAGCGCTATAGGTGTTTAAGACATCAGCGTTACGCTGAACGAGTGGCCGATTCCTCAAAGACACACTTGCTGCTTTTTTTTTACTGTTTTTTTGTTTTTACGTTTTTCTGCGTGTGTTTTTTTCTTTTAGATAAATAAATAAATATCAGGGGACAATCTCACACAAATTGACCTAGTCCCAAACTAAGGTCTAGTCTTGTACTATGAGTACTAGACAACGATAAACATACTTATGTATAGAAATACATGGAAAACATCTAAAACTCAGGAACAAATATTCGCTCTCATCACACAAATATCTGCCCTTACCGGGATTTGAATCCAAGTTTTAAGGTTAGGCTTTTCACTCTTGCCATCAATCATAACTTTGAGCTACTTTGCCTTCTAGGTTCCTTGCCAAATAATTAAAAGCACTGTGATTATTCAGTGTTTAGTGTACGAGGTATGGTAATTCCATAAATTTACTAAGTCTTGTGAAATGCTCGTTAACGTTTACGGTTACTTACTGTACTTGTTTGAAACTTAGAGCAACTAAATCTTGCTTAGCAGAGTTTAAACGGTGTTTTTGAATTAAAAGGCACGGCGTTTTTAGGATTCCGTAGCCAAATGGAAAAAAACGAAACCCTTATGGATTCGTCATTTATGTCTGTCTGTCCGTCCGTACGTCACAGCTACTTTTTTCGGAAACTATAAGAAATACACTGATGAAACTTGGTAAGTAGATGTATTTTTTGAACCGCATTAAGATTTTCACACAAAAATAGAAAAAAAACAATACAATAAAATTTGGGGGTTCCCCATATTTAGAACTGAAACTCATTTTTTTTTTCATCAAACCCATAAACCGAATAGTTTGCGCGAGAAACACTTCCAAAGTGGTAAAATGTGTGTCCCCCCCGAGTAACTTCTAAAATGAGAGAATGATAAAACAAAAAAAAATATACGATATACATTACCATTCAAACTTCAACCGAAAATTGGTTTGAACGAGATCTCGTAAGTAGTTTTTTTTTAATACGTCATAAATCGTCTTGCTGCTTCGGAACCCTTCATGGGCGAGTCCGACTTGTTTTAATTTTGCTTGTATTTTAATAGGAGAAAGCTTAAGATTGATAAATTATTAGCGATCAATTTATTTTAATATATTCAGAACGCAAACTGCGCTTCACTGTGGTAGCAGGAAAAATGTATGAAATTGAATTTATTGATAAGTACAAAATTATAGATTACTATCGGGTTTTAAAATACATCCACACGGTAATGAGTAAAATTAGAAATTTTAAATAGTTTTTTAATGTAAATAAAAGATAATTATAAAATGGTAATTCAAAACTATTTTAAAGAAAAACCCACCGGATCATTATTCAATCAATATTAGTTTTTTCACTAGGCCATAAATGAAAAAAATATGTAAATAATGATGTCACGTTATAATATTATCATGGACAGTGATAAGGTACAACTCGAATATAACGAAAATTTAAACATCATTTGGAGAAATCGTTAAAAAGCCAGCATTTGTTGTGTATTCGGTTATTACTTGAACAATTTGGTTCTTAAATTATCCATAAAAAACATGACATTGCCAAAATGAAACATTACAAAATGAAATTGCCAATACTTTTGAATAAAAATGTCAAAAGTATTGTACGGGTGTCCTATTGTTCCAAAATAAAAGCAACCTGCCATTTCAAGCTCTCTTACTGTTCTCGGAGACGCATTGAAAACCCAACTTTTCTTGAAACAAGAACAATGGATATTGGAACTCTAATGGAACTTGGAATAATTATTAATTAATTAGAGGCACACAGGCAATTACAATAGATTTCTCATGACAAAGGAGTCCGCGTAACTGTTTCTAATATTAATTTCATAAAAGCGTTGGTGGAAATACTTTTGCTCTGTAAAGAATTTAATAAAGCGTCAGTAGGAAGCCCTCTATAGTCAAAGACAGATTCGATTATTTCACGTTAGTAAGGATTCAAATACAAATACTACTGAATGTTTAGATATAGAGTTGTAGTAGGAGATAAGTTAAGTTTAGCAGGGCAGCGACTACGTTAATTTTAGAGAACGCTAAATAAAAATAAAACCGTTGTCAAAAGCAAGAAATAACTGATAGGTAATGTATAGAACATAATATATAGACCAGATCCATTGTGAACAACACATTGCAGATCAGCTCAATGTAGAAGAAGGCCACATGAGGCCGCCCGTTATCCACGCTGGTCTGGTCTCTACAGCCCTGCTGTTCTCTACCACTGCTGGTGTGATGACCCAAAGGTCTGGGTGAGTCAGTCCATCTGAAGTCGGCTTTTGGTTTAACATATTGTGGGACGTCGACTTCGGTTGAACTGACATCACCGAGGTACCATTTAAAAAGCAGTTATTTCTTGCTTATTGGAGGCGTTTTATTGTTTTTCAAACATTTATTTTAATGTTTTTTTTTTTAATAAAATAAATGTTCATGAGACATTATGTCAATTTAAAGGTGACGTAAGTTTGTTTTTTTCCGTGAGAATAAAATTCTGACTTTAAATGTTGCGAATGTAGGTACTGATATATTCGTACTTGTCACACAATTAATATTTGACCGGTACTGGAGATTGATCCGAGATTACTAGAGCAAAAACTTTGACATTAGCGGCTCCAAAATACCCGTATATCCCCGTTGTGGTGCGCAACCTTTTATCCTAATTTAATCTGTGCCTATTCCTTGGTCATTACATTAGAAGCACTCACACTTCCTGCGCCAGTGAAGTTGACCAGAAGGTTGACCCAGATTTCGGGGCAACCTATTTGTGGAACATTATCGACATTTGGAAAACATGGATAAAGTTAATTTTATAAACAGCGGTCTATTTAGTCTAGCTCGTTTATATTATTATGTGATATTGTTTAGAATTGTCCAATAGCAACAATTTTGTACATGTTAATAAGTGACAGAAAGTATTCAAATGGGACATTAGTGCTAATGTTTTTTTGTGCCTCTTGATGTAAGTACTTATGGCTTACAATCCGGCAACAGCTACTTATAATCTCAGCTGCAATAATAACATAAATAAATACTTTTAATGCTCTTATCACGTTGAAATAAAGTGCAATACATATCTTTGGATTCAACTGTACAGTACAGTTTTATTACTGTAAAGTGTAGTTTACATTTTATTTATTTTCTTTACTGATTATACTCTCACTTACTTGATGACACTGGCGATTTGGCATAAAAAAGAAGTGGGTATATTTTCACTTCTCACGCGGCTTCTCTAGGCGGACTAAAGAGTTTCTTTCTTCTGAAGACTCAAGTACTTTTTCTTTTTAATATCCCTAGAAAGCCATAAACAGCCAGCTACATGTGTCCATGTCGTCAGAGAGGTACAATGCGGCGGCGGTAAGCGTGTAGGCAGTGTTGGTTGGTCATGTTACTTGTGTTGGGTAAACCCACCGCCCCACCACCCTATCCGACGACACGAGCGTCTGTCTGCCACCGCCTCGGCGCGGCCTCCGTTTTTGAAAAGTTGTCTGCGTACCATTTGTAAAGTTCTTTAGGTTAACACAAAAATAACTGAATAGTGGTCTCTTTCTGCTATAAGTGACGTAAAGTATTTAACTCGTAGACTAAAAGGCATTTCTCGCCGCAGGAGTTAAATCCTAACCTAACCTAGGTAATTAATATTTAAAATATCCTGAAAACATCATGGTATCAGCAGATAATTATAGCGCTTGTTGAAATGAAATTTGATAAATGCTTCAATCGATTGAATGAATTTCGATAAAATGATGGTTTACCCTTAATAACACTCGAACTATAGCCATACTAGCTTTGTTCGTGTCATTATGGGCTATTTTAGTCCCTTAATAATAAATCTACTATAACTATCATTGCACTGGCATCACTGAAATCCATTATAACATAAAAGCTGTAAATATTTCCGCTGCACTGGTTTATTACTCCATGAAGCATTCAAAACTGGATCAATATGGATTACGGCTTTATTAAAACCGACAGTAACAATGAAAGTTCATTTTAAATCTCCATATTGTGGTTTCGAGTAAAATGTTCAATCCAATTTTCAACGCATTGAAACTTACTCAGGGGACCAGATTTTAATCGTTTATAAACGGATTAATATTATCGCGATGTTCAGTTGAAACTTATCACATTCATGACCCGTTTGCAAGAGTAAAGGATGTGACTGGACTCCATCAAATAATCGAGACCAATTCGAAACTGTTATTGTATAATTTTACATATTATACCAAACACACACACTTACCACAGACCTAACGAGCAGTTCCATTGTGAACCACACATTGCAGACCAGCTCAATGTAGAAGAAGGCTACATGAGGCCGCCCGTTATCCTGCCACGCTGGTCTGGTCTCCACCGCCCTGCTGGTATCTAAGGCTGTGCTGTTCTCTGCCACTGCTGGTGTGATAACCCGAAGGTCTGGGTGGGTCTTGAGGCAGAAACAGAGGACTGATATGCAGATGAAGAAGACAGAGAGGGCTGATATCACCTGGAACAATAAAAAGGTATATAAATCATCACAATAAAAATGTTATTATGATATGTTTATGTGTCGCGCAGATAATTATCTGCAAAAACTTTTTAGATCAGAATTTGTTGACGACTGCACTTTTTTTCGTACAGATATCTTTTCTTTTGGTGAGATAGGTATAGTATTTTCCAGAAAAAAGGTCATGAATACATATATGTATTCATGACCGTACTATTGTACAGTGTAAAAAATATAGTACTTGAAAATAAAATAAGTCGTAATGTAGGTATGCTTAGTTATGCCTTATATTTACTAGCGTTCTGTGAACAACTCTTGTCATAAGGCTACTCTTGGCTTGGCATCAACCTTTATCTCGACTCCAACCAGTCATTTTTGTTAAAAATTACAATAAAGGATAAACAATAAAACCGTTCAGAAACACGCCGTATAAAAGGCGCAATGCAAATGGCGCAAGGTGTGATTGTTGATTGATGAAATTATTGACGGGGCATAATAAAGCCCAGTAGTACTGTTAGGTCATACACACTCTTAAAAACAAAAGTTGTCTTTCCTGTGGTCAATAGTTAAAAGCTTATGTGCATATAAGTTTTGTTTTTATATGATAGGTCTGACAACACCGGTTGAAGCAGTCATGACGCCAGTTATGCGGGAATGGGCTTAGCCACAAAATTAGGCCTTAAAAACTTTAACTTCTGGTGTGTCCACAGGAAAGACGCTAACCTAAATCTATGTATGATCCTGTTAGGCGACTGGCTTCCAACATTGTGTCTCTTTTTAGAGAGGGTGATATTTCAGCTCTGCCTACCTCACTCTGTGAATGAAGGCGTGATGTTGTGTTTGTATGTACTAGTTAAAATTTTATAAGTTCAAAGTTTATGGGCTTATGTAGTGAACAACAAATACCTTGTGGCTACCTTTCGAGACGTTCATCAGCTAATCAAACACCACATCATTTAATTTTTATCTATCATAATTTATTATGTCAACATTTTTATGTTTTCTGAATCAAAGTTTAAATAAACTATGATGCTGAGGTGGTGTCAAGGTGAAATGAAGAAATATTACTTAACTCGCGCCGTTCTAAAAGCCTCGTTTTGACAGCTGTCAACTCAGTACAAAATATGTATAGTAGGATTAGTATAGGCATGTTTGAGGTTATATTTTGTACTACGATGACAGCTGTCAAATCAAGCCTTTAAGAACAGCGGGAGTATAAAAGAGAATTCTACTTCCCCGATCAAGAAAGACGAATCACAATTTTAATGCAAAATGTTACGTACATTTTTTTTTAAATAAATTAAAAAATAAATATGACATGCATTTTAGAAGCTGATTAGTCAATTAAATGCTAACCAGGCGGTAAATCATTTAAGGGGAAATCGCTTTATTTTTCAAACAAAATATCGAGGGCTATGTCAATAAATTACTCGAAACGTAATCAGGCGTGCCCTGTAGCCAAACAGTGATAGGTCAAATTTTATTTGTTCAAACAATTCGTTCGGCTGACTGAGCAAATACACTTGTTGTCACAGAAAATGAGAGCCACCGTTCAAATACACTGGCGTGTGTTGGTTGTTAACCAAAGTCTACTTACTACTCGTATATTTTTATTAAGTTCTGTTGAGCAAATACAAAACTATAATGTAACGACACGGTGGCCTAGTTGGGAGTGACCCTGCCTTCGAAGCCAGCGGTCCTGGGTCAAAATCCCGGTAAGGGATCTGCCCTTTTGTGTGATGAGCGCAAATATTTGTTCCTGAGTCTTGGATGTTTTCTATGTATTTAAATATGTATTTCTTTATAAAAGTATGTTTATCGTTGTCTAGTACCCATAGTACAAGCCTAGAGCTTAGTTTGGGACTAGGTCAATTTGTGTGAGATTGTCCCCTGATATTTATTTATTTAATATAGAAGTTAAGGAGACGATATTGATTATTCTTATTAAATTGATGCTTTTTAAACTAAACCTTGTCCTGTTTGTGAAGAATAAAGATATTTATCGGTCTATCTATCGATCTCCATACATGGAACCCTCCTTGGTTAAATTTAGACGTAAATGTTGGCCAATATAAAAACTATTAAACTACTTGGAACGGAAATACATTCATAACATCACGCCTTAATTCCCAGAGTGGGGTAGGCAGAGCTACAGAAATATTTTATATAACCACATTTTGCACGATCAGGCCAAGAAACTTACTAGTGTATTAGTGACGGTTGCAAGCCCATCGCCTAACAATACTACAAGGCCGGAACGGAAATATCGCCAAAAATGGTATGCGTCGGGGTTGAATTATATAAACCAGGCTAAGAATATTCCTAGCTATGTGAAAACATCCCTGCAAAAAGATTCTTAGCCTATTTTGTATCTCACATATAAAACTGTTATGTGATGCTACGAATTTGATCTTACATGAATTATTGCTTTATTTCCTTGCAGTAGTCGTAATAAGCTCTGTCTGCTTAGGCGGAAAAGGCAACAGTTTTCGTCCATCTATTGCACACTTTCTCACAATCACAAAAAAAAATCTTTTACGCACTGTTTGATCGTTTTTGGGCGTTTCTTAGAAAGTTTGTACGTAGTTAGGGACTAAATATAAAAAATGATAATTTTTCCACTGAGTACGAAAAGCAGTCGTACATTTCTATACTACTCTCAACGCTAATTTTATTAGCAGCATCTCGAATTCAATAAATGAAGCAGATTCAATCCTCACCCGTTAGTAATATGGTTGCACTTGCTACAGGAGTTTTGTCTGAGATACCACCATTTGTCTTATAACAGTATTATTTTCGTAACTCAGTAGAAAAGTTACCGTTTCTTAATTTTAGTCTTTAAATGATTACAAAGTTTCTAAGAAATGCCCTTTTCCCTGTAGCTATAGAAGGTAGGTACTGAAACGAACAAATTTATTAAAAAATCTTTCTCGTTCTAGAGAAATATAGTTTCCGAGAATACTTAAATCAATAAACGTTACGAACGAGTAGCGCTGAATGGTTAGTTGAATAAAAAAATCGCGCCAGAACGATTTTCGATGTGAAAACGGAACGTAATGGGCAGTTTTAGGCAATTAAAAGCGCTTTAAACATCCCCGCGGCGAAGCGGCTGCCAATTGAAAAAGGAGCGGCCTAATTTATTGCGTATTAGTTAAATGAATGAGAACGAATGATATTTTTTTCATTCAATTTAGAAACAGCAAACTCTTCGGAGTAACCGATTTTTTTTGTTAGATTTTGAACTCTATTCGTTTCGTTTACGGGTCTTTTGTGCGAATGCTAGTTAAATAAAGTAAGGTGAGGCGTAAAGTAGGCTCTTTACTAACTTAATTTTCTTTTGCAAGAGCGTTTACTTTAATAATTCATACTCTAAATTCTAATTTACCCCACTCTGGGAATGAAGGCGTGATGTTATGTACGAGTATGTATGTAATTTTAATTAATGGGTGTATTTCGCCAACTTTGAAATAAATAAACACTCCCATGGACGTATTAGAGGAATGAGTCCATGGATATCACACGTGAGGACTCTTCGCACTTTTAGAATTATAGTGACCTAATTCAAACATTTTCAACTTTCCATTTTGAGTCATAAATTTAGTGCTATAGAGACCTAAGTCGAAATTCAAAATATGTGGATTAGGTCACTATATTTCTAAAGATGCGTCTTGTTCGGTAAAAGAGTATTTTCTCTTGTGGACTAAACCGAAGCACATGTCATAGCTCCACGCGCTACTGTCAAACCTGCTGTTTCTTTTGAATAATTTAACGGCAAGTTTGACAAAGATACTCATACACTGAGGTCATACTTGAGTTATGTATGGACGTAAACACTAGGATAAAAATAAGAATAAAAACTAATTTTCAATTTAAAGTCATTTGGTGCCGTCTTAGATGATTTTAGTAGTCATAAACACTTTAATCGTCTGTATCTCAAGAACCAATTATGTCTACTTAGTCGTGATAGTTTTCCTTATAAATTCGTTATTATTTGCTTTCATTTAAGTTTTTTCCATATTTTTATTATTTGTAATTTTGACTGTGAAAGCTTAATATTTCATAAACGAATCCCTTGATCAAAAAATGTATTACCCAAACCCACAATATTTTTGAGAGACCTATCCAACGACACCACACACTATGGGGTAGACGAAAAAAAAACATCCCTACGTTAAGTGCAGAGGAGGTACACTAAAAAAAAATTGTTTCAACATTTTACTATAACACTTTGTTGGCATGGCTAATATGTATATTCAAATTACAGCTCATAGACTCTTAGTACTAGATATGTATGTATATCTAGTACTAAGAGTCTGTGAGCTAGGCTGCGGACGGATGGACGGACCGACATGGCGAAACTATAAGCGTTCCTAGTTTGACTACGGAACCCTAAAAACGACTCCTTCTTTAAGAGCTGATAATGTCTTAAACTTCTTGTCAAGGGGTTACAATCATGGCTTGACCCCGCATTGACATTTCAGGAGTAAATCATATACTTAAGGGTCAAGAAGTTCATTAACTCAGATACCAACCTCCGCATAATGTTAACGGAGATACGGTGGCCCAAGTTACGATTAAATAAATATCAGGGGACCATCTCAAGCGAATTGACCTAGTCCCAAAGTAAGCTCTAGGCTTGTACTATGGGTACAAGACAAGGATAATCATACGTATCATAGATAACATCCAAGACTCTGAAAAAAATTCACGCTCATCACAATATTTGCCTTTAATTGAGATTTGAACCAAGGAGCTCTAGCTTCAGAGGCAAGGTCATTCATTTACCAACTAGGCTAATGTGTCATCTCTCGATTGGTAGTCGAGTTGAACCTCGAACGAGTAACCACTGAGCAAATTGCCCTAATTGATCATCTCCGTCGCTTGATTGCATCCTTAAAAGCCTTTCTCGATACCAAATCTCTTCTATCTAATGCGGGTGTTTTCAATTTCGGAATATTGGTACGTTTTGATAGGAATTAATTTGAAAATCCAAGGTCTGCCTAATAAAAAAACTTTTTCTCAACTTTTTTTTAAATATTGAAGGTATTTTTATAACGATCGTTAAGCTGTCGCTGTCTCTCTCGCACTCGCACCTGACAGTATATTTGTCACTCCTGTACGAGTATGACAAAAAATAAAAATTTGCTGAGAGGCGTTGAGAATATAGAATCAATGTAGTTACGTACTCATATTTCTGAACATTATTTTTTTGGTTTTGACAGAAATAAAAGAAAGTCGTTTTAGCTAACGCAACAATTTTCTTACAACTTTCAAACACCCGAAGAGTCTCTCAACTGTTCTTTTACCATAGATAATAAATTAAGTTAATCAAATTATCATTTCCAACTGTCCAAATTAAATATAGTTTGCGACACCAAAGCAAAAATTGGCATACATAAAAAAACTGAGTGGTGGTAGGACCCTGTGCAGGGTCCGTCCGGATCGCTACCACCATCTTATCCATTAACCACCCGCCAAGCAACAGTGTTCGCATTGTTGTTTTCCGGTGTGGGGATAAGACAACCGGTGAAATTACTAGCATAGAGGCATTCCATCTTAGTCCTCAGGGTTGGCAACACATTTGAGGTCTTAGAATTATAGTCTTGAGAATTCAAATGTCTATGGGTCTCAGATTTCACTTACCATCAGGTGGTCCGAGTGCTAGTGTGCCTTCCCTTTAACATAAAAAAAAAAAAAAAAAAACTGAATTCTCGTTTCATTTAAATGAGGTTGGACTGGTGAACGGAAAATATAATTGGCAGTAGCTTGTCCTTTTTCAAACCTGAAAGGCAAACGAAAAAATATCCTTACTAAGTAGCATGCATAACTGTTTACTGGTCAATAAATGAACCTGTTTCACGTTATATTTCCCAAATATAAAACTGAAGATATCCACGAATGGACACCAAACATTTCCATGTTAAGATAGGTAATAATTTTTAGCACAGTAATAAATGTGGTAAGTGTAAGTAGGTTATATTTTATTTACGAGAGCTAGATATGGCAACTCCACTCGGCCTTGGCTAAATATTTGCACGTCACGATATTACCACCGTACACCGGTAATGCGGTCTAAAGTATCAGTTTTAGCGGAAATAATTTTGACGACACTTTGGCCTAGTTGGTAGCTTGCATTAAAAGCTAGCGGAGCTGGGTACAAATCCCGGTAAGGGCAGATATTTGTGTGTTGAGCACGAGTATTTTTCCTGTGTGTCTTGGATGTCTTCTATGTATTTAAGGATATAAGTTTATAAAAAGTGAATTCAAATTTATATATTTCATTACCTACATTAAGTTTTAGAATCGTTGAAAAGTTGAAAAAGTTTTGGGTTTACTGTTTCTCTTCTACCAGCTTCCCACTAGACTCAGGGCTCTGGCTAAGTCTAAGTACAGTGGCATTACATATATACATTCACAATACAGCAGATACACATAAAGTCGATCGCTACCACCATCTTATCCATTAGCCTACCGCCAAACAGCAGTGTTCACATTTCTGTGTTCCGGTTTGGGAATAAGACAGCCGGTAAAATAACTAGCATAGAGGCATTCCATCTTAGTCCTCAGGGTTGGCAACGCATTTGCAGTCTTAGGATTGCAGTCTTGTGAATGCGAATGTCTCTGGGTCACAGTTTCCACTTAACATCAGGTGGCCTGTGTGCTCATTTGCCTTCATAATGCCAAAAAAAAAATTGAAAAAAAAAAACAATGTTGAGAAAAAAAGACGCAGCAAGCATATCGTTCGAATTAACATTTTGAAGT
Source organism: Acleris holmiana (assembly GCA_949316455.1). Classification (NCBI taxonomy): domain Eukaryota; kingdom Metazoa; phylum Arthropoda; class Insecta; order Lepidoptera; family Tortricidae; genus Acleris; species Acleris holmiana. The sequence goes on along the minus strand of OX438777.1, from coordinate 3,985,245 downwards.
AGAGGCCCTGCGTTACGGCAGAGTAAGCAAGACCAACGCCATGTCTACCTTGCTCTTAAAACCATATTAAAACCACACGCGCCGTTACATATATATTTGTGATAACCGTCAACTACCCAAGAAATCCTTCCAGTCCATAATTTGACGCCCCTGCGAATCACAGTGCTTCCGACACATTGTTTTTTTCCAGATATCCTCAGATTAGTCTATGAGCCCAGCGTCTGAGGATATCCGATTTGTGGCGCAGGCCAATTGTGAATACCTTTGATAATATTATTTATCCGCCCATCGCTTGTCCCTTTCCAACCAAAAGCATCTTCTTTTAATACGATGATTGATGGCACCGCCTGACCAAGAATCGGCTTCTGAGGAAAATCCTATAACATCCAGCGCCGCCCTGACAATAGTCTCAAGATTCCAGCGAGTTTCTATAGAAAAGTTAATGTGCCAAACAGCTGTTGTGGAATTTGCTTTCGTTATTATAATCATAAATTGTAGCTTTCAACTAATTTTAAAAGCTTTTAAGCTACGAAGCTTTTGGACGTAGCTTTGTTGGGTTGAAACTAGTTTATTGTTTGGGTCTCGGTGAGTATCCTATTTCCAGGGACAAAAGATATCATAATATCTTGTGCTGATAAAAGATAGCATAAAATACACTTATTCAGGGCTGGTATATATTCTACTGTGTTAAAACGATATCGTCCTTGACGTGCTTCTGTATTGTCAACGTTTTGATAACTCTTATGTCATTGAGAATAATGGCGGCCGAGTTAAAAACGATACTAAAACACGTCAAACACGATGTCGTTTTAACACAGTATAATAGAGGCCCTGTTAGTAATATGCCAACTGTTGACGCACTATGTAATTTGTATTTTTTGTTTAAAATGTGTTTTGTATTTCTTTTATGCTAAGGAGGAGGCACACGAACACTCAGGCCATCTAATGTTAAGTGGAATCTAAGACCTGAAATGCGTTGCCAACCCTTAGGACCAAGATGGTATGCCTCTATGCTATTCATTTCACCGGTTGTCTTATCCCTACACCGGAACGCAACAATACGAACATTATTGCTTGGCGGTTGGTTAATGGATGAGATGATGGTAGCGATCCGGGTGGACCCCGCACAGGGTCCTACCACCACTAAATTCTAAATTCTTATTGTGTTGTAAGTAGACCACAACGACAAAGTTGGCTTCTGCTGCCGGGTTTGTCGTAGGAAATGCCACTCTCGTATCGGCTTATTTAGCCACCAAAGCCATTGTCTGACAAGTACGTCAGGAATCGTCTCTGAAGATCTTTAGTTAGGCCGCACGAGCACTTTTACATGCTATAAATAATTAAGATTATTATGTAATGTTTCCTAAATGTCATCAAAGTTGGTTTTAACGTCCATGCGTGATTTGATTGTAAATTTCAACATCGCCATTGTTATTCTGCGAACACTGTTGCTTGAGGATCACTTTATTAAAATATAAGATGGTGGTAGCGATTCGAACGGACCGTGAAACTATAAAAGTACCACTAAAAACGCTAGGGTTACTAGATTGATAGGTATAATTTTTCACTGAATATCGTGCTCGGTTAGGTTTAAATTACCTGCCGTTTGCAAGTTTTAAATAACCTGCCGGATAGTAAATATGTTAAGTAGGGGATGAGGTCAGAGATCATTGTGTTATGATTTGCATATTTTACAAATTTACATTTTTCTCTGGCTTGTGCCCCACTCCGTCCGCTTAAAAGTCGTTTATCGCTATTCCTATAATCTATGTGCTATTCCAGACTATAATCTATCCCTGTGCCAAATTTCATTCAGATTCGTTCAACTGTTAAAGCGTGATTAAGTAACAAAACTTTCACACTTATAAATTATAAATTAAAAAAATAGCAAAAATTACAATTTCCATTTATATGACACAGCATCTTGCGCGGCAACTTCAAGATCTTCCCAGCCAAGACCAGTCGATGACCAGCCTCTTTTTCAACTGATCGCCTCCAGGTGGTTATGAGGGCGGCCAGGTCTACTTTTTTCGAATGTTTGCCACCGAATACCCTGCTTGTGGATTTGGCGGTCTGCTCTCTGCAACACATGTCCAACCCAGCGCCATTTTCTTAACAGGTTCTCTTTGTACATGCAAATGTCTTGCATTGGAAATGTTTCGTGTTCAGCAAATCCCCAATATATTTCGCAAGCATTTGTTCACAAATACTTGGAACCTACTGGTGACGATCTTTTTGACAAACCATGTCTCGCATACATATAGGAGCACCGACTTGGTATAGGAGTTGAAATCCCTGATTTTCGTGCGGCATGCAATTATTGAAGATATCCAAACCGGCTGCAGCTGCGCATAGGTGGATCTTTGTTGATGCGGGCCTCTACATCAGCTTCTGCTCCTCGTATTGGTTCTGCTATGCTCCCTAGGTACGTGAAACGTTGCACTTGCTCGACAATCTCGTCATCCATATATATTGGTTCCACATTGAACACCACATACAAATCCAGCATGAAAAGTAAAATACAAATAAGAACTTACTAAGTGAGCCAAACTGTAATCTACTTTTTTATGTATTGAAGTTTGATTACCTACGTTTATCGAGCGTTTCTTGTCATGAGTATTTGTGTAAGTATAACTTGAAACGAGTTCACCTTGCTGACGTGGACGTGGACGTGCACCGTTAACAGACGTCGCTCGGCGCCTCACTAAGTTACCACCAGCCAGAAGAGAAGAGACGGCATAATGCATGAGGTGTAGAAGCAAGGACCGCAGCAAAAAAACCTCAACAAGAAGAAATTAATTATTTCTTCACACAACGTCACCTATGTAACTTCAGTTTGGAAGTAGGCTTCTTTTTACGATACGACGAGACTGCACAACGAAATAAACCCAATTTAGCTAATAGTATAAGTGAGTACTTAAAAATGTTCATCTGACTTGCCGTTTTCATTCCCCTAATGCCCCATACGCCCCTCTGACCCGCTCTTGATTATAAAATGTTCTTCCTTTTGTACCAATAAACGATTCCATTTCGTCCCACAATAGATCCAATAAGAATAAACGCTTTACCGTACGTCCTTTATTTATCAGGGGTTTGTTCTAAAATGTGCGACCTGTACAGTCATAAAATTGGTCAGTATTTGGAAAATCATAATTATAATCACTAACGTTTATAAAATCTTTAATTTTATATAGTACTAGCGACCCGACAGCGGCTTCGCCCGCTGCATTTTTTTTATGTCACTTTGGGGTATGAAAAATAGATGTTGGCCGATTCTCAGATCTACCCGATATGCACACCAAATTTCATAAGAATCGGTCGAGCCGTTTCAGAGAAGTTTCAATAACGTACACCGTGATACGAGAATTTTATATATTAGATAGATATAATGTTTAATTGGCATAAATATAATTTGTTTAAAAAATATATAACAAGCTTGATAACGATTATTGCCATACATAACAACATAAGAAGTAATGATCATTTTATATAACTCTTTCTGTCTGTTTGTTACGCTTTTACGGATAAACCACTGAATCGATTTAGCTAAATTGGTATGGAGATAGTCTGAGTGGCGGGGAACTTTTATCCCGAAAAATTGGTCAGTTCCTGAGAGAATAGTGATAAATGACTTCTACGCGAATGATCTCGCGGGAAACAGCTATTAATAATAATATCATAATCAGCTTCCATTACGTAAGATTTCATAATAATATTATGAAGTTATAAAAATATGTCCGATGGGCAAAGGCCGCGTTCGTATTTAAGTTAAATCAACAAAAAATTACAAAGCGGACTTACGTTATGCGAGTTTTTTTTTTTGGTGAAGTGTATTTACCCTTTTCAAATATCGGTTTCTACATGATCACGATCACGATTACTACTTCTACGCGGACAAAATGGCGAGCAAACTTTATTTTTCTATTTTTTTTATATGTATATTTATTTATTTGCTAGAATGCGATACATAGGTCTTAGGTTAATAGGTAGAACAGACATTCAGTCGATAGAACGACATGCGAATTTAGTTTAGGATCATAAAGACAAATAATTTTGGCAATAGTTTTTTTGACAACCATTCCAAGTCAAAAAAAATAATTGTCAAAGTCAAATTACAATCATTAATTTAATATCGAAATAGTATAACACATAATTAATGACAAATTTGATCACAGGCCATAGAATAGTTAATTACGATTTAATTATTCATTCAGTTTTTAGAAACAATTGTCAAAGAGCCATCTCAGTAACTCAGTTTTGAATTTATTGCCCTGCAGCATTATAATTTGTATAGGAAGGGCATAGTATACTCTAATGTACATATTATATGCGTTCCTTTTGTAGCTGTCTATACAACATTGAGGTTTATGCAGCAAATTTTTATATTGATTCCTAGGGTTTCTACCAAAGATCTCATGACTAATTACGCGTTTAAATCCCATTTCACTCGTAAATGACGTATCTGCAAAAAAACGTTAAGCAAAGGCTATTCACATAAATACTATACAAATCCACATTATTTCATATTCAAGAAACGTTTCACAAATAATATTACATAAGTATACTAAAATGTTTTTAAATCAGGCTGTATCATTACTGGCACTGCGCCAACCATCTTTGGGAGCGAGCGGCTGCCCACAGGCGGATGTGAAATATATAACTGTTTCTATTTGAACCGTAGCGATGATGTGTTATTACTTAGGCAGTTTGTTAGATTTCCACCAGCATCCTCTTCTTCTTTTTTATTTATGGCGGTTTCGATTCGCCAATGTCAAGCGAGTGTGAGTACATACATACATAATATCACGCCTTCATTCTTAAAGTGGAGTAGGCAGGGCCACACTAAAAAGACTTCTTGATAGTTCTGTAACCACATTTTGCTTAAACAGGCCAAGATGTTTCCTAGTGTATTAGTGACAGGTTGCAAGCCCATCGCCTAACAGTACTACAAGGCCTTATACCCTTAGTCGCCTCTTACGACATCTACGGGAAGACATGTCATGGAGTGGCACTATTCTAACCCGGCAACCAAACGGAAGTGAGTGTGAGTTTAAGAAAAAAAAAACAAAGTAAAAGCATGTGTAAAGTATGTGTGTATACGCGTGTGCGTATGTGTATATAAGCATGTGTGCATTTTGTGTATATACATATATATACCTAATATGAGACGTAAAGAACTTTCTTTCTGCCAACAAACTGCACTGCAGTTTGGCAGATAATTATTTTTATATAAAAAAATATGTACTTCTATAAAATAAATAAATAAAAAAAAACCAATCAAAGTAAAAGTCACGTCATCAAAATATCTGGCTATTCTGTATTTGTATATTCATGCCAAATTACAGGTTTCTAGTACTATAAGTCTGAGCTAGGCTGCGGACGGACGGACGGATATGGCGAATTTATAAGGGTTCCTAGTTTGACTACGGAACCCTAAAAACGGAGAAGTTACAGCCATTTGAGCCTCATTTTCTAACACTTCGCAGGGGAATCCAGAGCTATATGGACTTCCCATAGATCTAAAATCATGAAATTTGGCAAGAAGGAATGTAGTAGGTACTACGCAAGACTAAGTAAAGAAAACATCCGAAACCTTTAATTTGTTGATCCTTTACAAAAAAAAAATGCTTTTACAAACTAATTTGCAGTTGGTAAACTGATCGCGACCTATGTTTATGCATGGAGGCAACAGTATTTCAAGGGAAAAGTCTTTCATATTTTTACATATTTTCAAGTTTGTGCAGAATCCTTATCCGCCGTATTAACGCATTCTGAAAAAAAATCAATGCGCTATCTCTTACGGTTCTAAAGATATAGCTCATTATAGCTTTGACAGATGGACAGACAGACAGTGTAGGCTTAGTAATTGGGTTCGGTTAGACACCGTTCGGAAAAGGAACCCTAAAAAATGGAGTATAGCAACTTTAGCACTGATTTGTTCTGAAACTCTTAGGAATGTGCTTATGCAAAGATACCTACCCAATTTTGAAGTGTGCGATTTCTCGCAAGCAGCCGAGCCCAGCTGTCATTTATGGCGCGCGTAAAAGAGATTGTATATATTTGCCAGGCCGCTATATGGAAATAGTCATACGGGGTTAGCATACTAAGATATAACGACTAAGATCTACACGAGTGTGAAGATAAGCAAAACTTATTTTTGCTTTATTTTCAGAGATGGGAGATTCTTTCTAAGAGTTTCGTACCCAAAGGGTGCCTAACGGGACCCTATTAGTAACCCTACGCCGTCCGTCCATCCGTCCGTTCATCCATCCATCCGTTCATCCGTCCATCTTCTCCGTCTGAGCTAACATTAAAGGGCTATATTTTTATAGAATACGTACAACGGCGGTAATAAAAAGAAATGTTTCACAAAACAAAAAACATCCTTCACAATCGCAAGAAATAAATTCGGTTTTTGTTCGAATTTCTTCATCGGAGTATGTACTTAACTGGATTTTACTGATTGCATACGTAAAGTAAGTTAGTTCCTAAGTTAGTTAACGCGTGAAACTTTTAAAGGTGTTTTGTTGGGGTGCCGTGCGTTTCACATTTTTTAAATTGTCCGGAACGTTTTTATTTATTAGCACAAAAAAGTTGACATAGTCATTTTTCGACGAATGTTGACATTGCAGAAAGCGTATTTGGTATAATCGGTATTATCCGAATTATTTGGTTGAATTTGAAATGGTTGACTAATGACAAAGCCGAATTTATAGGTAATCATGAAACCGGGCAAGAACATGTCGGACCACGCTCAGTGTAGGGTTCAGAAGCCGTTAAGTCTACATACATAAAAATCAACAGGTAATAACTAATTTTCTATTTAAAGTCAATTGGTGCCGTCTTAGATGATTTTAGTAGGTATAAACACTTTGATCGCCTGTATCTCAAGAACCAGTGACGTCTACTTCGTCGTGATAGTTTTTCTTTAAAATTCGTTATATACGCTTTATTTATTTTTTAAATTTTTACTACTTATTTATAGTTTTGGCTGTAGGGGAGGACACACTTGAGTCTAACACAGTTGCCCGTGTGGTTGCCGGGTAGAATAGTGCCACTCCATGTCTTCCCGTGGATGTCGTAAGAGGCGACTAAGGGAATAAGGGCTTGTAGTATTATTAGGCGATGGGCTTGCAACCTGTCACTAATACACTAGTAACATCTCAGCCTACTTGTGCAAAATGTGGTTACAGAATTATTAACATGTCTTTAGAGTTGTTGGTATTTCTGGAGCTCTGCCTACCCCACTCTGGGAATGAAAGCGTGATGTTATGTATGTATGTTTCCACAAACCCGTAATATTTTTGAAAGACCTATCCAACGACACCCCACACTACAGGGTAGACGAGAAAAAAAATATACATCCCCGGGTAAGGACCAAAAAGTTGGCCACGCTAACTCACTCAATTAAATTCTCTATGAAACTTTTCCGTTGTGACACGAAAATTAGCCATACATTTGTAGGGATAATTTTCGTATCACAACGGAACTTTTTCACTTTTGTTGTTTGTATGGTTAACTACGCTTAAGTATGGTCCAACTATTTGGTCCTTACCCCCCCACGTTACGTGTAGGGGAGGTACGATTTATTTTGATTTGACTCGACAATGACAGATATAGAAGTGACAGTTTTTTTTCTTTTTCATTAAGTACGAAGGCAACAAATTTGTCGGGCATTAAAATTAACAAATGTCAACTCCATAACTAAAAAAAATATTTCAAAAATATTAGAGGAAATAAAAATAAAAGAGCCGCAGCTCCTCGATCTTAAAGAAGACCCCTATCGAAAAAAAAATCTCTTCCAAAAACTTTACCTACTTAGCCATACTTTTGTCACTTTCTGTCAAATTCAAATGTCACTATAATATAAGTACAAATCATCACACACAGCACACAATACATGTAAATCTTTAATATCTCAGCTCCGATATTACTTGATATTGCATTGAACGCATTCAATTTTATATTCCTCTAAACCATTATAAACTCAGACGAGGGGCGGCTAAAAAAAAGAAAATGTTGTTTACACAAACGTATCTAATGCCCTATGCAAAAAAATCCGAGCGCAACCTCTAATTTAAGTCCCAATTATCAGATCCACACAAAACCTTATCCATTGCTAATTGTCCTACAAATAATAAAAGCAGCTCTGAATCATTTGTATTTACGGTGGATTATAAAATAGAAACGCGATTTTGCACATTGCTGGAAGGAATTAAAGTCCATTCAATGAAAATACAGTTTGGGTTGCTGCAAAGAGGAAATTTCAGTTAGTCAAGAATATAATTATAGGCTGCCTAGTCTGTGAACACTTTAGGCTTCAAACTGGCCTAAAACTTAAATGGGCAGTGTATTTTGGGTGGAAACAGGGCAGAGTTCAATTTAACAGGGCATTTTGCTTGGAGTTCGTTTTAACTGTGTGAAATAAACTTAATTGACCGCAATATAGAGGAAATTAATTTGCGTGGCATCTGATATTTTAAGATGCTTACTTAACGTATATAGTAGAGTAGGGTAGATGTAGGTATAGGATGTAGTATACTGACCGAAATTTTCAAACAAGGGCTTTCCGTTTAAAATCTGTGGGCTGTTATTACATAATGTCAGGAGATTATTTTGGACGTAGGTACCATGAAAGACTTAAAATTAAATACTATAAATTCAGTTGCAATAATCATTTAATTTTATCTTCTATGAAATCTACTTAAAGTGTGTAGTGTTTCACTAACACGTGTAGTAACTATAATTTTAATATTCATAATACGAAACATTTTTATATTTATATAACTTTGTTTTATAATATTTAAACATACATAGTTACACATACATGATTTTACCTCGTGTTCGAAATCTTAAAGTTTTTTTAAAGTCCAGTGGTTTTCATCATAATTACTCATAATGTTGAAAGTCATAATATTCGAAAGTATAATTTGCAGTTCCGATTTTTGCGAGTCACGTTTGTCGAAAGTCATAAAAGTATATTGATAACATTTAATACCGTAATGTATCAAATACCTTTCAACTTGTTAAAGGTAATTAGTATTACTTGTCATAGCAATTAAAAGGATAAAAGTTACATACATACATACATAGCATCACGCCTTCATTCCCAGAGTGGGGTAGGCAGAGCTACAGAAATACCAACAACTCTAAAAAGACTTGTTGATAATTCTGTAACCACATTTTGCACAATCAGGCCAAGAAATTTACATAGTGTATTAGTGACAGGTTGCAAGCCCATTGCAAGGATAAAAGTTATAACACATAAAACCAGCAGACACAAAAACCAACATAGCTCCTTTTTTGGTTTAAACGTTAAAAAAACTCATAAAATAAATTTGCCAAAACTGTCATCGTATATCCGCCAAAAGACGTCGTTGTCCCATAAAATGGGCATTTACCCCTTCACAATTTCATCAAGAACATTTTTAAAGCACTAACTTGCTGCTTACCGGGATTTTGTTCTAAGTCAGATATATTGGCGTGCTCGCTTTAAAAATCACACCAGTTTTAAGTGACAGATTTTACGTTTAAAAGTGCTAAAGCGTGTTTTTATTTGTCTTGACCGTAAGTCGGCATTAAGTGTAGATAAAAGAATTGCCCCATTTTGAAACGTACAAAAGCTATAGCATAAACACTTAATATATGTTGACGCGTTATTGTTTTACTGTGAAGTTTTAATTTGGCAGGAAGGGACAATACACGCCTAAATAAAAAAAAAACCCGACGAATTGAGAATCTCCTCTTTTTTTTTTGAAATCGGTTAAATAGGTTTATTGTTTTCTTAAGACTGTTCACATAGAATCCCAAGCCCATGGGTTGCTTTTAATTTCTTTTTTTTATGTTAAGGAGAAGGCACACGAGCACTCAGGCCACCTGATGGTAAGTGGAATCTGAGACCCATAGACATTTGAATTCTCAAGACTATAATCCCAAAACCTCAAATGCGTTGCCAACCCTGAGGACTAAGATGGAATGCCTCTATGCTAGTAATTGCTCTGTAAAAAGCGGTGTAATTTTCCATTAGTCCATGTTAAAAATGATTCATTCATTCCACAGAAATCAGTAACCCAAATTACATAAACAAATCGTTTTTTTTAAAGTATTTTTATCTGGAACAGTGTTTACCAATAATTGTATATAAACGTCGATGAAATGAAAATTCTGCGAAGTGATACGTTCTATTAAAACGTATAGCTTCGCAGAATTTTTGTTTCATCGTCAGGTTTTTCTAGGTCCATTGGTAATTTGGGGATAGTAACAAAAAACAACACGACTTTAGCAGAAAATAGCTTTCAATAGAATTCGGTGAAATTTTACAACTCTTTTTGAAGTTGTTGATATTTCTGTAACTCTGCCTACCCCACTCTGGTATCGAAGGCGTGATGTAGTGTGTGTGTATGTTACATTCGATGAAAACTTTGTCAGTAAAACAAAGAACACCAGTTCAAATATAGGTACAAGAAGGCAAATATTACTCTGAAAAGATCTATGCGTGGAAGTGGAAGAATATTAACATTTTTGTGCCATTTTCACAATAATTACCAACGTAACCTAATTTCCAGCGTGAAACCCTCACATATCTCAGCTCACAGTAAATGAACGGCTGGATATATTACCCGGCCTCCTCTTTTAGGGTCGCGACACGAAATAATTTGTAGCCCATTTGCAGTACTTGTAACGGCTTTAAAAAAATACGTTTGCTGGCGTTGGGGAGGAAAGGTTGCGTACCTTAAAGGTTTCTCCAGTATTTTATTTTTCGTTTGTAATTTATTGTGTCCCACAGATAAGCTGACAAATTAGGTGTCCGTGGGTGTCCGCCATTGTTTTTCTTCTTTGTTATACGTTTTAATTTGTGAATTATTAATGTTAACGTGGTAAATTTAATTTTCAGCGTTGGGCGCTTTAGCCTCTTTCCTACTTCGCTTTTACCTCCATTGCTATCGTATCGTTTTATGACTCGCAATTTTGCCTAAAGCTAGTAATAACCTAGATTTGAACATTATTAATAATAGGTTTATTTCTGAGTACCTACGTTTATCTTACGTTCCATTTATCGTTACGTTATTAAAATCTATCTCGTCAATTTATATAACGAAACTTCGTGAATTTCCGTGCAATTTCGTCTCGTTACCATTAGAAGTAACGAAAGGGACCTTTTTTTCTCAGTCAGGAATAGACGGTTACCGTCTAAAAGCGCGACGCGACGTCAGCAATGCCAGCATCCGCTTTTTACAGCCTTAAATAGTCCGTAAGTAGCGTATTTGTATGCGTGACTTGGCTCCAAATGGTCCAAACGTTACCGTTATTTTGTTACCGTGTCAAGAGTTCTTTATGTTGATTTGTTTTAACCCTGACACAAAAAAAGCGGGTTTTATAAGTTTGACGTGTGTATCAGTGGTTTTGTCTGAAGCACCGTAGCTCTCAAACAGATAGACCGATTTGGATGCGGTTTTATATAAAAGATAGTTTTATCATGATAACTATTAGCTAGACATGAATAATGATTGCTATTTATTAAATAGATATTCTTGCCGTATTAACTGAACTTGTATAATCTGCATTTTAGTCTTTTATCGCTATTTCCTCGGGAAGTGTCCATTACTGGAATAAAATTTAGACTTTGTCCTATTCCTGGCATTATCTATGTCTGTGCCAAATTTAATCTGGATCCGTTGAGCCGTTCTGGCGTGATCATACAGACATCCATCCAACTTTCTTATTGCTAATATTAGTATGATTATTCGCTTAAGAAATTTTGGAGTAGTGCAGAATAATTCGCAACTACAAACGAGTGAGAAACATGTTAAAAAATGAACTTTTCAACACCATATTTCCGAAATAAGGTAATCATTTTTCAAACTTCATACACGATCTGATCAAACAATTAGAACCTAGTTCAACCATGACCTGATACCTGTCTTGCCACAATATAATTGGGATAAGGATCGACACCCTCAGCCGCAACAGTAACCCTTCACACAAGTTAACCCATTCCATGCTTACTTGTAAATTCGTCGTCTTCACCGTAATGGGCGCCGTCCACAACTTCGGCGATCTCTAGGTAACTTACATCGTTGGTAAAGTACAGATTAAAAACAGTAGACTTATTTAATTATCTATATTTATACTAATATTATGAAGAGGAAAGATTTGTATGTATGTGTGTTTGTAACGAATAAACTCAAAACTACTAGACTGATATCAAAAACTCTTTCACCATTTGAATCAGGGATTGTAAAACCGGTTTTATTCAATACCTGTATTTAAATTGACAAATCGTTACCGCTAAAAAAGGAATACCTATATTCGAATTAGAGGTATTATTGTCATTTCGCTTTTGTTTTTATCGCTATGTATACACTATTTACAATATTCAATACCTGTATTTAATACCGCTATTCATTGCACCTGATAAGTAAGATGTCAATTAGACTGTAATTAATTGTAATTTCAGACTTGTCTAAGGCGTACCTGAGTTTTTTGTAATAACACCGAAAACATTTACAGAAACAAATAAACGAGTATATTGACACTGACAGGTGTTACTGGTTATGGTGTTTAGGGCTAAAGTATCAAAAAGAGGTATTGTTCTCAATTGGCTAAACCGATAATATACTTGAATACCGGTATTCATTATACCGCTAATCAGAGCTTTAGCGATATAAATAGCAAAATACAACTATAACCGGTTATACCTCATTTGAAACCAGTATTCAGAATACCGGTAACGATCCCTGATTTGAATGCTACATTAATCTATGTTTTATTTTTGTATGCGGACGGAGTCGCGGGCAGCAGCTAGTTTTTACTAAATTTATTCTGTCATAACGTCAACGAATGAAAGGGACAGATTTTTTAGCTAATGAATACCTTTCTTAACTATACAAGTATGATTTCATTACGAAGTTCAATTATAATTTTAAATCTCTACCTATATAAAAAAGAAAAAAACTGACTCTTTGGTCAACGAGTAGCCGAAACCGCTATTTCCCAACCGCCGATTTAAATATCTACATAAATAGACACCGAAATATATAGTGATTTTGGGGTCATGATCCGGAATGGCCAAAAGTGAATAAGATGGTCATATTGAACAACTTTTCCGATGGGACCAACCACGAAATTGCCAAAAAAAAACAGCTGTTCCATAAATTAACTCTCAATTAATTCACCGTTAATGTATGGAACAGCTGTTTTTTTTGACGATTTCGTGGTTGGTCCTGTTCATATGAGCTGTCCTAGCTTTTGCGTCCGCGTAGATGTCATTATTGCTGCTCCCTCGGGAACTGTATTTTTTTTTGGAATGATAAGTATGCTATGTCTTTCCCTAGGACTAAAACGATTTTTTATCGTGAAAGCGTAACAAACAGACAGAGTTACTTTCACATCGAAATAGACAGCTGTTTCCTGTGACTCCGTCCGCGTAGAAGTCGTTTATCGCTATCCCTCAGGAACCACCCAATTTTTCGGGAGAAAGAGTACCTTATGTCCTTTCCCGGGATTAAAACTATCTCTATACCAAATTTCATCTTAATCGGTTCAGCGGTTTATCCGTGAAAGCGTAACTTGCTCCATTAAAAAGGATGCCCTACTGTTTGAGTAATCCACTGCGACTAACCTACAATAGAGGTACAGGTCAATAATTCATCCCCCAAAGTCGAGTTAAACTCCCTAATTGCCTGTGTATTAGATGCAAGCTCCAGGGATCTTTCCACTAATACTATTTGGGCGAAATGGTGTTTCTTTTAACTTGAGGTCAGTATTTTACACGACGTGGAATATTTTACGCTTTGGGACTAATATGCGAAGTAAATTAGGGTTCTTGATAAAGAAAATTTGCATAGACTGTATTTACGTAGTGGAGAAAAATATGGTGAAGGGACAGACGTTTAAATGATTATGACATCAAATTTCACAATTTTGAAAGTGTGAGACAAACAGGCATTTTTTTATCCCGTAAAGTATCGTGGCTACTGAGGAATTAATGATAAACTACTTTTTCTTGGAGTCGTGAAAAAAACAAGTGCTTTATAAAAAACGGAGCTTGTCATAGTTAGAAATCCAATCAACATGATAACGGTAGAAAATAACAACCTGTAGGTACCTTTTTGGCTTTAACCAAGAACTAATGTGAATTTCTTAGAATCCTTTATTTTTTTAGTAAAAATTCTACTAATACTAAGGATTATCGTTTCCTGTTTTCTCATTGTGTAAAAACCGAAAAATAAAATGTCGGCTCGCGAGTTCAAAAAGGCTAATTACTAAAATACCTGACGAACAGTTAATTGGAGGTCGCCTTGATTTACGGCGGAACAGGTGCCAGTGATGACGAGATTAGTTCGCTTGTTGTTCCGTTATTACTTGTTCCTCAAGCAATTATGACCTTATGAATTCGACAATTAAAGCAATTTGCTTGGAAGTTCATTTAAACTTGTACATGGGAATTAGATAGAATTAGCCAAACCAGATATATCTTTCACTAACTTATGCATACATACATAACATCACGCCTTCATTCCCAGAGTGGGGTAGGCAGAGCTACAGAAATACCAACAACTCTAAAAAGACTTGTTGATAATTCTATAACCACATTTTGCACATGTAGGCTAAGATGTTTACCTACTAGTATATTAGTGACAAGCCCATCGCCTAATATTACTTCAAGCCTTTATTCCCTTAGTCGCCTCTTACGACATCCACGAGAAGACATGGAGTGGCACTATTCTAACCCGACACCACACGGGGCAAACTGACTTATGATTGTTTACATAATGTACTGGGCCTGTTTATCTAATTTTTTTTCCTTTAACCTACCGCCTAGTAGCAGTATTCACATTGTTGTGTTCCATTGTGGGGATGAGACTACCGTTGAAATTAAAAGGCATGTCATCATTTTAGTGGTCGTAGGACCCTGTGTATAGGTAGTGTACCACCCGCCAAGCAACAGTTATCGCATTGTTGTGTTCCGGTGTGGGGATAAGACCACCGGTGAAATTACTAGCATCGAGACATTCCATCTTAGTCCTCAGGGTTGGCAACGTATTTGAGGTCTTAGGATTATAGTCTTAGAATTCAAATGTCTATGGGACTCAGATTCCACTTACCATCAGGTGGCCTGAGTGCTCGTGTGCCTTCTCCTTAACATACAAATAAAAGTTAGTCGTCAGGGTTGGAAACGCATTTGTCTTTAGATTGTAGTCTTAAAAATGCAAATGTGTAGGGGCCATTATTTTATGTGATTTGATGTGTGTGTCACTTGCTTTAAGATACACTGTGTGCTCGTTAGCATTCTCCATGCCATAAAAAAACCCATATGGTTTAACAACTGTCATCGCATAAGAGAGAGAGATTATAAAATCTTGACAGAAAAGGCCATCTTTAATTTCAAGATAATGTCATTATTAGCAAACTCATAATGAGTCGTGAATAAAAAGTCGTGAAAGTTTTCAAAAGAGGTAAAACTGTAGTGAACAGAAGTCCCCAAATGGAATTTAATCACACTGTACATAATTGGCAATTATTTATAATACCGATTTGATTTAATACCGATAAAAAAGATGTCGATGTAATTAAATTAATGTGCATATTGAACATTGTCGATTACTATAAAGAGGTTCGATGTCATATCTGATATCAAGCCTGCAGGAAATGCAGTCTCTTCAATTGACGCTAGATGACAGCATTGCAATAATAAAAAGAGTTAAAGCTGATTTATCGACATTTTATGTAAAAAAAAAAGAAAAATAGTTATAAAAAGTTAAGAATGGTTGTAGAAAAAATACTGGTTATGAGTCATAACCTGTATTTTTTCTACAACCATTGACACCATGAAAAAGTAAACAGTCTTATACAAGGTGAAGAAATTTCAATTACCAACATGAATAAGATATTGGCTTTGAGTCATTACATTGAGTTTACAAACGTTTTAAGAATGCCCCGTTGACCACTGTGGACGTTGAGAGAACGTTTAGCAGTTTAAAAAATATTGATTGTATATTATTTTAAATTAAACATACAAATACACGTTTTAGTTTGTTTATTTTTCATTAAAAAATTAGGAGAAAATAAGTAATATTTATTTATGTCGAATAACATTTAGATTATGGCAGTAACATCGATATATTTTTTTGTCGATAAAATATTTTGCTACATCACTTTCGTATAGGTGCCCCGAGTTATCCCAGGTATGCTCATAATTGTATTATTTAACTTAGAACCAATTTCACCATACGATGTTAACCACTTAACAGACGATTAGGGCGTTAACAGTTGTCAAAATGTATGAACTAACAGTCGATTAACATTGATTCAATTTAACATCGTATGGTGATATTGGCACTTAGTCTGTTTTGTCATTCACCTTTTCCGTCGTTGACAACGTGACAGTTGAGTAACTAAATATTGTGCTTTTATAATGATCATATTTGATTAAGTACCAATTTCATCATACGATGTTAACCACTTAACAGACGATTAGGGCGTTAACAGTTGTCAAAATTAATGAACTAACAGTCGATTAACATTGGTTCAATTTAACATCGTATGGTGAAATTGGCACTTAGTCTGTTTTGTCATTCACCTTTTCCGTCGTTGACAACGTGACAGTTGAGTAACTGAATTTTATAATGATCATATTTGATTAAGTAAGTACCAATTTCACCAAACGATGTAAACCACTTAACAGACGACTAGAGCGTTAACAGTTGTCAAAATGTATGACTAACAGTCGATTAACATTGATTAAATTTAACATCGTTTGGTGAAATTGGTGCTAAGCCGTTTAACGACGTAGTAAACGCAGTATCTCTGTCTCTTGTTCGTCGCGCAAAAGTAGTTAAACCCATCCCTTTTTTTAAAGGGATGTAAAGAGGTGTGTGCTGCAGTCCAAACCAAAGAGACATGCTCATACACACTTCATTCTCTTGCCTGCCCTTTTCTTTCGGAAGGCAGATGGGTGTGGCTGCTAGGAATAATCTCTTTTGAATTATATGAAACTAAAGTTTTATTAAAGCAAACAGTATAATATATTATAATTAATTTGTTTTGACATGATAATTTAATTATTATTCAAAAAATAATTCAACTTCTTGGCATGATTGTTCAAAATGTGGTTACAGAATTATAAACAAGTCTTTTTAGAGTTGGTATTTCTGTAGCTCTGCCTGCCCCGCTCTGGGAATGAAGGCGTGATGTTATGTGTGTGTGTAATTTTATCCTCCCATACACACGCTCGCTTTAACTTTACACACAGGGAGGATCATAACTCTTAGTGTCGAATTAATAAACTGATCTCGACTGCAATGCTCGTCTCAAGATGCGTCAAAACGAGTTCTATGGCGTAACTTGTGACGGGCTTCAGCCAAAAAGGGTTTATTTAATACCGTCCTAACACCAACACTGAAACACAACTAATAATAAATATTAGGGGACAATAATAAATTAGTTTGTATTATAATAGCATGCGATTATAGTCTTTTGATTAGTAAAAATTTTTTTTGCCTATATTCTAACTTTGTTTGGTTGTTTGATAATTGGATTTGTTTCACAAAATACAATGTTATCTTAAGTCACTTTTGAAGAGCACTGCTGTCTGAGATACAGGTTTTAAGCCTAGTTCAGACACAGTCGTAATGCATTTGCCATAAATTATACCATGGACTACGGCGAAGCGAAAAGGAGAGTTATGATTTTGAAAGGTATGTATGTAAGTATGTATGTATGTATGTATGTTCATGTGTTCCCTCATAATTTGTTTTGTGATCAATTTTTTTTATTTTTATTTATTTATTTATTTATTTATTTATTTATTTATTAAAGGAAATCCAACAGTTGCAGTTACAGAATAGAGCAAAGGATTAAGAAATACAGAACCAATTAAAGGATCTCACATATAGTAATTGAACACTTATTAAAGTTGAACTTAAAACTACTGAGTGCCACACACCGACACAGAAGCAAATGCACCAGGAGTGAAAAATAGTGAAAAAGGATTTATTTCTGCTGCATAGCATCCTGTAACGGTAGCAAGATAAAAAGCACAATAACACTACACCTAAATAAATAAAGCACGCTCAATTAAAACATTTCGCTGTCAGACTTCGCCTCACAGAAGGGATCTTACAATTAAATATATCTAAATCAATTTCTTTTACCAAAACATTCAAGTCTCTGCTCGCACGGGTTAAAAAACTATTTTTTCTATATTTAGAGGATGCAAAATTAAGAGATATGGGGGGGTAATGTCTCTTGTTCCGAGAGGGGGCATTAAATGCGAGCTTGGACAGCAACTCAGGAGAATCTACGATGCAACTGGTAATACTTAAAATAAAAGTAATATCGGCTATTTCGCGACGCTTGGCCAATGGGAGAAGATGGTGTTTTTTACACATGTTGAAATAATTAGAAGAAATATATGGACATTTAAGCTTGAAACAAAGAAACCTTATAAATTTTTATCTACTCTTACCTTCGCGGGAGGTGAACTGGATGGCTCATCGAACAACGCCCAGACCCTGGGTTTGAGTTTCTGCCAGGCACCCAGCTCTCCAGCGAAATATGCCTCTTCATACCCAAAAAGCCTTGCGATTTCCTCTTCTGAAGGTTTTTCGCTGTCGATGTCCAGTTTGTCCAAAATGGCCAGGGTATTCTGTGGGAGAAAAAAAGTAGGTTTACTCGTATACAATATTTAATACGTATTTTAGTTTAAAGTAATTGGAAAATTCCTGGATTTCTTTTCATAAAAAAAACAGCACCTCTAGCCATTTAACAATTCTCTTAACCCAATTATAAATAAAATTTCTTGTGAAACTGATGAAAATTTAACATTCCCTTACCGTTACTAAGAACGAATTAACGTTTGGTAACAAAATAGGAATTTTCCATATTCCTACAAAGCATACGTGCCTAATAAATGTTTCTTCTTAATTTGAGAATAGTCCGTGTATGACTCATTAATTGCTTATCCGTCAGGATATGAGGAATTTTTCGGGATAAAAAGTAATTTTCTCAGTCTTGTGACTATAAAAAATGTGTCCTGAATTTTACAACAATCAGTTAAGTCATTAAAACCTTGGAAATAAAGCAAACAAACACACATTCACTTTTATTATCAGTAAGGAGCAAGATTAGGAAAGAAAATGATTCTGTTTATTTCACAAACGATCTAATTATACCCTCTGGGATGGAAAACTATATAGCACCAACCTTTATGTTGTAAACATTTATAAATAACATGATACCCAGCGGAGCTAATGGTAATCAAGTTAAGGTGATACATGTATCAAACCGATCCTATTGAATTCAGGGCCTCTATTCTACAGCGTTATAACGATATCGCGTTCGACATGTTTTAGAATCGTTTATGTCACAGTCGCCATTATTGTAAATGACATAAGAGCTATCAAAACGTTGACAATACGGAAACACGTCAAATACGATATCGTTATTACCGTGCAGAATCCCAGCCCAGCTCGTGTATATTTTACACTGCCTTTAAATATAGATAAAAGTTTATTCTAGTAAACCCAACTAGAATATAAATAAAGAATAATAATAATAAGTGTATAAGAGCATTTTCTATATTGGAACTATTTTATGTTCTGCGATAACGTAGAACGTACACACACTTTATTTGGTCAAGACTGGTCATTTGTTAGAACTACAGCCCGGATTTTTGTACAAATGACGTCACAATAGGGTAGTTTGGGGAGTAAATGGAACGGTGTTAATTAATACGAAAAAGTAACGATTTTTAACCGAATAAACTATAATAACGAGGCATTGACGACAAAAATTACTTTTTTCAATTGCTAAATTATTAGTATTATCTGATGGTGTATTATTTCAAACATACACACGTACGTTAAATTGGCTTTAGACGTACAAAAAGTGAGCGGCCGAAAATACCAAAGCCAGTTTAAAGAAATATCGCGTTGATCAAATGACTAGTTATAAAAGCCGGTAGTTTTTCGTATTAATTAACACCGTTCCATTCAGTAAATAGAACAGTGGAACATAATTAAATATTTATTAGAACTATCTTTATCAATTTATCAGCTTTAACCTTTACAACCTAATTAAGTTTTGACCTAAGATATAAAATATCGTGAATGTCTGATTATACATTTTTAATTCCATAAAACACCGATAGACTAGGTCACTGTATTAATTAACACCGTTCCATTTACTCCCCAAACTACCCTGTTGTGACGTCATTGCTAAAAATATCCGGGGTCTAGTTAGAACTATACAGACCTTCTATTGTCTTAACTGTCACATGCGAGTGCAAGAGAGACAGCGACAGCTAGCCGAAAGACAAATATTAAGAAATAGAAGCGCTTTATTATAAAATTCTTGTAGCGATTCACTAATTCGCATATAATTATTTTTTCAATATTTATTGCACGATATAAAACACTTAATATACAAAAAGCGAACTTAATGACGTAAGGCATTCTCTACCAGTTGACCTTTGGGCAAAGCAGAGATTATAGTGGCGGTGCAACATTTAGGGTCTAACTCTACACATACACTTACATAATATTAATACTCATACTCATTTATTGATAATATTATAAAATATTACATGTCAAAATGGATAAAAACATTTCAATAAAGTGTACAAAACAACAATTTGGTCATATTAGCAAGTTACATTATAGGTAAGTCAAACTAATTAGTTTAACATAATAGAAATAAAATATTTTTTTCTAAAAGAAACTCATTAAAGTCATAGGAAGAATTGTCATACGCTATAATAATATAAATACATACTTATACCGGGTGTGGCCTGTAATAGGAGCAATAAATTGAGGGATCGTTTCCACACCACAAACGTAACAACATTTATTCTACAACTTTTGGAAATAACTTATTGTTAACTTCATATTAATGAATTTAGATTTTCCAAGCAAGCAATGTATTGCGAAAACTACGAAGTTTGTGGAAGACAGTAGATGTCAACTAGACTATTGGATGGAGTACATTGAAAATCCTATTTAATTTGTTCGAAAAAATCCCAAATAATAAATTACATGTTTTTTAAAGTTTTAGAACAAAATTAAATGTTGCTACGTTTATAGAGTAGAAACGATCCCTCAATTTATTGCTCCTATTACAGGCCACACCTGGTAGTACAATAAAAAAAAATTATGTATAATATAATAATATGAAGATAAGAACAAAACAACACAGATAAATCAAACATAAAATCAAGATGATATCGATTCTACACGGAAAAAAATATTAAGGGAAAGGTTGTTCCAAAGAGTTGGACATAAAGCCAGTTCAGTGAAGAGGGATAAAGAGTAAGATTGTCAGTGGATCTTAGCTGACGGATGTGAGTAGAATCATATTTAAAAATATATTTTAGGTACTCAAAGGATTGTAGATCGTACATCATTTTATAAATAAATAAAAAAAAAAATATAGCCTTGAGAATTCAAATGTCTATGAGTCTCAGATTCCACTTCCCATCAGGTGGCCTGAGTGCTCGTGTGCCTTCACCTAACCATAAAAAAAAAAAAAAAAAAAATAACTCTGCGACGTTGACGAAAAGGAAGCCATTTAAGTTGAGATCATATTTACAAAGACAAAATCCTTACTAATATTATAAATGTGAAAGCGTGGATCTTGGATGAACTACTTGACGAATCATCATGAAACTTTGTATACATATTCTGGGAGGTACTAAAGGTAACATAGGATACCATGAAAATAAAATTTTCTTTTTTTACAGTAATAAAAAATAATTGTTTAGAAAGAGAATTGCAGTTAGCGAAGCCGCTGGCGGGTCGCTAGTATATAATATACAGTTATTACTCTACTGAGGAATGATAAATTTAACAACATGTGTAGTTATTGAATACTTTATATGATCATTGTTATGATATTTTTATTTTTTAGTATGACATTAATTAGTAACATTTAATATTTAGTGAAAATCCCTGACATTACGAGTAAACTAATTTAACTTTATAATATTTGTACTCCATACTATGGCAAAATAAGGTTGGAAAACTATTTTACCCTTGTTTATGCAAATAAATTTGAATTGATTTGATATGAAAGCGAATAAAACTATCGAGAAGGCGATTCAACTTATCAAGTTGTCCCTCGCTAAGGTTAACACACGTCACCGTAATAAATGATGGGAAAAATTAAAGACTGCTCCAGGCATAACTTGGTCTTTATTATTTAGGTAATAAAGAGAGCCCATTGCCTTATGGCTTACCTCACGGCATTTCAATTCGTTTGAACAAAATGTCAATAGCTTTTTTACTTGAACCTATTTTTGTATGGCTTTTCACATTAGTATATCTAATTTGTAGCATCTTATTTTCGGAGAAGTGTTTTATCACTGCGATCGAGTTTGGTTTGGAATGCCGTAATTCGCTGGAACGTTTTGTTTATGCGAACGATATACCTCGTTCGTATAAACAAAACGTTCGAACAAATTACAGCGTTCCAAACTGTGACTAAAACTGTTTTGCTAATAATAACATAGACGATCGAGGGCAACCGATACAATAAAATTAGCAGCTGAGGGGAAAATTCGACTAAAGCTATAAGACTGTGACACAAAGGGAACATTAACTAACGCCTTTGGTCTTAGGTAAGCGGTTGCCTCAAAAAATACATTTTAAACAGAGAATTTGTAAAAAAGTTAAGCAGCTTTTATTATACGCATATACTTATAAACTCATTTATTCATAACATTTTATAAAATATTTTACATTATCATATTTACAAAAATAGTTTAATAAATACGAGTAATGTATTACTACCTAGTATAGTTTTGTCAAAGACTTCCGATATGTCATGTCATGTCAAATGCGTTATTGATCAGTACCTATTTTATTTTATTGGTTTTCAAAAGAACGTTCGTTTGTCAACTTTTTGATGCTGTTATATAAAGCGTTGCAAATTTATGGGCCGACGTGGCTAGTTTTGGTAGACTTAGCTAGTTTACGTGTCACCGTCTTGAGTTTTTCGGCCTGGGAAAGAGTTAATGTTTGTTCTAATGTAGCACGCCATTTACTGTGATGCAACTGTCATTATCTGCAACGAGATAAAGAGTTCACGAGCTGGGGCCCTAGCCAAGATGCAAATGTTCCTAACGTTTTCCTTTTCTACCTATCGCTCAAAATGTGTGGGATGACATTCTCATAAACCACGTGGTCGACTGTCATCCCATACATTTTAGCGATAGAAAAGAAAAACGTTAGGAGCGTTTGCATCTTGGCTAGGGACCCAGGGGGCCTAAAGGTGGGTACGAATTAGAGCTGCCTCGGGTCGAGGCACGCATGGCTCACCTATATTGCTCACATTCGTACGCGCTCACGCGCTGTGCGCGAGCTGCGCGCGGCGAGCCTCCGAGAGTGGGTCTTTTAACCATGCTCAAAGGCACCTCAGTGTGCGGTAGGGTGGATCGATTTTGTTTTTTTTTTAATTTTGATTTTGGCAGGTATTAGAAAGTTGCTACTAACAAAAACATTAAAATCTGTATAATTAAAATACCTGAAATATTTCAGGAAGAACTGCCCCAAGTTAACTGAAAAGTGACGAAACCGCCATTTTAGAGTGATAACTATAATATATATAAAAATTATTAAAACATCTTATTTTTGTCTAAATTTAATTTATTTTTACACTTGAAATTAGCAGTTAACATAAATTATTACAAAACCACGAAAACCATGAAAGATAGTTATTTTTTTTTAAACTGAAAATAACTAAAATTGTTCAATTTTGTAATCTTTCTTGGAGTTAAATAGAGGCATAATTTTTCGAGATTTAAGCCTCGTCTTAATAAAACCATCTCGTTTAACAGGTCCGCAGCTGCCTCTGTAACTATTTTGACACATCTTTCAGTACTTTGAGTATGACAAGGGTATACTTTCAGTAGTGGTATAATCAATTCATCAATTTTATTTAGGTCTTCGTTGCACTCTCTTAAAATATCTGTGCTGAGGAGTTTAAGCAATGGTGGCTCAGTAATTGTTACACTGTCCCAGGCTATCATATCAACGTAATCCATAGAACAAAAGTCAAACTTTGGTAGTTTAAAGATCCTTATATTCGACGGTAAACAATCTCGTGACTTGAGTATTTTTTGCAATGCCAAACATTTTATTTCTGGTCTGTCATCATCTAGCATCGCCAGTAATATATTTTCTACATGACCGAAAAAACCGTTTCGTTGTATTACAGGATCTATAACTGCTTTTAACTGCTGTGGCATATATCTCGATAGTTCAATAGTTTTGTGTAAGTGTTTTGCACCATAAGTGCAGCTCGACTTTAATTTAATCGCTAACCACGTGGGAGCATAAACTTGCAAAATAAAACTAACTAAATGTTGTAAATTTACTGATGGAGCATTCGTGGAAACATATAATCTGAGAATTCAGTTTGCAGTAGTAAGCCACCTAGAATGAACCACTTTACCAGGGTTTCTTTGAGACAGCCTATAATTACAATGACCACAACTTATTGCGGTGCAAATGTCATATAAGTACAGTTGGTCTGTGCTTAGATCTTTTTTATTTGTAATATCTGGCAAATCACACCTAATCGACTTGAAGAATACTAAAAGAAGATTTTCGCAGTCCTTTAGAAGTTTTCCTATTGGCCCTGAAAAGCTGCGTGGTCCTGTTGTGGGACCATCAAGAGTTTGGAATAAATGGCGTAAAGGAAGTTTGTTCGCATGTAGTTGACAAATGAACCACTGTAACGGCCTTTGCAATATTTTTTCCAAATGTCTAATAACGCCTCCATTTGCTCCTGTATTGACGACAGTAACGTCACACCCGACTACTATCAGATGTTTGCAGTCTACGTTTTTTTCATCTAAAAAAACTTTGATATGTTGGCTAATAACTTCTGCTTTACCACTAGAAACCGTAATATGACCCATGTAATCAGAGTTTGGCTCTTTAACTAAACTTATATGCTCTTCTGAAATAATTATTCGTTTTGTGCCATTCACAATTGATAAAGTGCTGTCTTTGCGGCCATCAAAATATAATCCAAATGAAGTACATACCAATAAGGGCATATTTACTAGAATACGTCTTTCTTTTTCACGATTTCGGCGAATTTTATTGCGATCGACCACTTTAGTAAAATTCGTTTTTGTAATAAGACCAACATCTTGAAGAGCCGCCGAAACAATAGCTGCAGCAGCTCTATCTGAAACACCATACCTATCAACAGTAAGAGCCACAGTTGGCATCGAAAAAGTGGCTGCTTTCGCTTGACTTTCTTGAGATGTTTTACAAAGCTGAGGTTCAAACATAGGCGGAAAAAATCCCTAGTCTCTTGGTCTGAGTCTATCTATCTATCATATAAGTAACACAGTATAATATCTCCGTAAGTAGGCAAAATATTAACTTTTAAATCTCTTCCATGACCAAATATAAGGCAAATTAAATCACTTCGCAATGTAGACAAAGACATTTTAGAGATTAATCGTTTTATCAATGTTTGTGTTGATTTGACCTTAACAACTCAGATTGTAGTCAATTCGTCATTTATTGTGATAGTGTAGGGTATTTAAAATGAATGTTGAACTTATAACTACCCTCTATATTTACGGTGTGAGTAGAAACAATGTTACCAGATGACAAATCAGTCATAATTCTATTGTTTTGTTTTAATTTTATTAATTTTTATTAAACATCAAAACCTACACGCGACAGGCAATTTCACTTTAATTAGTTAAAAATTTATTTGAGTTGGGGCAGTACTTGTAATTGTCCAATTTCAAAAATATTTTATATTTTGAAGTCTCAAATATGTAAGCAACTTTTGACAAAAGCCCATTAAGATATAGTAAAAAAAAATTTTGTCATAGTAGGCCGATCCACCCTAGTGTGCGGGCCTCGCGTAATTTGGACATATATCCGAGCGTGCCGCGGCCAGAACGACAAGTTCTAACTTGTCTGTGGGCAAGGCACGTACAAATTTGATAATGTTGCTGAGCCGTTCCACCACCGAGGCGATTTCTTCTTGTTTTTTTAATAATTCGGTGAATTATGACAAACGCAGCCGCGGCTGTCATGGTGTCCGACGCCATTTTGAAATGTCTGTTTACTTGCAACAATTTGGCTCGCCGCGCGGGGTGAGCATGCCTCAGGCTCAGATTTGTACTCAGCTTAACATGTCGTGTTTATTTATGTGATTAAACGTGGATAAACACATCTGTCACTTTCTGACCAATATGTCAGTGCGAGAGTGATGGAAGCGTTATTCACGTTTATCTACATCGATAAACACGAGCATGTTGGGACCCCAGGTGAACCCGGAGGGACACATGCTACTATTCTAACTGCTCGCTTCTGAAGAACGAAGACGCGGCACCGCTCCACATCCGGAGTAAAATTTCAAGCAAGTTTAGTGCAAACATGTGTAAAACGCTCCTTTGAGATCCAAACCAAATTGGAGTGGTCGCAAACTGTAGGCTGCAAGACAAATTGAAATAGTGAATTTATGTTCGTTGTTAAGCTCCACTAAGGCGGTTTGGCGCAATGCCATCGCAATTGGTTTATGACCTCGGGATTTTGGAGTTCGTTTTATGGCGTGTGTTTACTAGTTAGGCGTTTTAGGGCGCAAATACAGTGTCCCTTAGATAGTGGCCAACCTTACAGGGTTGGATAGCTCAGGTCACGAGTGTCCAAAATATGATAAATCATGTTCATTAAAAATCGCACTGAAAACGAGACATCTCAACATTTAAATTTATTGGAAATCTGGTACACATTTTCGTTTCCACGACCAACGTTATTTGAATTTTTTAGTTGTTAAAAAAGTTGATGGGTCCAATTCGGACATGCGGCGTCTAAATTTAAATTTAAGTCTAAAATTTTAGAATTTTAAGTGTAATTTTAGAAAATCCATAGAGAATGTAAATTTAAATTAGGATTAGACGCCACTTGGTAGGTATTCGGATGCACATTACAAACGTCAAATTACAGATTTTAGCTAGATTTTCTGTTAATTTAGACGCCACCTAAACAGTGGCGCGTAAAATTGCTACACGAAACGTAAAAAAAAAAAAAAATAATACTTACTGGGTCTAGTTGAATATAGGTAGGGAAGTTACTAATTTAATTCCAGTTTTACACAATTGCCGAAGTCCTAAAAAGGATTTGTGTAAAGAGCCGTTAAAATAAACATTTGAACAAATGTGTCTGCTTGAAGTGTCCGTATAGCATGTGCAAAATGCAAAATAGTGCAGTGATGTAAGTATTAATTATTTGAAATGAAAAGTGAACTTAACAATGAACGTGAAAATGTTACAAAGAAAATATGAACAATCAAGGACTTATTTGCATATGTTTCGTTGTGAGAAATATCACGAGGGCTGCCTTCCAAGTCAGCTCATAAAAACGTTTGCTGATTACCTATATGGATATTAGGTATGATCCTCGACTATCAAAGGTAAATAAGTTTATACTTGTGGAAGTACTACTGAGCTTTATTTAATATTTTGTAAAAATTTTACACCTCCACCTGCTAAGTATTATTTATTTCATGATAACTTATGATGTAGGTAGGTATTTACTAATAAACAACTAACCACCAATTTCTGTCTTTCTAGTGTTCAACAATGTACTAAAGTCAACGATGCAGTGATATCTTTCACCCATCTTATAACACCAGACAAACACAAGGAAAACTTTACCAGTACCCGTGACCAGTACACAGGAAACTTGATGTGATGTTATGAACTACCCATATAGAAATGGTTAGTAAGTACTTGCTTAAGTATTTAATTGAAATTATTTTATTCTCTAAGCTATATTGGCCCTTTTCAAGTTGTGTCACCTACCTAACACCTATTAGTGCTTTCTAAAAGATAACTATTGTTGAGATAAAGCGCTGAATGTAAATTACCACTAAATTGTTTTTTTATTTTCTTCTTACTAATTTCTCCATACAAAATTGTTGCTAGTTGGAAATAAACATAGTATTAGTTAACTTGAAAATAAATGATGAACTCTTTAAATAGGTATGTATGGTGCATAGTTATAAACCTTTCAACACTTTTTGTATTGTAGGTCAGTTCATAGTTGTTTATAGTTCATAGTTGTTTATTTCAATTTAATAATAAATACATTGTGTTTGAAATATAGCCATACATATGACTAGTTTAGTTTAAAAAATTCTGCCAATTATTTATACTTATATCATACATTAATATTTCAGCCAAGTTAAATTTTGTTGCTTACATAAAGTGAACACTTTACATTCTGGGTCAGTTTAGGTATGATGCTGATACTGAATTCTCATGTGAATTAAAAAAATAACCATTTAATATTATGAAATGTAAAGACCATTCAAACATTTATATTAGGTTTACATACCTACCTACTTAGTATAAATACAAGCAATAGATCATTTACATTGCTATGTAACTACATAGGTACCTACCTAGTGGTTTGTTTCTCACATGTTTTGTCGTTTAATTTGTGAGCCAATCTGCTCACAAAATTTGGATATCTTTTTTTACCACCCGAATATGAGGGGTTAAACTTAGTTGTATTTGTTGATCATGGTCAGACTAATATGGTTTAATGATTTAACTAAACACATAATTCACTTAAACCTATTATTTTCTTTTAATGTGTTAAACTTGTATGACATTGAGAACCAGCAACTTTATAATATAATCACGTAAGTAACTTGCATTCCCTTGGCATACAATTTCTTGTTTTTACCACTTTAATTATACTAAAACTTTGTAAAAATGATAACTCGAAGGGCAGCTGCTGTAGCTGCGCGTCAGCAACAAACTGACAAGCTTCAAATAACGTTATTAGAACTAAAAAAATCCAAGGAATTGTGTGCTCAATTACTCAGTGAGAGAGGACAATGAGAAAGAAGTAATCCAGATTCTAAACAGTAGGGATAGGTTAAAAAAGGAACTCTCTCTACTTGAAAATAAGTATAATGATGTGAACTTGGAACGGGTCAAGCTTCAACATACAGTAGATAAGTTCACTGAGTGTACCACTCTGTACGAGCAGGCCCTAAAGGACGTTGACTCCCTGGAGAGAGCGCTGCATATTGCCCATGAACAGATCTACGAGCTTCAGGAGGCCAGGCAAGACACTGCAGAGGTACACACACAGTCATTATTTCATGAATTGGTAGAGAATGACCCGCAGTTTGTTACTGCTTCAATTGACCTTCCTGTTGTTACTATAGACTTAACTAATGAGACGTCCACTACAACAAGGTTAAGTAATTGTAGCAGGAATAAACTAAAAAAATATATTAAAATAAACAGATATATAAGGAAAACCCGTAGGTTGTTAAAGCAAAATAAACTGTATTATAGAAAATTTATACTAAGTAAAATAAATGTAAAGTTAGTTGATAAATTATATATATATACCACTATGTTAGAAAATAATAAGTTAAAGTATGACAATGACACACAAATGTTACAATTAAAAATTCAAGATTTAGAGGAGTTGTTACAAAAATTGCACAATATGCAGGAAAATTCAAATAAAATTATAGATGAGTATTCTTTAGGAATGGATGATCTAATAGGGCAGCTCAACTATAATTTAGAGTTAGTTCAGTCACTGGAGGACGACCACACATGTGTCTGTCAACACAAGAGTGACTGTCCGGCCCCCGGTGGACTGAAGCAGAGTTTGTGTGTCAGTGTCCCTACACAAAAGGAATATGATGAGAAGTGTTCCTTTCATAAAAACTTAAATAATAATAGTAATACCAATTTGACATCCAAACCTGACATAATAATGTACTGCGATGAGATTGGTAGCAATATGGGCTCATTATTGAACTCATACACTAAGGGACATAGTGTGATCAGCAACTGTTTACCTCTAAGCAGCTTGGAAAATATCCAAAATAAAATTTTACAGGACAGCTATATTGATATAGACACGACTTTGCTTATTCTTGTAGGAAATAGAGGGAATGTAAACAAAAATAAACTAATTAATTTTTTTGAAACTTTGAATAGCCTTAGTGTGAAAAAAATCATATTGTTTACATTCCCTTATTGTAATCAGTTGTCACAGTTGGAAAATGACATAAGACATAATTTAAATGTGACACTTTATAACATGTGTACATATAATAAAAAAATTGACATTATTGACTCTAACAATTATGTTAGCAATTATTATATTTTAACAAAAGGTAAATTTTACCTGCCTAATTATTTTAAGAAACAGATAGCTATGTCGCTATCCTATTTTTTTGACATTTCAGCCAAGAATTTGGCTCCTGCTGCTATTCAGCAACCTGACAGGTTTTTGGAACATGTTCCAATTACTATCAATCATTTAAATTAAATGACAAGACAACAGAGGAGCTCAACCCTGGCAACCAAAATTGTAATAAATATAAGGACAAATTTAGCAGCAAAGTATCCAATTATATCACTCTGGTTCACCAGAATATTCAATGTATAAGGAGTAAAGACCTGCAAGTCGAGTTATTTCTTAATAGTAATAGCATTGATATTTTATGTATAACGGAACACTGGCTAACTAGTAACGAAGCTATGTTTAATTTTATCAACCACCAGGTCGGCAGTTTATTTACTAGAAATAGCTCGATACATGGCGGGTCGTTAATCATATTAAACAATAAATTAAAATTTAAAGACCGTAAGGACATTGTGTCCTTATCTGTTGAACGAATATTAGAACTCGCTGCAATAGAGTTAGAGCAATTCATAGTTGTATGTGTATATAGGCCACCATTAGGCAATTTCGAAATTTTTGAGAAGATTATGGAAACTGTTCTAATAAAATTATCTTATTCGAGAAAAAAAACAATTATATGTGGAGATTTTAATGTAAATATTTTAGAAAACAGTCCACTAACCAAAAGATTAATAAATCTTTTCAAATCTTTCGGCCTGACACATACTTTTTTGGAGCCAACTAGAGTTACTGACACTAGTGCCACGTGTATTGATAATATTTTTACTGATATAATTCCTATTGGTAAGAGTGTGATCAGCAACCTGGAATCGGATCATTTGGGTCAATTAATTAAATTCAAATCCGTATCGAATAATATTCCAAAAAAAGAAATTACTTTTGTGCCAATAACTGCAGTCCGTGTGGAAAGAATGAGACATAACCTAGTGCATAATTTGCCCTTTCTAACAACTGATAAGGGACCCAATGACATGTACAACTCATTCTTTCACACATTCATAAAACAATTTAACGCAGTATTTACATGCAAATCGGTTGTGGTTGGTGGTGCAAAGGTTTTCAGTGACTGGGCTACTGCGGACTTACATAAGCGTAGAAGAATACTGTATCAACTATATGAGGAACGGAGGTATAACGCGAGTGAGGAGTTTAAGGAACATGTCAAACAGTATTCTAAGCAATTTAAGATAGACTGCCGTATAACTAAGCGAAATTTTTTAAGTAACAAAATCTTGAATAGTTCTGATGTTATTAAAACGACCTGGAAAATAATTAATGAAGAAACAGGTCGCCGAAAAAAGAACATTAACGACTATCGTTTAAAAGTAGATGGTAAAATAATAGATTCCAATCCAGATATCGCAATTGAATTTGAAAAGTTTTTTACCGATATACCAGTGTCCACGACTAAGTGCTTGAACTCTTCGCCTGCGTCTGCCATTGTACTTTTAGAAGATAACGTGCCTGAATGCAGTATATACTTTGAATTCAAGCGCGTTACTGCCTTGGATGTAATTAAGGCATTCAACTCAATCAATATAAAGAAAACCAGTGACCTTTGGGGAGTGTCGGTCCATGTACTCAAATCCTTAATTGAAGTCATAGCATCTGACATAATGGTCGTATTTAATCACTGTGTTGATTG
The DNA here is from genome assembly GCA_949316455.1 of Acleris holmiana. NCBI lineage: Eukaryota > Metazoa > Arthropoda > Insecta > Lepidoptera > Tortricidae > Acleris > Acleris holmiana. The sequence goes on along the minus strand of OX438777.1, from coordinate 3,953,382 downwards.
TGGTGAGTTTCCTGATCTTATGAAACATAGTAAGATAATTCCATTATTCAAAACGGGTAGTACTTTTGACCCCACAAATTTTAGACCAATATCCATACTACCCACTTTCAGTAAAATATTTGAGAAATTGATTTTGTCACAGTTAGCGGAACATTTTTGGTATAATAATTTATTACACAATAAACAATTTGGTTTTACTCGGGGTCGCTCGACAACCGAAGCTGGTGTTGAGTTGATTAAAAACATTTTTAATGCCTGGGAAGGGTCACAGGATGCTTTAGGTATTTTTTGTGATCTGTCCAAGGCCTTCGATTGCGTTAACCATGACACATTGATCAGGAAACTACACCACTATGGAGTTAGAGGTACTGCGCTAAACTTAATAAAAACGTACTTATACGGGAGAATACAAAGGGTAGAGGTGAATGGAGTACGATCACCTGGGTCATTGGTCTCAATGGGCGTACCACAGGGCTCAATATTGGGTCCATTTTTATTCCTCATCTACATAAATGACTTACCTTACCTTATAAAGGACAACCATGATATAGTCTTGTTTGCTGATGATACGTCACTTGTGTTCAAAGTTAAACGACAACAGCAGTTTAATGTCAATGTAAACAATGCTATATCAAAAGTAGTCGATTGGTTTAGTGTTAATAATTTATTACTGAATGAGAAAAAGACGAAATGTATAAAGTTCATGACTACTAATGTGAAAAATAGTCAAACTACTGTAACTATTAAAAATGACAAACTAGACCTAGTTAATGATACAGTGTTTCTTGGTATAACGTTAGACTCCAAGCTCCAATGGGGTCCTCATCTTGCTGGATTGGCGGGTAGACTCAGTTCTGCAGTCTTTGCAGTTAATAAGATTCGGCAATTAATAGACTTAGATACCGCTCGATTAGTTTATTTTAGTTACTTCCATAGTATTATGTCATATGGTATTTTACTGTGGGGTAGTGCTGCTGATGTAAATAGCATCTTTGTTCTGCAGAAGAGGGCTATTCGTGCTGTCTACAAGATGGGCCAGAGAGACTCGCTTAGAGATAAGTTTAAAGAAATTAACATATTGACCATGCACAGTCAATACATTTATGAAAACATTATGTATGTTCATAAAAACATCGCTAAATTTAGAAAGAACTGTGACATACATAATGTTAATACCAGAAATAAATATAAGCTCGCAGTGCCCTTCACGCGGCTCCATAAAATAAAAAACTCTTTTATGGGTAATTGTATTAGGTTCTATAATAAGCTCCCAAGTAATGTTACTGAACTATCAGTAAATAAATTTAAGAGTTACGTTAAGCGTAAACTAATTTCTAAAGCATATTATAGTATTAAAGACTATATTAATGATAACAATGCTTGGGACTGAATTGCTTGTAATAAAATGTTTAGTCCTTACGACAAAAGGTTGCGAACGTCGAAAAAAAAAGACATCCGACAGAGTTTCTTACAGGTTCTTCTCTGATCGGTCGCGATTTGAACCTGCAGTCAATTTAGGCTAAGTCGCTACTATGACGTTTCAAAAGAGTATTATTTGTAAACCTACTTGAATAAAGATTATTCTGATTCTTCTGATTATTTATTCAGATTATGGTGGTGATATCCTTGATAGAATGCTGGTAAAATAATGGATGATGCGGAAAAACTTATAATTAATTATGCAGTTATAGAAGAGGAGTAAACAATGCACCGTGTGCAGTTAGTGTCAAGTGTTTTTCCAAATTAAATGTTATTGTTTATTAATAATTACATGACATGTGTTTTATTTATATTTTTTGAAAAATAAAATAAATAAATATAGGTACTAATAGGTTATGACTGAGTTTACTGTTTTAGATCTCCCACACTTACATTCTTAGAGTACAGGTATAATCTCAGCAGTAGAATGAGGAATGCTATTCTATTCTGGGCCTCTATGTATCAATTGAAAGATATGGCCTGTGAAGCTGCTTCAGCGACTGCCCTTGACAATTTGTTGTTAGTGGTCACCTTTGTAAGACATCTTAGCCGTTTCTGTGCCTGGCTTTGGACTTTAAGCTGTATGTTGCTTGAGGCGTGTAGGTATGCATTTACTTATAATTGTAACTGTTCAATGTCACTTAAAATTATGTGTAAGTAGGTGATATGTTCGTAATGGTTGGCTGAGCTTGGGGTACCTACTTATCTGAACCCATTACGGTACAGTCCAGATCCATACATACAAAGCCTCATTCAAGTGTGTCAAGTGCGTTTCCACTGGCGAGGTGAACCGAGACGGGAATTCAGATTTGTATAAGCAAATCCTCGGACATCCTTGGCGAAAATGGTCTTTAAATTAAGTACCTATTTCAATGACGTACTGCCCGTCTCGCCTCTTCTCAGCGGTGGAAATGCAACTTTTAAATATTATAATTTTCAGCTAAGATGCCAATAACACTACTATTCGTAAGTAGGTTTGTTTCTCGTACAACGTGATATTACCTACTCATAGGTACAGTTATTTTATAACACGAAAGTGGTCACTAAATTCAACCTTGACGCTCAAAAGATAAACTTTTATTAACCGCATTCGTGAGGAGACCAACTACAACACAAAAACAAAGTTTCATAGTTTTCACGATGCACACTGCTGCGCCAAAATACTGGACTTGTAGAAAATTTAATCGCAGTTCACTCCATAACCTAGGGAAAACATTGATAAATGAGAAACATGCGTAATTTTATAAGAATCTAAATCTGTAATCGTATCGTATTGGTTCGATTTGTTTATTTACATCGTCGTACAAAACTACAAACTTAGACTGTTTCTTTTTAATTACTAATGTTGCTATTTGCAAAAAAATGGTACATAAAATGATTTACAAGTTTCTAACTTTTTACTTGAATTTAGATATTAAGTAAAGATATTATTCAAAATGCTTTCATAAAAACTAAATTTAAAAGTAATTATAATCACTTTTGTTTTGAATTATAAAAAGTCGTCAATTTCGCCGATAATTATTTTTTGAGGTGGCAATGCATAGATCGCTGTTTAATTTAAAAGCCTCTGTCAAATTAGTTTAAATTTAGGAAGTGCATTTCCGAATACCGATTGCGTTTAAAATTGTTTAAATCGAGTTTGACAGTTGTGTATGCGTTTGACGTTTATAAATTTAAATTTACTGGCGTTTAAAATTAGACAACGGTAATCCGAATTGGACCCAATTAGCTTTAAATCCCTTTTACCAAAATTAATAAATAATTTTCCAATTCAAATTTAAAGTTTTAACATCTGAGATTTTTTCCGGTAGTAGTGCTGCTTTCTCAAAAGTGTGCCTGTTTAATGGAGATTTTATAATGATAATAGTAACAATTGAGTTTCGCAAGTTTCAATTCGAGTTTTTCCAAAGTTTTGAAAAATTGAGATTTTTCGATTTTGGTGCGACTTTTACAAAATATGATTTATCGTATTTTGACTCCTGTCCTGAGCTGAGCTATCCAGCCCAGCTAGCCATGGCCTTGTTTATCGATGTGGATAGACGTGGATAAAACATCTGTCACTTTCTAACCATTGGGTAAGTGCGAGAGTGACGTATGTTTTATCCATCGCGATAAAGGCGACCATAATACGGGCCCTGGGCCACTATCTCCCGGACACCCTGTTTACATTAAACGGGTGGACGAACAGGAGGCAGAGCGGGACGAGAGTTAGAAGAAATTGTATCAGACAAAGAGTTAAGTGCAGTCCTTCAAATAGTGATATCTTACAGTAACGTTATAATTATATCGATAGCTCGGGATATCGATATACACTCAGAAGCAATGAAAACGGGTTACTTTTTATGGAAACTCTGTAGTAAGTTCAGTTTTTATTGCACTTGACTATGTAGTACAGCATTCTAAAGACATTAGTGGGAAGATTTGATTTTCCAATCCTATCTTGGATTGGACAGATAAAGCCCAATTTCTCATAAAAAAATCTTTTGTATTCGTTAATGGTGTAATTAATTCAGTTTAAAGTCATTTGTTACTTTACTATGGATCTAGGAGTGAAATAAAGTATTTTTTAAATAACGTTATTTTCTATAGCGTGATAATAACGTTATAGGTCCCTTTTTTACTGCACTTAATTTCGGTGGGTCGTACAACACCGCGGTGGCCGTCAATGCCGCCCATCATGAAACATAATAGTGACCCGATTCTTTGATTTAGGGCGCTCAAAGTACAAATAGGCAACGACACGTAACTATAACGGTTAGGTATTCTGGTTTTGTAACGATGTTGATGTTGTTGTTACTTTATTAAAAAATATCGATAAAATCAAACAAATTGTTAACACTATCGAATTATATCGTTATGATAACGCTATTTTTATTACGATATGTAAGTCTGGGCCTCTATTCAGGTGCGTTAAAACGATATCGTGTTTGACACGTTTTAGAATCGTTTATGTCACAGCCGCCATTATTGTAAATGACATAAGAGTTATCAAAACGTTGACAATACGGAAACAGGTCAAAAACGATATCGTTATTACCTTGTAGAATTCCAGCCCAGATTACTTAAGTGGCAACATGCAACGGAACCACGTGGCGCAATACGGCACTGCGCCTAGTACGAGTAAGCCTAGTTGTTAGTGACCCTGTCTACGGATATTTACAGCGATCCCAGGTTAAATTCTCGAAATTGGATCGCTAATCACTCTAATATTCGCCCATACCGGGAATTGAACCCGGGACCGCTAGGTTCGAAGGCCAGTGGGCCAGGGTCACTACCAACTAAGCTAAATGTGTCGTCCAAGTGTAGCCATTTTCAATCATTACAAACGCGTTGCCACTGAGGACGAAAAGGGATTAAAGAAGCAACCCCAAGTGAGCTGTATGGTAAGCTAGTAATTTCACCAGCTGTCTAACCCCCCCTCTCCCCTCATGGAAATGCAATTAGTACTAACACAGCTGTTAGAGCATCGTTGGCCTAGTAGCTAAGGGGGACGACTCGTGATCGTAAGGTACCGAGTTCGAAGCTCCGCGGTCACCATGTACCAATAAGTTTTTCAAACTTTAGTACATTAAGTACTTCAAGCCAGGGATCAATACCGGTATTAATTAAAATTGAAATATCTTCCTGAATTTGCATTATTTCCTCGATATTTTCGACTGTAAATTAGGTAATACCACTATTCTATTATATAAATTATTTGAAGAGCAAAAATATTTAACAATAAGCGAGATACCGAAATTGAATACCGGTATTTTTGTATGAAAATAATACCGGTATACGATCCCTGCTTGAAAGCTTTAAATCCTTACTAATATTATAAATGTGAAAGCGTGGATGTTTGTTACGCTTTCACGCAAAAAGTAATTGACGAATCATCATGAAACTTTGTACACATATTTTAGGAGGTGCTAGAAGTAACATAGGATACTTTTTATTTAAAAAAAACATTTAATACAAAAATAAAAAATAAATGTAAAAAAAAAAAAATTGCAGCGGGCGTAGCCGCTGGCGGGTCGCTAGTAATAAATAAACATACGTTTCTCTGAGTTTTCTTAGCGTTCGAGAATGAACGTTAAATTATTTTTTAAGTATTTTATCCTTCAGGAATTTTGAGTAAAAAAACCCACATAGGTACATACCTAACCATATCTTACATACACGTGGATTGTCTTGACTTGATATTCTAACGGTATGAAAGAGATGGTGAAGGAATGCACAAAAGATCCTTAAGGTTGCATTGAATAATAATAATAATAAATAAATATCACGGGACAATCTCACACAAATTGACCTAGTCCCAAACTGAGCTCTAGGCTTGTACTATTAGTACTAGACAACGATAAACATACTTACATAGAGAAATAAACACTTAAAATACATAGAACATCCAAGACTCAGGAACAAATACTCGTGCTCATCACACAAATAATATCTGGATTTGAACCCGGGACCGCCGGCTTCGGAGGCAGAGTCACTCCCAACTAGGCCAACGTGTCGTCATTGTATTGTAATGATCAACGAGACCTTACCACCCGTACTTTCATGCTTAAATTCAATACGACAGAATGAGACAAAATGTTTTTCATTTGATAGAATATGATTACTGTAACATTCACGTTTTTTCATCACTGAGACTGAAGACGGCAAATCCATTGAACCGGACGAGATAACGAATGCTTTGTATTTAAGTCCATGCAAGAATATTCGGCGTGGTTAATGACTGCAGAAGTCACGGTCTGAGGGTTCCATACAAACCTAATGATGTAGGTAGTTCATTCATTGTTGGGATCCAGAGTCATGTTTTCGATAATCGATATTTTTTTGTGATGAAAATGGTATATCGAATTAAAATGACGAATTATTTGTGCAACAAGAGAGCAAAATTGGTTTTTGCTGCGAGTCTTAATTTTGAATCCCGAGCAAGCAAAGGATTCTAGGTTAGAATAACGAGTGCAGCGAGGGATTCTAAGACACGAGATGCAAATAACTTTGGTCTCGTGTTGCACATACATTTTTTCACCTCAACAGCGAGAAAATATAACCTTAAGGTAAAAAAGACAACATGGTAAAAATAAAACGACCGCCAGCCGCCCGCGCACCGCACCACGTGGTTTATAATTATAGTGAACAAAAATTAAAGTTACTGTATTTAAACAGCAAAACCATCCTTTTTAGGGTTTCGTAGTCAAACTAGGAACCCTTATAGTTTCGCCATGTCCGTCCGTCCGTCCGTGCGTCCTTACACAGCCTAGCGCAGAGACGCTTAGTACTGTGAAACTGTAATTTGGCATGAATATACATATTATTAGTCATGCCAACAAAGTGGTATAAGAAAATGTAAAAATCTTTTTTTTTCACGTACCGTATGTATTTGTATTTTTTTTCTGTCTACCCTATAGTGTGGGGTGGCGTTGGATAGGTCTTTCAAAAATATTACGGGTTTTTAAAGTTAGTTTTTCGATTAAGTAATCCGTTTATGAAATATTGAAATATTAAGCTTTAAAGCGCTAATTTTTGTCCCCCAAAAAAGTACAAATACTAAAAGTGTGAAAATATCTTAAATAAAAGAGCATATAACGAAAGGAAAACTATCACGACTAAGTAAACATCATTGGTTCTTGAGATACAGGCGATTAAAGTGTTTATACGTACTAAAATCATCTAAGACTGCACCAATTGACTTTAAATAGAAAATTAGTTATTATTTTTGTGTTTATAGTTCTAACGGTTTCGGAACCCTACACTGAGCATGGTCCGACATGCTCTTGCCCGGTTTTTTGAGGTTATAATTAACTTCCTTGTCAGGGTACCGCGAATTGTCTTTGTTGTTTTTCATTGTCTATCGAAATTTGGCTCTATTATGTTTGTCAAAGATAACGATATTGGATGTTATTTCGGTACTTGTTTGACATGTTACAAAAACTAAATAACCCTAGAACCGGGCGCTTTACATACCTTTTCTTATCACACGCGGGATCGGATTTGCCTTTCCTATTTTTCCCTGCGAGATCCGGTAAGATTTACCTTGTATTACTTTTCCGTAATCTTATCCCGATGATCAAGAAAATATTGGAGGAGAAAATATGGTAAACCTTGTAGGCAACACATATTATAATTAGTAAGAACATTATTTTTACTTTGGAGGAAAGAAAGTTAATAAGGTTTTCTTGTTTTTGTAAGCGTTGCGAAGGCTGTGGATGTTATTATATATTTTCGATTATGTTCGGTCTTATTGTATAAACGACGATGTTCGCCTATGTTATTTCATTTCTGCAGATTTACTTTCTAAAGAAAACTTTCTTACAATTAATTTAACTATACATTGTTTGAATAGGTACAGTCGACCTTATAAGCATAGGGTTTTGATATCGAAGTCCAAAAGTCCAGTGTCATTTAGTCATAGTCTTTTAAAAGGTGAATAAATCACAATATCGATCATGAATCAGAAACTGGATTGGAGTAATTTTACATATTTGAAGAATTCCCCGTTGACCACAGTGGACGTTGAGACAACTTTAAGTAATTTAAAGTGGACATTTTTGATCTACACGACAAAACATTGATTGTTTGCTGTTAAAAACTTTGTCCGTATGATGATATTTACTATTCATTTATTCATTACAAAAATATTTGCCATTCCGAGAATCGAACCAGAGACCGCTAGCTTTATAGATATGGTTACTACAAACAATAGCTAGCTTTATAACAGCTTGCTTTTATAGCGGTTTCGTTCGTTAAAACTTCGTTTAATACCTAAGTAGACAAAGTGTTATGAGTCTTATAGTATTTTTTATTTAAAAATTATGCTTCAGAAGTTTCCATTTTTTGTGCATCCATTTCCAATTCGTCAGCTCTGAGAATAAAACAGATTTACTTAACTATAGGCTCAGTTAAACATCGCAACTCTAACGTGCATAACGTTTGACTTATTTTCATCCCAATCCACCAAGCTTTTAATATGTTAATTTACACCTTTTTTTTGGAATATGGGTGAATTGCAAAATTATTGTACTTAGTTAAGGACCTAATTGATGTCAAAGTGTAATTGAAACAAAATAATTTGCCTTTGCGTAACGAAAATTAGTCATACAATTGTATGGTTAATCTTCGTTACACAAAGGAAAAACATTTTGTTTCAATTAAACTTTGCCATCAATTAGGAACTATGTACAATATTTTTGCAATTCACCCATATATGAAAGTGTTAAATTATATGCGTAATCCATACCTTGAAATTATATTGGGCGTCGATTGCAACGATCCAACCGGAAATGGTTGTTTTGTTCTGGTATTGCCTCACATATTCTCGTTAGTCTTTGTTAATGTTTTAAGAGAAAATTGGTATTGTTTTGTTTTTTTTTTCATCTTATAGTCGCTAGTGTTTGTTATGTTACCTGTTACTTGTTTTCCTGTTACCCGTTATTTGTTAATATTTGGTAAGTTTTAAATCAGGATCCTTCTGAAAATCAGCGGCACAGATTCACTGCGGCACAATGCTGAGAGGGTATTCAACGTAGATTCATTTTTACCTTTTTTTTATTTTTGAACTTTTAATGTTTTCCTTGTTTGTGTTGAATAAATACTTTCTATTCTGTTCCATTCTATTCAAATGACTAGATAGCCTTGACGGTATAATAATCACACAGTTTCGCCTTAAATTTTACCTATCCACATCGGACCCTCGTAAAATTACCTAGCTAGATAGCGAGGTGGGCAGATGCCCGGAGCACAATTTCCCGAAATAACCTACCTACGTACATACTCGTATATACCCGTACAGGGTGGAAAAACGAACGACACGTGGACGGTAACTACCTTAAATATTGGAAATAGCGAATTCTTCGAAAAGGAGACTCGCTTTTGAAAATACTAAATACTGAATTTATGGATTTTGTGAAAATTCGTCTTGCATAACCGAGAATAGAACTGGTCAAATATGACAAAACAATAAAGTCGTGTAAAACAATGGGTGGTTACAGAATTATAAACAAGTCTAAAGAGTTGTTAGTATTTCTGTAGCTCTGCCTACCCCACTCTGGGAATGAAGGCGTGATGTTATGTATGTATGTAATAAAGTCGTGTTTTTTACGGTCTTTATTGGAAGCTATATGCGTTGTAGATATAAAAGATCCCTGTCAATGACCATTTCGATCTGTATCATAAAACACGAGTTTACTGTTTAGTCATATTTGACCAGTTCGATTCCCGGTTACGGTAGGCGAATTTTCAAAAATCCAAGAAATTATTTCCATTATTTTAGGTAGTTGCCGTCCATGTGGCGTTCATTTTTTCCACCCTGAATAGTAGCGAGTTGGCCACGTCTATCTTATTAGCTTGACACTTTTGTACCTTGTCACTTTAACGCCGTTATCAGATTAGTGCAGCAGTTCAAACAAGACGTAAAAGTGACAAAAAACTAAAAAGTGCAGACTTATAAGGCCAACCGTAAGTACCTATCGATGTGCTGTGTGAAAACAAATGACAGCATCTCTAGCAAAATTCCTACAGCAATTGCAACCTTGTTACAAGCGAGATATGCTTTAATCTGCTTTGGTTATTGAATTTGAGATACTGTCTATTGGTTTATGAGGGCCCTTGTGTTTATTTTTGACTGATTAAGCTAAAATAGTCTTGATCTTCAGCACCACAATCAGGCAGGTTTTGCTGTTTAAAGACTGTGAGCAAATTTCGATTTTGCTCCGAGCGTGAGACAAAGTAACTTGTAAATTATTTTTCACGATAGTAAATTTGGTCGGCTTGGTGGCAAATATACATTTGGTATAGTTTTCACCATGCTGTATTTTGTACCTTTAGGTATATAGACGCTGAGGTAAAGAGACCAAAGTTATTTGTATCTCGTGTTTGTAAATCCCTCGCTTCACATAATATTCTAACTAGGAATTTATTCTTCAATCAATTTAATTCTAGAATCCTTCACTTACTCGAGATTGAAAAGTTACACTTGCAGGAAAATCAACTTCGCATACTTATTGCACAAATAACTATGGTTTTGGTATTCAACATTAGATTTAAAAAAAATCAACCGTCTGTTTTACTAGAGACATATTATAAGAGCGTTGGAGATATTTTCGAGCACAATGTTGGATATTATGATCATTATTGCTGCAGACTATGCGAGTTTGGTTAGCATTTAAAAAAACTATACACTGGTGCGGACTGTACCTAATTTTATAGCTGGTGTAATAAAAGACGCCAAAATATCCAAAACAGCAATCCTGAAAATCAAATACAAAGTATGTGCAACTTAAAAAATACTTTGTATGTATACATAAGCAAAAATAAATTCAATTTTATCTTCATGTTAGTAAGTCTATAATTCTTTCAATAGAACTAAATAAAATGCTTGAAATTCCTTTGGGATAGGACGGCAGATGGACAAAACCCATCTCAAGGAGGCGGATTCGTCAGCATGTCGCTAAATGGATTGAAGAGGTGACCTCGACCGACAGCGGTAACGGGAGGAAATAGAAAGCGAAGAATTGATATACTAAGACTAAAGATGAATGTATATTGAAATACGAATAAAGGCTGTCCCAGAAGTATAGTAAAGAGACAATTTTCATAAAAAAAAAATGGTCAGAGAGAAACGTCCAAAAAAGGTTAAACCAACTCTCATGTCAATAGTCAATGTCAAATCTTTTAAATAAGCCGGGAGTCACGTACTATTTCGGTTTTTTTTCAACTATAAACCAAGCGGAACAAGAACTAATCGAGAACAGATTTGTTCTTTATTATGAATGTCACGTGAAAACGCACACGGTACATCATTTAATTGAAGAGGAATCTAAAAAAAACCACTATTAACAAAATTAAATAAATAATGTTTTAAAGAAACAGAAAAAAAAAAATTAAGTTCATTAAAGGAGGACTACGTACAGTTTCGACCTCTCAAAACATAAATAAGGTAAATAATACATTTTGAGCAAATGTTATTGACATCTGTTGTTATTGTTACAGCGGTAAAATTTAAGATATCAAGATCTGGTATAACCAGGATTAGGGCTAAGGGACCCGAATTTAAATATTTTGGAAAATTATCTAGGCAAACGTTTATTAAAGATCAAAAGGAGCACGCCAAAACAGAAAGAACGAAAGTTTACAAAAAAACATAGAAAGTTGACATTATTAATGTCGACCCTAAGATCTGTTGATAGAAATTGTGTGCATGGCAAACGATATTTTTTTTTTAGTTGACGTCGATAGAAATGGTCGTCATGTAAAAATGCAAGAAAATAAACTCAAATCATTCACTGCATTTAACTATCGGTGGATCAGATTGGCCAACACTGTAGCTTCGAGATTTTGAAAAGCTGTGATGAGACAGGTACTCGTAGCAAATAAACCATTAATAAAATGGGAATAAATTTGTACTAGGCACCAATTCAGTATAGTTTATAAAATTTTATCAATACAGGATTTATTACAAATAAATAAAGCTTAGCTTTTTGCATTCTTTATATGAAATATTTTTATAAATTTTCAAAAGCATTTTCAAAAATACCTGTACCCTATTTAAGCTCCGAAGTTAATAAAAATAAAGATATTTTTGGGACGAAAATTAACCACACTTTTATATGGCTAATCTTCACAATTCTGACATCGTATTAACTTCAGTGCTTAACTAGGGTACACGTATTTTTGAAAATGCCCACGAAGAGGTTGATGAATGTTGAGGAAGCAAAAATTGTGTGTTTAGATCGGTGCACCTGGCGTTTCATAGCCTCTGCCTACCTCATTGTGAAACAGGCTTGAAGGTGTGTACATAAAATAATTAGACTATTAAATCGTTTTAGGTCTTATAACAATTATGAATTATTTCTTATATGTAAATCCCAACTCATTTTAGTGTTTTTTGGATATATTTTTTTATTGAAAATAGTATTATTTAAACATATCCATTTTGAGAAGTTGATATTTTTGATACGATTTTTGAAGCTATAGTTTTGTTTTGACGCATTCAATGTTTTTAAAACTTTAGAAAACGGACTATGCCAATCGGCTACAGAACCCTTAATATGTTGTATTCAACCGATACCACTGTCCTGTGTATCACTAAGAACTGTCCGAATACTGTTTTCCTGCAAAAATGTCTTTGTACAAAGACAAAGATGTTTGTTTTTAATTACTATATTATTTAACCTAGAGGGCATTTTATTGAACACATGCGCCTCTCCCACTTTCTAGAAGTACCCTTCCTGAAGTATTCCATATGAGAACGCAACGGAACACCCGAGGAGGCACTCTTATTGGCTATATATTATCCCCGGCTGTTATCCCTAATAATTCACTCGAATTGGGAAAGAATGGTTAGTTCCAAGTAAGTAGGTATGTCGCTAGTTTAGGAGGTAACTCGAGCACATTACAATACTCGTATATTAATAAAATATATTTTATTGCAAAAAAAAATATCTTATATATAAAATTCTCGTGTCACAGTTTTCGTTCCCATACTCCTCCGAAACGGCTTGACCGATTCTCATGAAATTTTGTGAGTAGGTCTGAGAATCGGCCAACATCTATTTTTCATCCCCCAAAGTGACATAAAAAAAAAATGCAGCGGGCGAAGCCGCTGGCGGGTCGCTAGTTATTATATATTATTTTAAATATCACCAAGTCATTAGAGTTGTTGGTATTTCTGTAGTTCTGCCTACCCCACTCTGGGAATGAAGGCGTGATGTTATGTATGTATGTATGTATATTTTATTGCATAATAATTACGTTACCAACAAACTATTTACGTATAAATGGGCAAGTTAAATGTATGAAACGGTGTTGGGAACAGCAATACTCGTAGAGCGAGACTGAGGTTTAGATAAAAAAAATATTTAGGTAGTTGCATTTTGTGCAAAATAATATTCTAGTACCTACTTTTTAAATATTTTCATTGATTCTATAATTTTATATTATTGCCTTAACGGTTGTATATTATGTTTATTGATATTGTGATGGGGTTTGTTCGTGCAATTTCAATTTAAAGTTGTTAGTATCCTTGGTGGATTTTTTTACGTATAAAGTTGTCTTCACATAGAAGACGAAGGCGGTGCGCAGGCGGGCATGTCGCCTTACGGGCAAGGACTTTAATTGTTATGCCACTATGGAACCCTGTCATAATGACAGCGTTAATCATTAATGTTAAGCTGGGTACAAATCTGAGCGGCTCAGCCTGAGGCATGCTCGCTCCGCGCGGCGAGCTGCTCGCGAGACAAATTGTTGCACATAAACATGTGCGGGTGAGGCAGCGTGCTCGCCGCGAGCCGACATTTCAAAATGGCGTCGCACACGATGACAGCCGTGGCTGCGTTTATCATAATTAACCGAATTATTAACAAAAGAAGAAGAAATCCCCTCGGTGGTGGAACGGCTCAGCAACTTTATCAAAGGGTCTGGCCGGTCTGCTATAGTAAAATCGCCCCTGGCTGAATATGAAAACTGAATATGCACGTTTATTTGCCTCATTGTCAAATATAATTTTACTGAATATTAAGCCTTAAATACTTACGATAAGCGAAATATTTAAAAAAATAAAAAAACAGTTTTTAATTTATATTGGCCAAACTACTTTATCGATTGACACGTCCTTCGAATATTTTATACATGTATTTAAGATACATTTATAAAAAAAAAATTAAAGTCCTAGCTTCTTTTGAAGTCAACATTTTTGTCTGTTTTAGTTTTTTTTTTTTTTTTTTTTTACTTGCAAGTTAGCGACACCTACCACATTTTGATATAATATAGACATTTTAATATTCTATTACATATATTTTTTTCAAAAATATTAGTTTGGATCAACAAAGTGGAAATAAGCTATTTGTATAGGAGTGGTATTCAAATTGATTCCGTAAACGTAAACAAAGAAACTAAGTTGTTCCACCGTGTTCTAAATTCAAAGACTCGCATTTTGAATTTCGAACACGGCGGGCTTCTTATTTAAATCTTGCTTTTTATTTTAGAATGCACCTCTGTGGGGTACACGGCAAACGTTCTTAAAAAAAAAAAATGGCGGGAACAAGAAAAATGTCTTCATCGGATAATACAAAATTAGTTGTAAATAAAAATACAGTTTTAAAACGATTGTTTCAAAAACGTGTCCCGACGTTATACAAAATAGTGTACGATGTAATTGTTGATAAAATGAACAGATGGACAGAAGATTATTTGGAAAATAGTCACCAATCCCTGCCGAATAACGTAAGCCTCAAATTCATATTTTCTTTAAATACATCTTTTGTGAATTGATGTAGAAGTAATTAATCTACATAATAAATAATATTTTTCAGTTGGATGTAGTAAAATGCAAAGTGTTTGAGCAAGTAAACCTGCCGAAATATATGCAGGTCGCTTTGTTTCTTAGCTGCCTACCCAACGATGAAGTATTTCTGGAGGAGGAAGGAATCGGACTTTTGAACATATGCTCAACATGTGGCACAAGTCGTGAGGAAGATAATACAGTTACATTAAGTGATTTGTACTGTAGTTTTTGTGCGGGAAAATTATTCTACAGACATATGCACATTTAAAGTGCAACTTCTAGTACCTATTCAATAATAATTATAATTAGATAAATATTGATAAGATACCTAATCGTTTGTAATAGATTTACAAAACGTAAGTGCTATTCATTAAAGTATGTCAGCGTCCAATGAATCTATTCGTAATTGCAGTAGTTGCAAAAAACAATTTTGTAAAACGAAAGGTGTGAAAAAAACTTTATTGTCTTCTGCCGATGTAAAATTCTATTCGGATTCTTTACTGCAGACTTTTAAACATGGTGATATTTTATGTTCATGTTGCCGCACGAAAGCCTACCGTACTAAACAACCAATTTTGCCCTCAAGTTCAACCTTACATCAACGGACTACTCTCAGCGATTCTAGCAGTGAAAATGAAGTCGTCGCATTTAATGTTAGTAGTAGATGCTCAGTTGAGAGGATAGAGTTACCACTTCAACGAACACTGTCTACTCACAGGTACTGCTTCATATGCCATTCTAAATCAAACAACTTACAAACAGTACCTAAAAAGGCAAGATTACTAGTTTACTCTAAAAGAAATATTTATATTCCAACAGAAAATAGATGCTGCTCATCACATTTGATTAATTGTCAATTCTATCAACATGATTTAAACCTGATCGAAGTCTATTCAACCACAGCCGCCGTAAATGTTAAAGAGATAGCAGAGCTATTTGGTTGTTTAGTCACTGAAACACAGCTGCCTTTAGTTGAGAAAATAATTAATAAATCTGTCTCCGATGACCATTTTGCTATTTTAACGGGATTTACTTGGGAACATGTTGATATTATTAAAAACGAATTGCACTCTTTACAAACAAAACGTGACATTATACAAGCTGTTGTGATTTTTTTAATCAAACTACGTACTGGCAATAGTAACAGACTAATCGGTACTTTACTGCAGCTCTCTAGATACCAAATAGTGTCAGAATATGTGACTAATGTTATTGATTCATTTGAAAGAGACGTTCTTCCATTTCAATTTGGTGTCAATGTATTTAGTCGCCAATGGCTTATTGACAATCACACAACGGAACTAGCAAAAAAACTTTTCAATGTGGAGAATGTTTTGATACTCATTTGTGATGGTACATATATATACCACCAAAAAAGTTCCAATAATGAGTATCAACGAAAATCATATTCCGGTCAGAAAAAAACACATTTATGCAAGCCGTTCACAATATGTACAACAGATGGTTTTATAGTCGACATGTTGGGACCTTTCCACGCTACTGAGAACGATGCAAGCATTATGCGAAAAGTTATACCCAGTTTGAAAAATCTTATTAGACCTGGCGACATATTTGTCTTGGATAGAGGCTTCCGGGATGTAGTAGGATTTTTAGAATCTAAAGGTTACCGAGTAATGATGCCCGCTCTAAAAGGACAACGTAAACAGCTCACCACCGAAGAAGCCAATGAGTCCCGGTATGTTACAAAAGTTCGTTGGGTCGTGGAAGCAGTTCATGGTGCCTTAAAACAAAAATATAATCAACTAGACCAGACATTTGATAACAAGATGCTTGATAAAATACAAAGCTTGTGCCGCATAACTTCATATTTTTTTAACCGTTTTGGAAAATCTTTAATTTCGGACAAAAATATGACCACCGCTATTTTCGAGAGAATGAGCATAAAAAAATGCGATCAAAATGTTTTAGCTGCCATAGTGGAAGAAAAAGGCTTATTGCGAAAAAAACTTCCTTTTCAAAGCATTTCAGCTAATGACGTTTCAGATTTTCCGCAATTAACAGAGTACGATATGAAACTTTTATTCACAGGCAGTTATCAATACGGCCAAGCCATTTCATACTTAGCCGAGGTTTTGGATGAAACAGGGAACTTAAACATGGCATATGTAAAAGACCAATCAAATATTTTAAAAATATGTATACAATCACGGCACATATCAAAAAAGCAATATAAATGTTGTATAATGTATAATTCAGATAAAAGTGGTATAGATGCAATTGAAAATTATTGCTGTGAGTGTGCAAATGGATTAAGGACGGTGGGCTGTTGTTCACACATTGCAGCTATTGTATATTATCTGTCATACGGCAGATATTTATCAAAAATCCTGCGTCCTAATTTGAAACTTAGCTCCTTATTTAACAACGATGGTTTAAATATTGCTATAGAAAGTGACAGTGATAACGATTAGGGTCTGTTAGATGATATAGTTAGCTTACTGCAAGCATCCTGAGTATTTGTTATTTTGTTATTCTATAAATAAAGTTGTGTTTACATGTTCTCTGTTAATTTTTAATTATTAATAATACAATTGTGCTATAAACTTAAAGAGCATTTTTCTTACATGTATATAAGCATAAATCGGGGTTTTCGGTGCGGGAATGTTTGAGAGTAGGCATAAAATCAATCCCGCACCGAAAACCCCGATGTATGTACCTATATGAGTAATAAACATGGCGTTCACTGAAAAAATGTAATAAAATAAATTATCTCTTCCCTGTATACATAAAAAGTTAAGATATACGAGTATCTGCCCGTGTAAAATCAAAAGCTAGCGAACTGATTTCAAAGAGGTTTTCACGGAGTTTCAAAGGGAGTTTTGTGAAGTAGGTTTCCATTTCTACAGCGATTGTTTAGATCCCATTTCTAGCATCTTAGGTATGAATTTCTTAAGTATCAGAGCGAATTACAAAAGTATTTAATGTTTCCAAAAATAAAAGTTTTTTTTTTAGAATTACCTATTTCCATTATTTAAGGAAGATGGCGTTCATGGGTGTTCTTTTTTTCCACCCTTTTACACAAATAGCTTATTTCCACTTTGTTGATCCAAACTAATATTTTTGAAAAAAATATATGTAATAGAATATTAAAATGTCTATATTATATCAAAATGTGGTAGGTGTCGCTAGCTTGCAAGTAAAAAAAAAAAAAAAAAAAAATTCTAAAACAGACAAAAATGTTGACTTCAAAAGAAGCTAGGACTTTAATTTTTTTTTTATAAATGTATCTTAAATACATGTATAAAATATTCGAAGGACGTGTCAATCGATAAAGTAGTTTTTTTATTTTTTTAAATATTTCGCTTATCGTAAGTATTTAAGGCTTAATATTCAGTAAAATTATATTTGACAATGAGGCAAATAAACGTGCATATTCAGTTTTCATATTCAGCAAGGGGCGATTTTACTATAGCAGACCGGCCAGACCCTTTGTACGCGCCTCGCCCACAGACAAGTTAGAACTTGTTGTTGTGCCCGCGGCACGCTTTCATACACATCTAAATTACGCGAGACACGCGCACCGAGGCGCCTTTGAGAACAGTCAAAAGACCGACTCTCGACGGCTCGCCGCGCGCCACTGGCCCGCTGCTCGCGCACAGCGCGTGAGCTCGAACGAATATGAGCAAAATAGGTGAGCCGTGCGTGCCTCAACCCGAGGCTGCTCCAATTCGTACTCACCTTTAGCTTTCTTTCATGTGGTTTGACGCTGTATACATTGCACTCTTTGAGAAGGCCTTTCGGAGAATGTGTTACGTTACGAGCATTGTAACGGCAATACGCCCGCCTCCACACCGCCCCCCTCTTCTGTGTGTGGACAACTTTAGTTGGTACATTTTCTCACGAATTTGCATATCTCGAACATTTAGATTGATGCAAGGGTCAGGATATTGTGTTTTATGAAAAACGGCCTACAACCTTTCAGGGACCTTGATGTTTGCATGAATTCGTATACATATTTTCGAGAGGGTAAAAAGGTCATTTACGTCAGTGCTATATCCCAATTATCCTGCTAACGAGAGTGACGTTAACGTAACGTCATTGAGAAAATGTGTATGAAGATTGTAACAGCGGCCGAATCCACTCGAATATAGATGAAATTAACGTAAAGTAATGTATGGAAACGTAAGTCTGTTTTAGGCATGCCGTGGATAAATTTCATAAAAGGCAATTAAGAGCTTCTCGTGCTTTAAACAAAATTATTATTTATTTAGATCTTTTTTGAGTTAGAGCACAATTCTCTCGGACCACTTCTTTACAATGGATTGAATGCCAAATTTACTATTCCTCTTAATTACAATAACACTAAAATAATGCTTCAAGATGCACTACAAATGATGTCCTACGATGATACAGAAAGGTTATTGATTGTCTCAAAATGAACTTTATTATAACGTTGTTAACACTTAGTGCATAATACTGAATCATCAAATTTTTGTTGTTATTATCTTGTTTTTGGTTTGTTTTATAATTTAATTATCTACTCAGAAACCTCTGCACTGTACTTTACTTGTTTTTTTTTATTTTTTTTTATTATTTCATTTAGTTTTGTAAGTCTTTTTACGCCTGAAACACAGGAACATCCTAGCTCAGGCGCGCAAGTTATTTGTCTTTTGGTATGTTTAGTCTACTGTTATATAGTGTAATAAGTGATATGAATAAAGATTTATTATTTAAAAAAAACTGATGTGTTGAAGTTGTTATAGAATATAGCCGTTTCCCGCGACTTTGTCCGCGTATAAGTAATTTTTCGGGATAAAAAATACTCTGTCCTTCCCTGGAACTCAAACTATCCCCACACCAAATTTCATCTAAATTGGTTAAGTAGATCCAGAGGTTAACCCCTACAACCACACAAACTTACAAACTTTACCTCTTTACAATATTATCGTATAAAAGTTACTAATTAATGTATTTCTTTCTTAAGAAGGTCTTAGATGATTAAGGTATCGAGTCGTGATCGCAAGGTACCGAGTTCGATCCCAGGTGTGTATTGCTATGAATTTAATTTTAACTTAAAGACACTACTGCTTACAGATGTTTTTACAGTGAACGTAAATCTCTCCGTAAAAGAAGGCGGTAAAATTAGGTATCAAATTAAGTTTAACAAGTATTAATACCTCTTAGTTACACAACAAATATCAATTAGGCGTAAGTCGTAAAATAACGAACAATAAATAAAATTTACTGGTTTTAAACCCCCGACGCAAGAGTGTTATTAGTTTTAACTGTCTGTAACATCTTAACGCTTAAACGGATGGACCATGGATTTAATATTTTTAGTTAGAAAGGTTTATTCGAGAGTGTTCTTAGCTTTGTTTGATGAAAAACCGTTAAGCCGTTTAAAAGGTATTGCAACTGATCCCGATTTGTGGGTAGTTTTATAATAATACTTGAAATCAGTGACGAAGTCCCTCTAGTTAAAATGCATGTGCTCAGAGGTTTCTATCCATACATATAATTGTTATTAATAGTACTTAACGGTACATCGCCTTTTTTATTTCATGGAGATGGTAAACGACCACACAGTCCACCTCATGTTAAGTCTGACCTACTAAGCCAATAAGCAGTATATTAAATTCAATGGCCAAAGCAGATTCAATCCTATACTTTTAGTTATGCAGGTTAGATTTGCTCGAGGAGTTTCGTCTCAGATACTGCCTTTTGTGTTAGCAGGGCAGAAGTTCAACATTTGAATTCTCTAGAATGCAATCCTAAGAGCGCAAAAACCTTGACAACTTAAATGGAGTGCCTCTATGCTATTAATTTCACTGGTTGTCTTATCCCACGCTTAACTTGGTGGTATGTTAAACAATAAGATGGTGGTAGCGATACAGACGGACCCTGCACCATCCATCCTCATCTCGCATAACATAATTCGGGACGACGCGACCACCATGAAAATGCATGGAAAATTTTAACCGCTCCCCGGCTCCGCTTACTGTGCCAAATGTTGCATGAAGACCGTAACATGACCTTTTATGGGTTGGTTTTCAGCTGAACCACAAAGCTTTGAACGTGAAGAGATATGAACCGACGATTGTATTACTGAAGGCGGTCGTTTTAGATAAGCTTCGCATACAAAGGACGGAACAAAGATGGCAGGAGAATTAGTGCACATTTTAAATAAATCGTGCTGAAAAAAATTAGATATATACGTTATGTAAGGGTACATACAAACGCTTAGAAACGTATCATTATGCAGAATTTACATTTCATCGAAACCCGTTACGTTTGACTAATTTATTTGACAAAAAGTTTAACCATTTGGATTAATTTTTCCTGTCCAAAACATCTTTCAAATCAGCAGTCTCATACACACAAACACCCACATTTGCTCACACACATACACACGTATATAGCTGTAACGTTCGTCTTTATTAACATGCATTTGTTTTTGCTATGTATCCTAGTTAGTTTATGTACTTTTTCTTAGCACCGACCTTGGTTTTTTTCTGTTTCGCCTACTCGTTGACTGGTAGAGAATGCCATTGGGCATTAACTCCGCCACCATTTGTACTTTATTGTTTTGTGCAAATAAGTTAAATTAAATAAAAAGTATAAATATAACATTTTTATATCGACATATTTTAATCTCGTGATGAGCTACAGAGCTACACAAAGGCATTTGTTAATTAATTCGATGCACGCAAAAAGTATCAAATAACTGTTGCTTTTTTCGTGGATGATGGGTTAAAAATAGTAAACATTTTTATTAAAAGAGCACTGATATAAGGCAATAAATAACTGGAAGTAATATCAATACATTGTGCAGTGAGATACGAGCACTGATTAAATTGTTATTTATTGACTCTTTTCGCTGTACATCTGGAAAATTGAGACTGTTTCTCAATTTGGTTTAGTTGAAGCGTTTCCACTAGACCAAAATTTCCCCTTCATTTTGTAAATGTACATTGGGAAGATACATTGATACGAGTACTGTTTTCATGTCAAGCAGTAAAATCAGTGTAGAGACATTCCATTTTAGTGCTTAGGGTTGGCAACGCTGTTACAGTCCTAAGCATGCAAATGTTTAAAGGGCTTAGATCTCATTTATCATCGCGTGGCCTTTGCGTATGTTTGCCTTTTTTCCCGATTGCAGCAAAGCCCAATATGAGGGTTATGTGCTTGACCTGTATGTATGTCCGACTCTAGGTTCCTTGCTCGATGGATGGGCCGATTTCAACAAGCGATTCATCTTAACGTCGCAAGTGTCACGGGTACTTACATTAAAACAAAAACAATATAACGGGACAAAAATATGTAAAAGGTACCTGACATTATATGGACGACATTATCAAAATAGGCAGTCAATTATAAAACCGTAAACCGGGCAAGAACAGTCGGACCATGCTCATTGTAGGTTTTTCACTATTCGAGTTCAATATTTCCCAAAAGGTGCCCCAAATTCCAATCCAATCATATGTCACAATCATATGTCACTCGATGTCATCATATAAAAAAATACCTTTGCTTTACTCTTATAGAAGAAAATCTAAAAAAAAATAGGTAGATTTTATTTCACGACTATGTTGGCATAACTTAAATGAATAACTATGCTACTCGTAATTTACAGCTTTGTATTATCCAGAATCTTTGAGTAAAGCCACGGGCAGACGGACAGATGGACAAAGCAAAACTAGAAGGGTTTCTTATTGACTACGGAATCCTAAAAAAGTAGTAATGTTTTTTTCGTTCTTAAGTTTCTTTAAATGTATTTCAACAGATATTATAGTGTGTTTGCTTTTAGATATATAAAATATCTATGGTCGTTATTTTACTATATACAGTTAATATTTTAACTATGTTGTGTCATGTCCTCGATCATTCGAAGGGTTAAAAAGTCGTGTACAGTTAAGTCCGGCGATCTTGCGGGCCAAGCAATGTCCACTCCCCTATGTAACACCCTTGACGTGCGAAAATTCCAAGATATTACTCCTTGAATTTGTTACTAATTCACCCTTTTGCAGCTAAAAACAATTATTGATTTATAGTTTATGCTAAAAATAAAACAGCAGCTTTTCATAACATCCTTCCATTTTGCATTTAAAGTTTGTTTAGTGTTTAGTGATAAATTAATTCCTCTTTACAAAATTTAAATGCGTTTGTGAATTTTGTTCCGTTCAATTTTACCGTAGTCGCTTTCAAGGAAAATGGGATGCTTATATCAGTTTAATTTTGGCAATTACCGCTAAGCAATTTTAATTAAACCATGTTTCTGCTTCAGTCAGCTTTTCAAAGTATTAAAAAAGAAATCTATGTTATAAATGTAAGTAATATGAAACAGAATTATCTGTATCTCTTGAATAATTTAGCAGATTAAAACCCATAAAAGACCCGTGTAATGTAAGGTATCAAAATAAATAGCAAAAAACGAGAATTTCAAAAATGTATTCAGCTACACACATTAAACAGTCACATTTACATATAAAAACATGTGGTTGAGTTGTTTAGGCGTGCGTTTTTTTGACTTATTGGTTTTCCAGTTGTTCATCTATTTTAGAGAAAATACACAAAATGATCTTATAATAAAATGGTTGTTTATTGCAGTTAGCCCAGTTGGTAGTGACTCTGCCTACGAAGCTAGCGGTCCCGCGTTTAATTCCCGGTCAGGGCAAATATTAGTGTGATGTGCGCGAATATTTGTTATTATTTTTCTATGAATATGAGTATTTATTTCTCTATATAAGTATGTTTATAGTTGTCTAGTACCCATAGTACAAGCCTCGAGCTTCGTTTGGGACTAAGTCAGTTTGTGTGACATTGTGTGATGAGCGCGATTTCCTACTTGTTCCTGAGTCTTGGATGTTTTCTATTTTAATTATTTATTTCCCTACTTAACTCTGTTAATCGTACCGATACTACAAGTCAAGAGCTTAGTTTGGGACCAGGTCAATTTATGTTAGATTGTTCCGCAATATTTATTATTTGTGTATATTAAACGCGGAACCCTTAATATTCCGCAATCTCACCCTTAAGCTGGTCGTTCTGCCTCTGCTGTTGCAGGCATAATCGAATTTTCCCCAGTATTTAATATTGTCCCGTTACTTTCCGGATCCGGCGGGAATAAGCAGCGTGTCCAAAATCTCTCGGTCCGAGGTAATCCCGGATAATGGAATGGTGATCCTTTGTTTATGTTGCGGTGAGCTTTTGGGAACAGGGAACAGACCATTCATTGGTGAACATAAAAATACTTATATTTTTAATGCTAGAGCGTGAAAATTGGTGCAGTCACCATCAGATATATCGGATTCTCTATTGCTAAGGCGTTAGAATGTGTGTTTATATAATTTTGAGCACCCCGAAGAGTACATATATATTTATTGGTAACTGTAAAGAAATACATTTATAGTCCAAAGACAGACAAAAGGACCAAGCGGTTCCAACGGAAGATCAGCGCTGGCTTTACGGCTAGCTAATGCTGAGTTGGGACCGTTTCGCAACAGTTTCTCTGTGTCTTGTTCTTTTTGTATCTAAGAAATGTAATTTTGTATTGTTGCGAGAAATGTCTCTTTATCTTTATCTTTAAATTCTCCTATTTAGACTTTTTTAAATCCACCTAAAAAGGACGTTAAAAGGACGTATAAATATGACAAAAACTGCTTTAAAGTCTACTTTATTCTCCCATTGTCGAAGATGAATATTACTTACTACAGCATCAGGAGGCCTAGACACAATGCATAACGCTAACGTAAGTCATTTTTGAAACTAATAAATAAAATATACGTATATGTAAGGTAATTACATCGTAATTGGTAGGGTTGTTGGTTACACCGTGTATTTATCTTCCTAATTGAATACCTTGAGCGATATGGCTGTTCCACCTGACCGGAGGTTGTCTCGACGGTTAGTTCTATCAGCGAAAACAAACTGTTTACAAGAAACTCGGTCACAAAGCGGTCTCAACCCTAATACGATGACTGACGACACACAATTGGATGGAATCCCACTGTTGAAATCAAAAAGGTGATGCTGACTCGGTCATTTTTGTAAATCATTTTGGATCCGGATTTTTTAACAGAAAAATCACGTTTCTGATTTCGTATAAATAAAACCGGGCAAGAGCATGTCGGACCATGCTCAGTGTAGGGTCCCGAAGCCGTTAAGTACTACAAACATAAAAATCAACAAGTATTAACTAATAACAGATTTTAGTAGGTATAAACACTATAATCACCTGTATCTCAAGAACCAATGATGTCTACTTAGTCATGATAGTTTTCTTTTAAAATTCGTTATAATATGCTCTTTCATTTAAGTTTTTTTCTTCAGATTTTAAGTATTTGTAGTTTTGGTTATATAGGGGGGGACACTTGAGTCTTACAAAAATTTGCGCTTTAAAGCTTAATATTTCATAAACGGATTACTCAATAGAAAAACTGTATAGACAAACCCGTAATATTTTTGAAAGACCTATCCAACAACACCCCACACTATAGGGTAGACGCGAAATAAAAAGCATTCCCGCGTTACGTGTAGGGGCAGTACACTAAAAAAATTTTTTTCTTTACATTTATTGTACCACTTTGTCGGCGTGACTTATATGCATATTCATGCCAAATTACAGCTCTCTAGTACTAAGAGTATCTGCGATAGGCTGCGGACGGATGGACGGATGGACATGGCGAAACTGTAAGGGTTCCTAGTTTGAGTACGGAACCCTAAAAACCTGCCATTTGTTAACAGGTGAGTTTTATGTTAGGATGTTAAAATACACTGTACTAGCGGCGTTACGTACTAGGAGCCGATTTGACAGCTATCATCGCAGATCTAAATATAACCTCAAACATAGTATATATATTTTTTCCGAGGACTCGACAGAAGCGCGTGATAAGTGATGGGTAAGTAAATGAAGGTGTTAATCTTTTGCTGAACATTAAGATACCTACTTTTATAAAATTGCGGAGTATTACCTAAAGTTATAACTAATATATTGTTATACATTGGCGTTTTTTCGTCACGCAGTTTCTTAATTTTTGTCCTTAACGATGTACACTTTTTTGGAAATCGCCCACTTGCGCAGAACTAAAATGTCCGATTTGACAGCTGTCAACTCGGTACGAAATGTTTGAGGCATGCTTGAAGTTACATTTTGTTCTGCATTGACAGATGTCAAATCGAGTCTCTTAGAACGGCGCGAGTACCTTAAAATAGATAGTAGCACCAGGCAGAAAGTAATCTATTATTGCACCAGATGCTAATATGTGCTCTAAAAGCATGTAAGTTACAAAGTAAGTTGAAAAATGCGAGGTTTATAACCTGTCTCTTTCAACTACGGTAAGAGAAATAAGCGTGAAAAAAAATCATCGCTTAAGTATGAGTTTTGCTAGAAGAATCTATTATTAGATTTTCTTACATACATACATAACATCACGCCTTCATTCCCAGAGTGGGGTAGGCAGAGGTAAAGAAACACCTACAACTCTAAAAAGATGACATCACACACACATACATTTCATACATTTCTTTTTTTTTTTTTCATTTTCTATACATTTTCTTGATGCACTTTATTTCAAATTTAAATTCTATTTTATCGATGTTTATCGTGTCATTTTACACTTTCTTAAATGTTTAAATTTCAAACTATTACGTAAGACTCTGCAACTGTAGTTTTTTTTGTTATTAAAAAAAATCATGAGACCTTTCTCCACCAATCGCCAGAATAATTCCTAGCCTATTTACTGGCAACTAATTTCTTTGTTTTTCCTGACCTTTGATTTACTGGGTCTAATAAACCACTACTAAGTATTGCCATAAACATGCCTATTAGTACGGAATCAGTTTCATGCCAGGACTATGAGGCAAAAGGCATAAGCGATCGCGTAACACATAATCCTTTAAAGCTTAGTTTTATACATATATAACATCACGCCTTCATTCCCAGAGTGAGGTAGGCAGAGCTACAGAAATACCCATAACATAACTCAAATAGATTTGTTGGTAATACTGTAACCACATTTTTCACAAGTAGACTAAGATGTTTACCAGTGTATTAGTGACAGGTTGCAAGCCCATCGCCTAACAGTCCTACAAGCCCTTATTCCCTTAGTCGCCTCTTACGACTTCCACGGGAAGACATCGAGTGGCACTATTCTAACCCCGCAACCACACGGATAGCTCCGTTTCATTGGGCAATAAGTTGGGAGTGACCCTGCCTCCGAAGCCAGCGGTTCTGGGTTCAAATCCCGGTAAGGGCAGATATTTGTGTGATGAGCGCGAATATTTGTTCCTGAGTCGTGGTTGTTTTCTATGTATTTAAGTATTTATTTCTCTATATAAGTATGTTTATCGTTGTCTAGTACCCATAGTACAAGCCTAGAGCTTAGTTTGGGACTACGTCACTTTGTGTGACATTGTCCCGTGATATTTATTTTATTATATGTGTGCTAACTCGGGCACGACTTTTTTTTTTTTTTTTTTTTATGTTAGGGCGACGGTACCCGAGCACTCAGGCCACCTGATGGTAAGTGGAATCTGAGACCCATAGACATTTGAATTCTCAAGACTATAATCCTAAGACCTCAAATGCGTTGCCAACCCTGAGGACTATGCTAGTAATTTCACCGGTTGTCTTATCCCCACACCGGAACACAACAATGCGAACACTGTTGCTTGGCGGGTGGTTAATGGATAAGATGGTGGTAGCGATCCGGACGGACCCTGCACAGGGTCCTGCCACCACTATTAAAGTGACTTAACAAAAAAAATTATAACGAAAAAATATATAGATATTTTTTGCAGGATCAGGATGTTATTATATTAAACATTAATAAATATTATTTATTCTCTTTACATTTTGAAATAAAAATAAAAAAACAAATAAAATATTATTTTCTTATTTTGAAATATGTTTCATAGTAATCAATCAATGTTTTTTTTTTCAATATCAGTCCTTAGTAACGATTACCGTCTAGATAAAAAAATCCACTTTAAATTACTACACGTTCTCTCAACGTCCACTGTGGTCAACGGGACATTCTTCTAATATTTAAAATGACTAAACCCGTTTTCTGACTCAAGAACGATATTGTGTTATATTCACCTTTTATAAGACTATGACTAAATGACACTGGACTTTGGACATAGACTTTTATCATAAGAGTAGCAGATATTTTTATAAATAAACATGTATATCGACATCTTATTTATCGATACCAAATCCCTAGGACATGCCTCGAGTTAGCACACCTTTGCTTATAACATTATTAAGCCAAGAGATATTGCAGTGATGCAATGTATCACGAAAAGCATGCGGGCTCTCGACCAATGGAACCTGAGCCTTTAGGCTGCGAATTCCTCGCCTCGTTCAGCGCAGCTCTCCTATTGGTGGATTTTTCCTCGCACACCGCTCAGCTACCTAGGGTTCCTTCCTACTTGACAGTCCACGGATACCAAAGTAACCAAAGCAATGCGGTTGGTAAAATAACAATAGACCTTTATTGATACTTTCCATAAGGTTCAAAATTAAAGATTTTCTATGGACCCTTCTGTACTCTTTCTGTGTTTGGCCCTCTCGGATACACTCTCGCGGCCTTGGTCGGAATCTTTTGTGCAATTACCCATGTGCAGTTGAAAGATAATCCATAGGTTTTCTTTCTCGAAAAACAGTCTTCACACAGAAAGCACGCAAGATTATTGGGTCGCGGTCAGCTACGAATAGGTGACCAGGGTTCAGATGAAAACCAGCGCTATGACATGCTGAGCTGAGTCCTATTTCATTTCACACTACAATGTAACGTTTTTTATTTGCTCTAATCTTGCTAATTTTTATACTAGTATGTCTGTCGTATTGCACTGTTTTTTTTGGGTGTCTATCATTTCATCGAATTTAATTTCATCGAACGCTATTTTCGGCTGAAACCATGTTTTCAGGGTATCTTAAACTTTGGGTTTGATACCCAACTTAACCTACGTAATTAAAGTTTAAGTTGCTCTGAAAACATTATGGTTTCAGCATAAAATAGCGTTCGATGAAATTAAATTCGATGAAATGATAGATTCGATGAAGTGATGACTTACCTTTTTTACTTACTCCAATTTTTGGGTCTTTATCTAAAATACAAACAAGCAAAACCACGTGATATTCCTCATCAGCCAGTAAAAGCCAACCACTGTCTAATTTTATTGTTGTTAACGTATATATTAGTATATCTAATTATCTGTGTATGTATTTTATAAAAGCAGTTTACTTTTTCTTCTTCTCGGATGTATATTGTATTTGTTAATCTGTTTTGTTTTGTTTATCATTATATTCTCTAACATTGTCCTTATTCTACTACGGGGTTAACTGGAAGAGATCCCATGCATCCTATATGCAATAAAGAGTTACATTTTATTTAACTGAGCCATCTTGTTTTCTTTATTGGCGTGTGTTTAAGTACCTAAAAAAATAAAATAAAGGTACAATTAAATACGCTTTCCATGTATGACTTAGACGGCAACTTCTAAACTGAAAGCAACAGATGGCTGAACTTTCGTCCATATTTGATTAATATCATTTTTGCCCCTAGCAAAATAGTGAATAACATTTCCTACAAAGTTTCTTTGCTATGTTAATTCTCCTCAGCTAACATTAGCTTCTCCTTGTACGTATTTACTTGGAAAGACATATTTGTTTTACTAAATTAACTTTTTGTAAATACTTTTTCCATTTTCGTTCACATACAATTTCGATAAATCAGCTTTAACTCTTTTTATTATTGCAATGCTGTCATCTAGCGTCAATTTAGGAGACTGCATTTACATGGAACCTCTTTATAGTAATCGATAATGTTCAATGTGCATTAATTTAATTACATTGACCTCTTTTTTATCGATATCAAATCCCTAGAACTTGCCGCAAAGTTATACCAAGTATAAAAGTGATAGCTCACAGCACACGCTGAGCCCGCTCCTTTTGTCACAAGACCAGGATAATTCTACTATTTTATTTTCTAAAATGTAAATACTGTTTTCCTGTAAAAAAATGGTGTGAAGCAATAAGAGATATATTACTTATTCTTACTCTCTCTGAGTTAGTATTATAACTATTAAATAAATAGAAACCATCCCGTGTTGTTGCCGGGTTAGAATAGGGCCACTCCATGTCTTTTCGCGACTAAGGCAATAAGGGCTTGTAGTACTGTTAGACAATGGGCTTACAACCTGTCACTAATACACTAGTAAACTTCTTGACCTGATTGTGCAAAATGTGATTACATTATAAACAAGTCTGGGAATGAAGGCTTGATGTTATGTATGTATGTACATAAAAACCTCTCACATATTAACGACCCCCACTTTAAGAACCGATATATCTTAAATGGCCAGACCGATTTACATAAAACCTATCTAAGAGCCTATCCTGATTGAACTATCTTTCTTTTAAAAACTCTCGCGTCCAAATCGGTCCTTGCATTTGGGAGCTACGATGCTAAATACATACTACACGTTAAACTAAGAACAGCCTACGCGACAAAAAAGTTAGGTCATAACAAGATGCCTATTTGATAAATGTGTTGGGTACATTCGCAAAGGCGTTTTCTGTGTCGTATAAACTAAAAGGATTGGTGTTCTTTTTTCATCTATCTTGAGTATCGTTTTGTAACAGGCAAATGTACTTACTAAGGGTTGCTTCTTGTGTATGAAAAACCACTTATGTTTATTGTAATGTTCATTTAGAAGTGTTTTTGTTATTTTTATCTGTGTATATTGTTGGTCTTATTTTATCAATTTGCTCTCAAAAACGTTTGCTAAAATTGTGATCCTATTAATTGATTGCATAATGCTTTGTGTCAATTTATTCAAGATGATTTGCCAATTATGTGGTAATTAACTACGTACATAAATATGTTGAAACGTCTTTAATTTTTATTTCTGTTTTTGTTTATTAGGTCAGTCATAGTTATTGATTTTACGAGCATTGTGGAACTGAAATATGACAGTAGGTAATGTTTTGCAGATTTTACAATAACATATTTTTATTACGGTTTTAAAACTAAATGAAAACATAAAGAATTTTTTTTATGTTATTATTTTTATGACAATAGAAATAGCACTTATGAAACGCAAGATTTGTGATTAAATAATACTTAACTATCATAAAGATTTCCCATTATTATATTATAAACCAAAAAAATACTTGAAATACGAGTAGTTGGTTGACATGTTCCTATAATTTGATCCTTTACAAAACCTAAGTTTATTACCTACGTGTATTGATATTGTCTCTTCTTCCAAAAGCCTAGTCTCTAGGTGGCCAAGATCTGGCTTATTTATTTATTTTTATTAGCTGGATATCTTGTCTTTATTTCCGTTTTTTCCCGAGAGGGTGAACATCAAATTTTATCTCACACCAGGGATGGAAAGGGTCCGAATTCTCGTGATTCCTCGAGTCTCGGATATAATTTACTCAGTAGCAGAAAAAGTTGCACAGTTCTCTAGAGGTAACACTTATTTGCTGGAATAAGTTTTTACTTTGACGTCCAAATACGGGATCCGTTCATAGTACGCTAACGGGTATCTATCGAATATTTATTCGTATTGGGACGCGGAAAGATCGTAGTGCACCTATTATACACAATTACATTATTAGGGTGTATTACTTCATTTCATATAATATTTCAAATAAGGTCTACGTCCGCACAATACAATACATGACTATACAACGTGTTACAAAATAATCCGTAAAAAATAAATAACGAAAGTAGTGTCAACCCTAGTATACTGTATACCTAAGATACTGAACTGGCGTTATTTAATAAGGGTTGACACTACTTTTGTAATTTCTTTTTTACGGATTATTTTGTAACACGTTGTATAGACTCGTATAAACATATTATACATGTAGGGTGCAACACCACATATTGAATACTCGTACGTAATGCATATTCAACCATACCGTCATTTTCATTTTATTTCATCACACTTGCTCGGAAAGGGTGTTATTGGGCGGTTTTCAAAAAAAGTGGACATTGTTAAGGACAAAAAACTCTTTTCCATTTCGTCCCAAAAATTAACGTATCAAAATTAAATGTACGACTAATTTTCGTGACGAAATGGAAAAGTTAAAATTTCTTAACTCACGACAGTTATAAATTTTTATAACCCCCAAGGAAGTTATGGGTTTATTTTTAAATATTGAACCCACTATCGTATGTCATTTCAGACTATTGAGATTTAAAAACAGCCAAGGTTTTTTTCCTTTTTTCAAAACTAATGTTACTGTACTTATATAAAACTTATGCGGTGTATTTAAATGCATTATATTTATATTTTACTATTATTTTCGAGACATTGGTAATAATTTTATTTACTTTTAATTTTGTAAATCTAGCAGTATGGCCTGTCAACTTTGAAACTTATGGCAGTTTTTAGCATTATCTGTGGAAGACTATTGAAAAAAGTTGACATGTTGACAATCTCTTTTGGCGAGTCAAGTGCCATTCACTTTTTTGATTATTGTTGTCTTTAATATTCTATTTTTTTTTCATTATTTTGCAAATGTGATAAAAAACATCGTGTCTATCATGGGCAGTAAGGGGATAGCTAACAAGATTATTAGAAGCCCGATGCTCAATGTACTGTACGTTCAACATCTTCTTTTGTCAGTGTACATTCAATCACTGACGACTCAGGACATAATTGTCCATCATATCGTTGGATCAGTTCTGTGTGAAATAGCTCAATAAAGTATATCATGCTCTTTCAATCTCCATATCAAACATAAAAGGTATATTGGTGCCAACCAAGAAGCTTATTTATTTATTTATTTATTTATTATTAAAAATCAGACAACATAATGGTCCAAAAAAAAATTGTTAGTAACATACCTTACATGAACTATATTAGTACCTACTTAAAACAACACACAAAAGAAAAGGCTACATAAGGCTCCGTTTTTCGGTCATAAGACGGTTAAAACGCCGCATGACGGAGGAGTCGTATGAACCTACTATGGTCTTTAGGATGGGGTTGGAGCTGACAAGCAATCTGCAAAGAAGTGAGGCAGAACTTTTTCGCATAATTGCATAAAAGTCGTCAGTGCGAGCTTGTGCGAACATGCCTGACGCACTGCAGCGTGGCGGCAGCCCCAGCAGCATCCTAAAGCCGTTATTATATTGCACTCGCAGGGCACTGAGGGTCTTAAGTGTAAAACTGGTCCAAAGGCTACACGTGTAGAAAACCTGGCAGTACGCTTTGAACAGTGAAATTTTTACTTGTTCACTACAACGCCCAAACCTTCGCACCAGCATATTACACCTGACCGCCAGTGCCCTACGCTCGCGATCGATATCTTTATGGTCTTTAAGGTCATCAGTCTACAGGGTGTTTTTTTGGTCAGCTACTTTCACAATAGGGGTTACTATAATCATGTTTCGAAGGTGAAAAAAATTTGTGTTTGTTTCGAAGCGAGTGCTTATTAAGTAAAGTGTTATATCATTTAATTGATAAAAAAAAATGGTTCAGCGAGAAAATTTACTTCTGGACAATCGTGAAATGTTTGATGTTGTGAACATTTACTTTGTGAGTGGCCAAAACATTGCTGACACCGTTAGGATTTTGACTGAACGATTTCCTAATCGGCAGGCCATTACGCGCTACACTGTAAGGTCTATCGTTAGCAACCTTTACGAGTGGGGTACTTTTGAAACGCCACGCCATGCTCAAGGAAGAGGCCAAAGTGGGCTTGCAGTGGATGTCAAGCAGGCTATTCTCGATTACTTCGAAGAACATCCACGGGCGAGTACTCGCGACGCAGGGCGACGTTTTGGTCTCGCACATTCAACAGTTTGGAATTTGTTACGAGGTGAAAGAATGCACCCATTCCATTTTCAAAGGGTTCAAGACCTTTACCCTTCGGATTACGCTAGGACGTAGTTAAATGCCATTTCAGAACGATTTTTAACAACAATAATCTACAATTTTTTAACCTAAACCGTGTTTGTAATCTTTGACGGTCCTAAGCTCGTAACAAGTATGAAGGGAAAGATGAATCATAACGTTGTGCACGGTGATTACGACATTAAAATCTCGGTAAACACGGCGCATGGTAACCACAATTAAGTGAAATAATGGGAAAAATTGAAAATGCAATTTCTCTGACCTCCTTAGGTTTTTTAATTTTTTAATAAGTTATTCGGTTTCAGCATTAATTGTACTATCTCTCCTGTTTTGGAAGTTGTCGTTCCTTTCTTTTCATCCGAAAAAAGGGACAAAAAACATAAATTATCAATGTCATTCAAGGTCACTTTTCTTGGGCGTTGCATATATATGCTTCTTGAATATGTCGAAAACAGAAGTAGCAGCACATTTTAGTACCTTGTTACTGTAATGTATTGAAGTTAGAGTGGTTTGAATTTATAATATTAATAGTTGCGTCCCCGTGTGCACGTTCACTACAGTCTTCCCGTGGATGTCGTGAGAGGCGACTAAGGGAATAAAAGCTTGTAGTACTGTTAGGCGATGGGCTTGCAACCTGTCACTAATACACTGGTATATAAACATCTTAGCCTGACTGTGCAAAATGTGGTTGCAGAATTATCAACAAGTTTAGAGTGGTTGGTATTCTGTAGCTCTGCCTACCCCACTCTAGGAATGAAGGCGTGACGTTATGTATGTATGTAGTTACGACAGAGTGCTTAAACTTACTGCTACTTATAAGTTCGACCGTACAACATAACGAACTCTCAAACTCAACACTCCGAGTACCTAGCCAAAACTCCTAACTCTTATAATATTAGATCGGAGTATACAACGACCTTCACCGAACTGGTTAATGGATGAAAAGTATTTTAAATTAAATATGTAGGTATAAAATATATTTCAAGTGGGTTGACTAAAAAACTCAGTCCAGAAAATGATTAATTAAAATAAAAAAAAAAAACATCACCGATTCGGTTAATAGATGACATACCAATCAAAAGTATGAAGCCTATTGAATATGCAACAAACAGGTAAATCGATATTAGTAATTTGTAACGGTCTGGTTACTGAGTAAACTTGATGTCAAAATGAAGATTACATTTTTATTGACAAGTCAAGTCAAGTCAAGTCAAATAATTTATCTTGGATAGATTATATATTGCAATATATAGTTTAACATATTTGTTTTGATATCAAATCATCTATTAAACAGTTCGATGTAGGTAGTTGAATACTCGATCTTAGACTATTAGAGACTCGCAAATACTCAGCAAGCCACATTACTTCTAAATACTCTACTATACTAGTCTTTTTGTGGACGTATACTCGGAAGACTTATTACGCGTTTTGTTTTATGTGTCTACTTCTACAGTTCTCTAAAAAAAAAAAGGTCAAGTGCATGTCGGACTCGCCCTTGAAGGGTTTCGTAGTAGCAAGACGATTTCGATACTAGATTTCGTTCAATCCAATTTTTGGTGGAAGTTTGCATGGTGTACATCATATATTTTTTTTTACTTTTATAATTTTCTTATTTTTAGAAGTTACAGGGGGGGGACACACACACATATTTTACCACTTTGGAAGTGTCTCTCGCGCAAACTATTCAGTTTAGATATATTTTTTTATTAGAAAACTCAATATCATTTTTACCTACGAGTGGGATTGTTTTTTTTTTATGTTAAGGAGAAGGTACACGAGCACTCAGGCCACCTGATGGTAAGTGAAATCTGATACCCATAGACATTTGAATTCTCAAGACTATAATCCTAAAACCTCAAATGCGTTGCCAACCCTGAGGACTAAGATGGAATGCCTCTAAAAAAAAACAAAGAAATATATTTGAGTTCCAGTTCTAAGTATGGGGAACTCCCAAAAGTTATTGTTTTTTTTTCTATTTTTGTGTGAAAATCTTAATGTGGTTCACGGAACACATCTACCAAATTTCAACAGTATAGTTCTTACAGTTTCGGAAAAAAGTGGCTGTGACATACGGACGGACAGACAGACATGACGAATCCATAAGGTTTCCATTTTTTGCCATTTGGCTACGGAACCCTAAAAACTACTGGATTATAATGTTTACTTCCAGCTTTGTTGCCACAAACTTTTTGATTAAGAAGATTTTCAAGCAAATGCGAATTTATGTTATCTGTTAAGTTTTAGTTTTAAGCTTACGTTCATGAAGGTGGTTGATATAGTTAAATGATAAATGAGTACTAGTATCCCTTTTAATTTCCTTTTTTTATGTTAAGGCACCCGAGCACTCAGGCCACCTGATGGTAAGTGGAATCTGAGACCCATAGGCATTTGAATTCTCAAGAATATAACCCTAAGACCTCAAATGCGTTGCCAACCCTGAGTAATAAGATGGAATGCCTCTATGCTAGTAATTTCACCATTTGTCTTATCCCCACACTGGAACACATCAATGCGAACACTGTTGCTTGGCGGGTGGTTAATGGATAAGATGGTGGTAGCGATCCGGACGGACCCTGCACAGAGTCTTACCACCACTAAACAAACACAAAGTAAGGACTATTTAAACCGGGGTCACCGTTAAAGCTTTATAATAACTTTAGTATGTTTCTAATTTATTCGTATGTTTAGGTATTTTTATTCCATTTAATATAAATTTGCACCGCCTGCCCATTTATTTTTGTTTATCTTTTAACATCTCTTCGTAAGGTTGTCTGAAATAGATCGCTATGTAACGATAACACCGCCTGTTCACTCACTTTGTAGCATTTATTTTGTATTTACATTCCAAGATTTTATTAAATGTGGTGTTCAATTATATTGTATTGTTTACGAGTATCTGTTTTTTCTTCCTAACACACAATGTTTTTCTCAACCCATTTTTACTTGCGTCGAAGTGCTAAAGGGCTATTCGAAAGGGCTCATCTGTAAGCTAAGTTAAGATACCCGCTTATATCATAATAATTCACTATTGTCAGTTTTTACGGTTTTAACAATAATGTTGTTTATTGGGAGAATTTAAATTTCGTGAGTAATTAATAATTGTTAATTTGTTCATGTCAACATCGCTATTATACAAACTCTGTCACGAAAGAAATCAAATTTTCCTGATCATTGAATTTGTTACTTAGCTCAGTTGAATATAAAGCTCTTTTTGGTAAGAAGCTCTCAATTACAGGTCCTCGAAAGTTCCACACGGCTTGATTAATGGGTATAGCTTGATGAAGATGTTTTAGTTGAGTTGATTGAGACTAAGATTTGTCAAGAAAAGTAATTAAGTGCGAGTTTAATATAAACTAAATTATTTTCTCATCAATTTGTTTCACGTGGAATAAACAAACTTTGGGTTGATTTAAGATAAAAAGGCAACATTTATAATTGTAGGTATGTATTTAAGTTTTATTTATAGTTTGAATTTCTTGAATACTTAAATACGTACATCATTTTTACAAATAGCAGATTTTTCTAGAACTGTACCAGAAAAAATCCTTGATATTTCGAGAAAAAAGATTTGAAACATTTTTCTCGTTGCAACTCACACACTGATTGAAACAATATAAGTTTATAGATTTAAGCTTTAAAGATTATAATCGAAGGTCTATTTTACGTCATCTTAAAGATATATATCCGTTAAAATACCTAGTTATTTCTTTAGTTAGCTTTTTCCGCTGCAGTTATTTTAATTTGAAGTTTTTTCAATGAATTAATTTCTATGTATGTATTTAAATAATCAATTAAAGAAACAAAAAAGAAAGAAACATTTATTCGCAACAATCACACATCTAATAATATAAAAGAATGAA
This sequence comes from Acleris holmiana, assembly GCA_949316455.1. Classification (NCBI taxonomy): domain Eukaryota; kingdom Metazoa; phylum Arthropoda; class Insecta; order Lepidoptera; family Tortricidae; genus Acleris; species Acleris holmiana. The sequence goes on along the minus strand of OX438777.1, from coordinate 3,915,933 downwards.
CAAAACTAAAGAGAGAAGAATGGTTATTAGAATTTCGTAAGTTAATATAACAAATAATTTTATTACAACACCAATTTACCTTATAGCACTCACTTAAATGGCCAATTTATGCATGTTAAGCTACCATATTTAGATTTAGATTTTTGTTAAGTACAGGGCTGGGATTAACGGATTAAATTCTACACGGTAACAACGATATCGTCTTTGACGTGTTTCCATTTTGTCAACGTTTTGATAACTCTTATGTCATTTACAATAATAGCGACTGTGATAGAAACGATTGTATTTAACCTACTGTACCTGGGCAACTGAGCTCACTCGGGTATGTACGTCATTGTAGACGACACTAATAAATCACAATTTGATATTGTCGTCTACACACAAATGTTGCCGCTGAAAAATCGGGTTTTTCAGCGGAACCCGAATGTTCCCAAAGGTGACTACTTGACAGATCGATTTTTGTCCCGAAAACTATTCCGCTAGTTTCATCAAAATCTTTAGGACCGTTTTCGAGAACGTGACTACAAATATATACAGATTTTGCTTGTTTAACCCTTTAACGTTTATTTTTTTTAAAGAATAAATCGCAGACTTTGGTTGTTTTTGTTTAGTTTTGAGAAAGATAATTTATTCGTTTTCATACATTTATCGCTCTCGTTCATTACAAGACGGCAATATATTAGCCGCTGTCCGTCTACGACACATCTAAGCATTGAATTTGTATAGAATTTCAATTTGTTTTTTTTTTCTCAAAACTTTTTATTTATTGACCTTTTTGTCTTCTTTATTATTTATTTCATAAGTAGGTACAATTATTAAAAATAAAAATTAAACATTGCCCCACAAAACTGGAGTAACAGTTGTGTGGGAACGGACATAACAAAATACCTCAAATCATGTCGAAAATCCACCAATTATTAATAGAAGGAGTGAATTTTATTACTTCAATTTTGTGTTATTGCATTAGTAGGTTTATAATTTTGGTTATTAATACTTAAAAATACAAACGGTGCTTTTTTGTCCATAAATTAAAATGTATGACGGCAAATATATTTCCGTTAATCACTAAAGGGTTAATAGTATAGGTAGGATATTTGTAAAATCCTATCCCTATAAACATCGCAGATGGATTCGTAGGAAAAAGCCGCAATGAAATATAAGCAATCACATTTCATGAGTTACATAGGTACTCAATTGGGTGAGCATTTTAACCGGTCCCTTACTGCAGTAGATCATGTAATCTGTTGATGTCCGCCGATAGGTCCGACCCTTTCACTCATCCTGCGGAATATTTACTTGGTCAACCTTTTACGATACTTCAAATCCTGAAGGTAGGGTTTTTCCATACGAATTTTGTGCAAAGGACCATGGGCAGAAATGTCCCCCCCCACCAACAGAAATGAAACATGTCTCATTTAATAGATCTCAGCAACATTATGTATTTTTACTATGGAGACGATCACCAGATGTATGGGGTTTTCTTGGAAAACCATAATCGTATCGTATGGAATTTGTTTGAAAATGAACAATTATATGGATGATTTGCCTTATTTGGCCCTTGTTTTCATTAAAAAAATCCCATTGATTTTGCTACTAAAATAAGTATTTTGTCTTTTTTTGGGTCCTTATAAACATATAGACATGCATCCCGTTACTGTTGGTGGGGGGGGACAGTGCCCATACAAATTTGCCCATTGTCCTTTCCTTATTTGTAGTGCATCAAAATTGATCTTACCATCACAGATATCTAATGAATGGGTAAGGACCAAAAAGTTTGTCATGCTATCTCACGCAATAAATTTTTCTATGAAACTTTTCCGTTGTGTGCCGAAAATTTGCCATACATACAGTTGTAAGGATACTTTTCGTCGCATATCGGACCTTTTTTCGCATTCGTCGTTTGTATGGTTAACTGCGCTTAACTATGGTCATCAGGCTCCCTTCATCTGGCATAACTTTTTTTGACATAATCATTACTTGGCATAATCATCATTTGGCATACAGTCTTTTTTTTCAGAAACCGTATACTTTTCAAGATTGTTTAAAATAGCATTGCATAGAGCCCATTAGGTTAGGTTAGGTTTATTTTATAACAAATGATGATTATGCCCAACGATGAACGGCCCAAAACCAGCGAAACAATATCATAGACCAACAGCAAAATGAAACAGCACAAAAATATTAAATTATTATCAATAAAACTAACGTCCATATAAAATATCACCTAATGTGGCATCGTGGTCGGTCATAAGCTAAGAAAGCATTATTTTATAGCGACCAAGTTACCATTGCGTATGATTTAAAAAACCAGGGACTAATTTCGACTCTTTACCTTTGTAATACGAACTTTTACCTGTTCTGTGGAATTGAATTATATTTTTGTAACTGTACGGTAGTTATGTAGGGAAACTTCTAGGCATGTAAGTATATTATTCTACTGGGTAAACCAATACGGCCGTTAACATGTTATCGCATTCTCAAAGTTACGGTAGCTCTCTTAAACTTGAAAAACTATACATGTCTTCTTCTAACTAGTTGAGTTTTATTTGAATTTTATGCTATAGACTTCACTTTGGGAGACCGCACATGATGAGAACATTTTGGAATCGATTTGAATGTTTCATCCCAACTCTGAAACACAACAATGCAATAAACGCGGCATGGCGTTCTAGTACACAACTTTTTCTTTTATTTTTTGAATGGCACAATGTTATTAATGTCCGAAATAATCAAATTAAACATAATGAAACAGATAAAAATGCGTGGAATTCAAGTAAGTTTTATGTAAATTGTGTTCTGTTTTATGTACGCCAACTTCTTTCCTGTACATAGTTATAACGCTATCATGCATAATAATGTATGTTCGTAAAGTAAGTATGAAATTAGTGCGACGAGACTATTGCTGTAATAAACTTACTGTGGAGTTGGCGCCTAGGATAGTTAAATAAAGCAATTAACTTCAAAGGGTGACGTATCTTGCTTGAAGATATTAAATACAACAATAACTATAAAATTGTCAAAAAACCCCAAAACGAGTACAATGAAAGAAAAAAAGTAAAGGAATGACACGGTTTACAATTAACAAAGAATGACTATCCCTTCTTTCAGACCCGATACCTCTTAGAAGTAAAAAGTTTTTTTTAATTGTATCCATATTGATCCATCCTTCTAGGAGGATGCCTAAGCCAGGATCACAGAAAAAAATGTACACAAATACACATATACACACGTCAAATTTGAAACATCCCTCTTTTTTCCAGGGGTTAAAAACACTACACCTCTTCTCGATCTGAGTTTGTCTTCCTTTTCAAATCCTGTAATTAAACATTGCTAATACTCTGCAAACTCTTTCTCTTATCATGATTTGACCTTTCTTTCCGGCCTCCAAAAAATGAACCTAGAATTGCTTTTCAGGGCAATTTTTGTCGAATTGATGTGGATAAGCTTCTCAAGGATGCGCTTAGTATTGACTGGAGTGTGATTAGGGGGCTGACTCTATAGATAATCAAATTGCCTTGTTCTACTCTCTTCTGACTCAGATGTATGATATTCACGCATATTGTATTGTGTTAAAAAATCACAAACAAAAACAAAAGATACGCAATTTAGCAACAACACAAAACATTACGAATCACGAGGTTTCACTCAATCCTTTTTACCAAAGAACAATCTTTAAATGATATTATGATTTTAATCCTGAATTCCTTTTTCAGAGAAACTATTTCTGTGGCTGACATTTTCGTTATATTAAGCTCTTTCACAGGTGTATTTTGTAAGAACTTTATCGTATCTATTGATGTACAGTACTTACTTACCCCAACGATAATGTTAAGCGCTTTTTAGGACATTGTCATACTAAACTTCAAAATTTAGATCAAATGACAAGCATGATAATGACAATGACTGTTACAAGGTTCTAAGAAGCTTAGCATTTTTATTGGGTGTCTGTACGAGAGCTGTACTTCGGATTTGTCTTTTAAATTTTTAGTTTTGGATAACCATTGATTGTAGTACTGCTTGTTGTTTCAGTTGATTTCTTGTAAGAATGGTTTTGCTTGACTGGTTAAGTTGTATTATCATGTTCCTTTTCAAAAACAATAAATGAGCTTACATTTTCTTTGCTGATTTTAGTCTTATCACTATGACAGACGAACATGGGCCTTGTAAAGTCAAATCTTATAAATGTCTTGATTCCTTTTACAGAGAACTGATTTCTGCAGCTGAAATTTCCGTCATTTTCAGCTTTTCGACAGATGCATTTTGTGAGAACTTTGTCATGTCCACTGACGTACAAGGGCTGTAGGTACTTCGGATTTGTATTTTAATTTTTTTGTTTTTTGGTAACCGTTGATTGTAGAACTGCTTGTTGTTCCAGTTGATTTTTAGTAAGAATTGTTATTTTCATCTGGTCGAGTGTATTATCACTTTTCTTATAAAACAATATATGAGCCAACATTTTCTTTACTACCTTTAGTCTTACCACTATTACGGACGAACACGGGCCTTGTAAAGTCAAATCTTTCAAATATCTTAGGAGGTTTTGGTTCATTTTGTGGTTTTAAAAAACCTAAGTAAAAAACAAAAATAAAAAAAGGTAATTCAACAACACAACATACAACGTAATGGGGTTTCGCTCAATCCATTTAATCTAATAACTGTCTTTCTTTGATATCACGAAATTAAACCTTAAATTAGTTCCTTTTTAAGATAATCTATTTTGTCAGGTGTATTTCTTGAAAACTTTATCGTATCTACTGACGTATGTACATGGGCTGAACGTAGGGTTTGTTTATAAAATATTTCGTTATGGGTACTCATTGATTGTAGAACTGCTTATTGTTCCAGTTGAATTTATGTAATAATTGTTTTGTTCGTTTGGTTGAGAATATATGAGCCAACATTTTCTTTACTAACTTTAGTCTATCATTCATTATTACTGACAAACATGGGCCTTCTAAAATCAAATCTTTCGAAGATCTTGGGTTATTTTGATTTATCTTGTAATTTAAAAAAAAATGCGAACAATTACAAAAATACCGAATAACTCAATCATTTTTATCTGAGAACATGAAGATTTTAAACCTTAGTTCTTTTTTCAGATTATCTATTTCTGCAGCTGAAATATCCGTTGGATTCAGCTTTTCGGCAGGTGTATTTTGTGAGAACTTTGTTTTATCTACTGACGTATACAAGAGCTGTACTTTGGATTGTAGAACTGCTTCTTGCTCCAGTTGATTTTAAGTAAAAGCGTACTATTCGTCTTGATGAGTTATAATAACACGTTTCTTAAAAAAATTGCGAATGAGCCCACATTGTATTTGTTAATTTTAGTTTTATCAATATTACAGACAAACATGGGCTTTGTAAAGTCGAATTCATTCAATATCTTGGAGGTTATTGATTTATTTCTGGTTTTAAAAACTTAACAAATAAAACCAAACATACGCTATTCAACAACACAATACCAAACGTCATGAGGTTTCACTCAATACTTTCTATCTTTATACCTTTATTTATTTTTTAGGTTAGCTTTTTCTGCGGCTGATATTTTTGTTGTATTCAGCTTTTCGACAGATGAATGTTGTGAGAACTTTGTCGTGTCTACTTACGTACAAGAGCTGTACGTACTTGGGATTTGTAAATTCCATTTTTCGCTTTTGGTAACCATAACCATTTTGGTAACTGCTTGTTGTTCCATTTGATTTCTAATAAGAATTGTTTCGTTCTGGTCGAGTGTATTATCTCTTTTCTTATAAAACAATATTATGAGCCAAAATTTTCTTTGCTACCTTTAGTCTTACCACTATTACGAACGAATATGGGCCTTGTAAAGTCAAGTCTTTCAAATGTCTTGGGAGTTTTTGGTTCAATTTTTAGATTAAAAAAACCTAACAAACACAACTTAAAACATCATGAGGCTTCAATCTCAATCGCTTAATCCTTTAAATCTGATAACTGTCTTTTTAAATGAAGTTCATTTGTTAGAGAATTTATTTCTGCAGCTGACATTTTTGTTATAATATATATTCAACTTTTCGACAGTTGCATTTTATGAGAACTATCTCGTATCTACTGACGTTCAAGGGCTGAATTTTGGATTGATTTGATAAATTTTTCGTTTTGGGTAACCATTGACTGTAGAACTGCTTGTTATTCCAGCTGAAGTTTTGTAAGAATCGTTTTGAACAGGTTCCCTTCATCTGGCATTAAGTCAAAGTCAAAGTCAAAATCTTTATTGTATAACTGTGTACAATTTAGATGTTACTTAGAATAACTTTTTTTGGCATAATCATCACTTGGCATAATCATCATTTGGCATACAGACATTTTTTTTCAGAAACCGTATACTTTTCAGGATTATTTAAAATAGCATTGCATAGAGCCCATTAGGTTAGGTTAGGTTTATTTTATAACAATCCTAAAAAGTATACGGTTTCTGAAAAAAAGACTGTATGCCAAATGATGATTATGCCAAAAAAAGTTATGCCAGATGAATCTAAACCGTTTTGAACATGGGCCTTGTAGAGCATTTTTTTTTAATTGTTATGTTCTTGTTTTTTTTTGTAGTTTTAAAAAACTTTTCAAACCAAAACGAAAACACACCATTCTACATTACTACACAAATCCTCATGAGGTTTTGCCTGATTATTTTTATCTAATAACTATCTTTTGATGATGTTAATTTTTTTTGTCACATGTACTGACGTACAAAAGCCGTACTTTGGATTTATCTTTTCAATTTTTTGTTTTGGATAACCATTGATTGTAGAACTGCCTGTTATTTCAGTTGATTTCTTGTAAGAATTGTTTTGCTTGACTGGTTAAGTTGTATTATCACTTTCCTTCTCAAAAACAATAAATGAGCTTACATTTTCTTTGCTGATTTTAGTCTTATCACTATTACAGACGAACGTGGGCCTTGTAAAGTCAAATCTTTTAAATGTCTTGATTCCTTTTACAGAGAACTGATTTCTGCAGCTGACATTTCCGTTATTTTCAGCTTTTACACAGATGCATTTTGTGAGAACTTTGTCGTGTCCACTGACGTACAAGGGCTGTAGGTACTTCGAATTTGTATTTTATTTTTTTTGTTTTTGGTAGCCGTTGATTGTAGAACTGCTTTTTGTTCCAGTTGATTTTTAGTAAGAATTGTTATTTTTATCTGGTCGATTGTGTTATCACTTTTCTTATAAAACAATATATGAGCCAACATTTTCTTTACTACCTTTAGTCTTACTACTATTACGGACGAACACGGGCCTTGTAAAGTCAAATCTTTCAAAGATCTTAGGAGGTTTTGGTTCATTTTGTGGTTTCAAAAAACCTAACAAACAAAAATAAAAAAATACAATTCAACAACACAACATACAACGTCATGGGGTTTCGCTCAATCCTTTTAATTTAATAACTGTCTTTCTTTGATATCACGAAACTAAACCTTAAATTAGTTCATTTTTAAGATAATCTATTTCTGCAGCTGACATTTCCGTTATAGTCATATTTTCGTCAGGTGTATTTCTTGAAAACTTTATCATATCTACTGACGTATGTACATGGGCTGAACTTAGGGTTTGTTTATAAAATATTTCGTTATGGGTAATCATTGGTTGTAAAACTGCTTGTTATTCTAGTTGATTTTAGTAGGAATGTTTTGTTCGTCTGGTTGAGTATTATTATAAAACAATATAATATGAGCCAACATTTTCTTTACTATTTTTAGTCTTACCACTATTACGGACGAACATGGGCCTTGTAAAGTAAAATCTTTCAAATTTCTTGGGAGTTTTTAGTTCATTTTGTGACTTTATAAAACTTTACAAATAAAAATACACAATTCATTAACACAAAAAAACGTCCTGAGGTCACTGAGGCCTAATCCTTTTAATTAGGGAACAATTACCTGTCCAGGAGATCAAGAATTTAAATCTTAATTCCATTTTGAAAGAATCGATTTCTACAGCTGACATTTTCGTTGTACCCAACTTTTCGACGGGTGCATTTTGTTAGTACTTCATCGTATTAAATGACGTACAAGAGCTGACTTTAGATTTGTCCATCAAAATTTTAGTTTTGGGTAATCATTGTTTGTAGAACTGCTTGTTGTTCCAGTTGAATTTGTAAGAATTGTTTTGTTCGTCTGATTGAGGCGTATTATTACTTTCTCTTTAAAAACAATATAAAAGCCCACATTTTCTTTGCTAACTCAGTCTTATCACTATAATGGAAATCTTTAAATGTCTTGGGAGCTTTTCGATCATTTTGTGGTTTTGAAAGCATACTTTCGGAGGGCACAAACTCTTACAGTCCTTACTACCAGTTTTTTTGTTAATAATCGGCAATTCTTGTTTTTCGAGTGCATGTTGAGAGTGATTTGATGGCGATAACTCACAATACTGATATTCATTTTTACACCTTATTGTTTTGTAATAAGGGCCAAAAGTGGACACCTCTTCTACAAATCTACACATGAGCCCTTCGAATACACTTCGACCCTCCAAGATCTCTTGTGCAATTACCCTTCCTACATACTCAGCTCTTTAGATGAGCAGGTTTCTTAACGATGTTTTCATTTACAGTAAGAATATCGGGTAATGTACATAAGTATGTTTTTTTTGGTACAAGGCCATCACGGGGGTTCAAACTCGGTACCTACCTTACTATCACATCACAAGTCGACACACTAAATTACTTAGGCCACCGATGCTGAGCTAAATGCTACGAGTTTTAAGAAACTGGAAGTACTCGAGGTTGTCTAAATTATAACTAAATGCCCATCTACTAATAGACCTAAAAAACATGAATCCACTCGTGAGCATGATTATAATGGAGAGGGTGTGTTTAGTTTAGGATAACATAAACTCTGCACATGTTAATGAAAACAAAAAATCAAAGTTCTTCAACTATTTCGTTTTCTCAAATCCAGAACTGGTTTTGAAAAGTCACATTAAAAAAACTAGCCGAAACTTTTCTTACTTGCATACTTTAAACTTGGAAAATTCCATTGCATTTCTTAAGAAGCCTTGCGGAATTCCCTGAGGGGCTAAACGGGACTTCAAAATGTGTCGTGTAAACTGGGAAATTTGAACTAGTGGTCATTGTAGAGCTTGGTTTTACAAATGAGGTCGTTATACAATGAGTCAAATATGGTATCTAGTCAATTTGGGTTCTGGTCGTATTGATTGTGTTTCTGTGTGTGTTAGGAACTCTTAAAAGGCCGGAGACAAACCTAATTTTCAATTTATTTTATGCCTAGAGTTCCAAATCTACTAGACTAATACATAAATTCATACTAAGTGTCAAAAAATTCCATATTCGTCCCTGTCAACCTTTATAAGTAGGTACTGTAGTGTCCCGATAGTATTAGATCTCACATTACACAAGGGACGACCTTGTCCCGTGTTAGATTTACACTTGATTGACCCTCAATAGTACTTTATCAATTACCAATTCTAAAAGGGATTTAGAGACGGCACCTTTGTTATAAAGGTCCTTCGGTCCTAGCACCCTTCTGAAAGGAATTTAGGTTGATTTCAATATTTAGGAAATCAAGTGTCTAATAATTTTCACTCCGCAAATTTCCTAATTGGTGGGTAGTGACCCTGCCCACTAAATCAGCGATACCTGATTCGTATTCCAGTAAGAGCTAATATGAGTGTGATGGGCGCGAGTATGTTTTTAAGTTTAAGATAACTTTCTACCGGCGAGGCGAGAAGATTGGGTTGGAGTGGATTGAAACTTGGCTGGAAAAAAAATCACTTCTCGTCTAGCGCATCTTCAACGGAAAACATCTGGGTTGGCAAGGATTGAGATAAGAATTTAAATATTTTATTTTTATTACATTAAACCATTATTACTCACACAAAGAGTGTTTATTAACTCAGTAACGGAAACACAATTCTCGCAATGGCAGGCAATGTTAGGTCCCGCGCGATCTGGCTTGGCACTTCGTCGCTGATATTACTATACCACGTAACGAATAAACTAAGTAAGGTGCAAAATACACCTTAACTCATAAGTCAGTAAGGTACATTTTACAACTTATTGAATTTGTTAGTTACACGGTATTGCAGTTTCATCATCGATGATATTAAGGCAATCGTCTTTCCACAGGTACTCTCCTAACTTTGTGCAAGTTTACCTTTTTTGTAGTAGTTCTAAATCGATATTACCATCACGGATACCTGATCTTCTCTTTCTAAAGATTTTAATATGTTACTTTCACCACGTGTAGTTGCCGGGTTAGAATAGTGCCACTCCATGTCTTCCCGTGGATGTCGTAAGAGGCGACTAAGGGAATAAGGGCTTGTAATACTGTTACGCGATGGGCTTGCAACCTGTCACTAATAGACTAGTAAACTTCTTGCCCTGATTGTGCAAAATGTGGTTACAGAATTATTTTAAACAGGTCTTTTTAGAGTTGTTGGTATTTCTGTAGCTCTGCCTACCCCACTCTGGGAATGAAGGCGCGTGATGTTATGACTGTATGTATTTTCTTCTGTGGTTGCCGGGTTAGAATACCTAGTGCCACTCCATGTCTTCCCGTGGATGTCGTAAGAGGCGACTAAGGGAATAAGGGCTTGTAGTACTGTTAAGCGATGGGCTTGCAGCCTGTCACTAAGAGACTAGTAAACTTCTTGGCCTGATTATGTAAAATAAGGTTACAGAATTATTTTAAACGGGTCTTTTTAGAGTTGTTGGTATTTCTGTAGTTCTGCCTACTGTAACTGAACACAGCAAGGCAACCATGTTCATTATACAAACTTTATTTATAATAAAACATATATCTAAGAAACGTACATACAATCAAGTTTAATAATAAAAAATAGAATCTCGAATACCTTATAGTTATCGTAATAGGGGCACATAGTAAACAGCGACTCCTATGAGTTACTTTGTGAACTATCCGAAATAGCTAGTTACTTGAAATCAATACAATAGATCAGTCATCTAGGAAAGGTTATGAGTGCCTCTCGAAGTCCGAGGTAGATGGCATTGTTTTACATATGAACAAGCGTTCGGGTAAAAAGTTGTTTGTACATACTCGTAACAGATCTGCTGCCCTTTTCAGAATATACTATAAATATATGCGTCGATGTATATCCATGGATATTTATTATTGAAATAAGTTTATTTTTCTATCAGTTAGTGCACAGGCAATACTAGAGTAAAATGTTACCGTTTTACTTGTTACCAAACGGAAATTTCTAGGAAACACCTAGTTTCATTCGTATTAGTTTTATATTACAAATTCTATCACCTCGGAATAGGATTCATAATACAGGGTTGAGAGTTAGGATATGTGACGTAATATCATACGATAGTTCAAGAACAAGGAGCGATAGTTGCGTAGAAATTGTGGAGCACACTCTATACGGGGCGAGTAAGGATCATAATTAGGTTGCTCTACGCTTTTGGATAACACGAAATAGGGATTTGCATAAAAAACCGAGGTGACGAGGAAGAGATGGAAGCAAAAACAAAAGCAGTCGTCGCAGCAGCTCGGGGCGGACGGTCCTCCTTTGGTAATAGGGCTCACTTTCTACAGGGAAAGTATTATTTATAATTAATAATTAATTTTAGACATTCTACACCTTGGTGAGTTACCCTTTTATTATTAACTTTACTTTGAGAGTTTTTACTTGATTTTATTTGTGTTGTGTTATTTCTTTTGTGTATTTTTCAGATAAGTGTTTTGGGTTAGTTGTCATTTGTGTCTAGTACATTGTTTAAATTAGTTGGGATTAAAGAAATATTTTATTATGGGGCGGGAATTTCTTGTTGTGTTAAGCTATATTGAGCACTTGATTGTACCAGAGCGGTGATCAGACAGCCACTAGTAAGTCTGCCAAATCCGGGGCAGCCTAACGGTGACAAACGCCTCAGCTTTGGAACTATTAGAATCTAAAAGAGCGGTGGGCACGCCCTGATGGTCTCTTTACCAACATAGACATCAGTAAAAGAGCCTACTTGTTCTCAATGCCAGCCTTCGGAGGGGAAATGGGGCCACAGGTTGGCATGCGAATCTGCACCCATAGAACCTCTGGGGGAGTTGAGGACGGGTCCCGATAAACCTTTTATATATTTATATACACTAATTACATTATAGGGCGCCTTACTCTCACAACTTGGACTTCGGTCCGTGAGGGGGGAGGTACACACCACACGAGTGTTAGGTTGCCTACTTCAGCCGACTCAGCTGAACTTTACAGTTTACCTAGGGACCTAGCTAATTATGAGGACAAGGTAAGCCTCTAGGTTGTAGTTTGTAGAATAGGCCTATAAAGTAGTGTTAGGGTAGCTTCAACTATGTAGGGAAAATAGGGCATTAGGTATTTAAAAAGTAGGGGTTAATCTATACTAATAGGTATTCGTGCGTATTGATATTGTATCTTAAACTCGTCCGTGTATGAATTTATTCCGCCACTGAATAGTGAAGGAAGCAGGTTGAATTGAATATATTGATCGTCATAACTAATGCATTTGGGGAATAAACTACATTATATATCTAATTTAAGCTGAGAAGACCCAGTTTATTACGTTTTGGTTTAACAATGATTTACTCAACCATTTAAGCTCAAGTAAGCTACTCAGAAAGTAAATATTTCTAGTCAGTAACAGACTGCCTGCATTAATAAGTTCAAAGTAATATTTATGAGTTGGACTGTCTTCCCTCAATTCTTCTTCTGAGGCTGGTGGTTTCTCGTACATACCGAGTTACGACTCGGCTGTCAATGTCCACGGACAACAGCTGGTCACTGTACGGTAAACTTCATCACGCCGTTCCTAAGGGAATACAAGCATAGAAAAATGTGCATTATGTTGACCGAGGTCACTCCTTCTTGTGAATGTACTTATATACATCATATAATAGTAATATGACTGGAAAGCTTTACTATACCTAATAAAATAGAAATGGTCAATTGCGACTTAGTAAACTGGGTTCTCCCACTAAATAAAACATAATTTTCAGCCAGTGCGGCTTTAAACAACGTGAACATATTAAGTCTATAATATTTACTGCAAATACAGTTTATTTATAGGTAGGTCAAAGTGAGCTAATGATATGTGATTGTCTCTAGTCAGTAGGCATATAGCCAATTATAGTTCAACATTGAAGAACTTATAGGGTTGACAGATTTGTCTCAAACTATATTTAATGTTTTACATAGATTGAATTTTATGTTTGCGTTAAGGGTTGTGTCCCTGCCAAGTATTGCTCGAAGGTAATCCAATTATGGTCTATGAACAGTTGGAAACACAAACTCATTTCTACGGGAATATATTTCATCAGGTACTTACATTTTATAATTGAAATCATGACTAGAGAGACTCACTATAATTTTAAGGAATTATCATTGAAATAAAGCTGAACACTTCATAGGAATTGCAGTAACTGCCATTTATTAAATCTTCATAAACTTGATACTAAAGAACTATTTATTTAGGTACAATATTACCTTCATCTTGACGGACTTTGTTTGACTTTGACTCAGTAATAAACTAGCTCCAAGAAATAAACTTAAATATGAAATACATACAATACCATTTGACTATTATTTTATATTAGAGTGTGGAGCTTTTGTGTATTCCTCTTGTCCCTTGAATACTGGTGACAGACTATTGTTGACTAAACTATGACTATCGATTGACAAAGACTATAAAATCAAAAGTTTCAACTGGAAAGAAAAAATAAAGCGCTGGAGGGATGTCCAGTCAGGTAGACGAATCTCACAGTCTTGAGCGGGGAGTCGTGGGCTCTGACCGTAGGCGTAAACTAAATATGCCCTAAGCATACTTTCCAGCTCTAGTCAAACCCTAACTTATTTCTAAGACTGACTGACTTATATTATTATATTATATTAGTAATAAGATTCAGATTTAATTTAGTATGCTACAAGTTCAAGGTTTTAATCATATAGCTATACCATTCTTATACTCACGAAAAGTTCTTAGGTTACTAATCATGACGGGTTCACAACGTAGGTCCTTTACATTAGACGATCACTTGGCCAATAGATAAGTTCAATAGATAGTTTTATAGGTAGGTAAAATAAATAAATAAATAATTAGATATTAAAAATATACTAAATAATTACAGAGAGAAGGGAAGAAGGGGGGGGTTGTTACACTACCCCACTCTGCGAATGAAGGCGTGATGTTATGACTGTATGTTTTTAATTTGTATCTTTGACGTAAAAATTTAACCAAAACAAAAATACTGTTATTATGGTTTCATTACAAAAAAAAACTGCACAAAGTTAGTATGAAAAATCGTCGATATAATCAATTTTTGGTTAAAATGGGCCGCAGACGAGAACTGTGTTTTCGTCTCGTTTCGCCACGACCCGTTACTGTAGTACAGAGGCAACAGGATGATGCATTTATAAATACGCTGATCAAAATGCGATCAAGTTTTATTTGGGATGATTCAGCAAATTCAATATGAAACCTCTGTAACCCGTGATTCGAAGTTCTTTGTTTGGATGCGGCACGAGTGTAATGGAGCAGCAAATTGCATTAGACTGGCGAACTCCTGGGGGCGGGGAAATGGGGATTTTCCGTTCAGGCAGCAGTACCTTTATTTACCTTGGAAAATACGGCAATATATCATGATTATATACATACACAACATCACGCCTTCATTCCTAGTAGGCAGAGCTACGGGAACACCAACAACTCTAAAATACTTGTTAATAATTCTGTAACTTCATTGTGCTCAATCAAGCCACGAAGTTTATAGTGAATAATTTTTATTTCAAAAATTTGACCGGGAAAAATAATTGTTATAAAACTTCAAATTGAGGTTATGTATTAAGCAACATAACACACATTTGACGACACGTTGGCCTAGTGGGGAGTGACCCTGCCTCCGAAGTCAGCGGTCCCGGGTTCAAATCACGGTAAGGGCAGATATTTGTGTGATGAGCACGAGTATTTGTTCCTGAGTCTTGGATGTTTTGTATGTATTTAAGTATTTATTTCTCTATCTAAGTATGTTTGTCGTTGTCTAGTACCCATAGTACAAGCCTAGAGCTTAGTTTGGGACTAGGTCAATTTGTGTGACATTGTTCCGTGATATTTAGTATTGTTAGTAAAATCAGGTGGTTATTTTGCTAATGCTTAAAAAGGTTGGTTGTTAAGCGTTTTAATAATTGTTGTGTCGAATTATCTGTATTAAAAAACCAGTAAAAACACAAAATTATTACTCGAATGTCACTGCAATACACATACATAACGATTTAAAACAATACAGTAACCACATTTCCGTGGTAAAATACAAGACCGCGCAGACATTGCGAAGATTTGTTGTTGAACAACAGAGCGTTTAAATTTTACGACTCCACCAATTTTATTATCTGTCGAAGAGCTTAAATCATTGCTACGAGTTCACACAAATAAACTACAAATAGAACGAATATAAATACAATGTTATCTTAAGGTCAAACCTTGGATTTAAAACGAAAGTCCGATTGCGAAACAGATAAAACATCGATTTATTTTCGATATCGATCGCGTGCAGAATAAGGACGTCAACCCGAATTCAAATTTAGAACGTTAATAAATACCAATGGCGCGCTCTCATTTCAAAATACGCTTGCTAATTGGCTGGTGAGCTTTATAATAAGGGTGTATTCTGGTAGCTGTAACAATTATCAGTAACGGCTCGACTCGTAGCTATAGTAATAGTCATGTTAAGCCGATAATGAGTTTTACAATCATTTAACGTGTTCTACGTCGTAATAACAGTTAAAGCGGGTGTTCCCATATCGTATTAAATTATGCTATAAACGTTGTTTGAGGTCTTGTAATTATCCTTCCCTTTATGGATGAAAGGAATAGTCAGGGGAGGTTTATCTTCTGTTTATTTCTTAACTACGTTTCCAAAAGCGCTGTTTAAATAGCTGATATCACAACCTCTCTCTTTATCCAAGAAATATACTTGATTAAGGGGGCACCGAGCTTTTTGCGCTCATTAACTTTAGGTATTTTATGCACTCTGTGTATGTGTGCGTATAGCACACCAGCAAGGAGCGAGCTGGAGCCATGCGCCGGCCGCGCGCCGCGCCTGACGAGCCGTGCGCCGATCCACTAGGCGCGGAGGTTGCTACCAATGTTTACAAAATAAAAAAACATAATCGATTCCGAATACTTTTATTAAAATATTGACTATAAGAAGTTAAAAACTTTTTTCAGTCTACATTTTTTTTTAAATTTGTTGTTTACTGTCGGTAGGTAAGGTAGGATTGAATTACTTGTATGAGGTACAGTCACATCACGAGATTTTTGAGCCACTCTAGAACCCACTCACAGATAGATATATAATTTTTAATTAATGTCGTTTGTACATCTAAGGTGTATTTAGCTAGTGTTAAGTTATTTATAATATTTATTGGGCAAATTGTTCGGCTAAAGAGAATAAATCATAAGTAAAAGCCGTACATCTTCCAATTGGCCATCTTCCCTCTCCGAAGGTTACCGGGAGAACCCTTTCATAGAAAGTTTACGGTAAATTTTGACGTAAATAATTTCTTTTGCGTGACTTGACGCTGTCATTAGGACAGAGTTCTATGGTGGCTCAACAACCCCGTGATTTAATGTGACTGTATATTGAAATGAAATAAAACCTAATTACCTTTATTGACAATATTCTAAGCACAAAATAAAGTGAACTCAATACCTAATGTAAAGTAATAAGAACGGCTGAGTAGGGCAAAAATCCCAGTCATGGACCCTTTCTTCAAGATATTATTTTTAACTGACTTCAAAGAAAAGGAAGTTCTCAGTTTGACCTGTATGTATGTATGTATGTTTGTCCGCGATTATCTCACGTTTGGCTGAACCGTTTTTAATGCGGTTTTCAGAACAGTATTTGTTTCACATAGGAGAAGGTTTTGGTATTTTAACCGTCTTTAAAAAAAAGGATCTTAGTTTGTACGAATGTTTATCCATGATTATTTCCGCAAAAACTTCAATGTCTGATTCTGATCACTATAAAGTATAAAATTAAATTGATGTTTTAAAAAACTAAAAACTTAAAGCTGCTGTATCAATCACATATTTAGAAGTTCCTACTTAATGTTTGTATGTATATAATGTAATGAATAATGTACGCAGGTATCTTTAGAAAAAAATATTAGGACATAAGAAACAACAATAATCAATATCAGATTTTACTTCACGGCATTATTTTTTTTGTGTAAGTAAGCAATGTCATTGTCTATTTCTCCATCCACTGAAAGACAAGAAATTTGGTCCATTGGCATCCTGTAATAAAACAGAACGTTTTGATTTAACTATAATTTATTTATTAACAGAATTGGTTTTTGGATGAAATTTTGTAATCCTCATTCTATAAAAATAATTCGTATTTGGGACTTACAATTCCATTGTGTGGTAAATTTTATAATCGATGTCAACCAATTCATTTACTCTGTAAATAGAAAAAATATAAAGATAATGTGGAAATTCATATTAAATTTATTAAAATGTTTTCCTATACACCTCTTACTATTTTTACGCATACCTCACCGGTTCATTAGGTAACTCTTCGCTTTGTAGCGAAGTGCCAACAACTGGAACATTAACCCTATAAATAAAAAAATATGAATAATTTTGCAATTTTACTCATTTGTTGAAATATAGTTGTTAGGTACTGAGTATACTTACGGAGTATTCTCTTTGTATTCAGATTTCTGGAGATGTCTTGCTCTAGAAATATTGAAACCATCCCAAGAAGTAACAATATTATATAATTTATTATAGTAAAAAAACGGGTCGTTCTAAGAAGCTTGTTTTGCCTGTAAATGTGTTTTTTTAGCTAAATTACTTTTATATCTTGGTAAATATTCACCATAGAAGTGTATTTTTTATATACCTACCTACTAATTGAAAGAACTTCGCGTGTTGTTTAAAATTACTTGTGTAAATAAACCAATTTTGGCCCAAAACATCAAGACTACAACTAAACGATTACAAAGTCTTAGTAATACAAATCGATACATCTCGAAAATCAGTCTATGTTGCTACCGATTTATTTTCTCCTCCCTTAGCGTGGCATTTTGACAACTGTCAAATCAGGTTTCTTAGAACTACTCCACTATCAGTAGGTTTACCATTTTAACTAACTTCATTTCTTCACGCAAGTGTTTAGCATTGTGCTTTTGCCAACCCCTTCTCTTCCTTTCTTGGTTGTGTTTGTTCCCCATTTAAAATAAAGTGAATAATCACAAAAATCGCGATAAACGCAACCAACCAACTTGCGACACAGCCTTCACCTCCGATGGCCGAAGCCTGACTAATGCGGACATGGGGGAAACGTGACGGCTCTGGCTAAAATGGACGAAACGCGTGCGAATTTAGGTATTTCCTTCATATTAGTAAAATAAAAACACATTTTCAAATCTAAAGTGTAGAATATATAGAAGACGTGTAGTTTTGTTGTAAATCCAAAACTGATGATCTTCCGTGAAGTAATTACGCCGTACTAAGTGTTTATTTTGTTATGTAGAGGTATCTTTGGATGTTTTTTCTATCGAGGGAAGTACAAGTAATCGTGTTTCTAAAGTATATGATATTATATAGAGTGATTCCTTAAATATCTTACATATGAATTGCATAACTAAAGCTTCAGTAAAAACAATGCAGCAGGCGATCAAACGAACGCATTTTTTTCGTAATTACGTTCATTGCCTCGGCGCACTCTTAAGGTATTGTTAAGATCGTTTTAATAGGGAAAGGGCTTAAAATAGGTGAATTTAAAAATTAATGAACATCTTTGATGCCAAATTCCTTTTTTGAAATCTAGCGATGTCAAAGTAGAAGCTCTAAGAGAAAATAGTGTTTGGTACGAGTTATTGCGGAAATATGATTTTGACATAATATTATAAATCATAATATTTACGTTTTTATACCTTTTACTTATACTAATAGTGAAAAATTATCCTGAAGTATCTTATTATGACTCCTTAAAGAGCATCTGCTAAATTCTGCTACTACGTTTGTAATTATATTTATCTGAGGTGACTTTTGTGTTTTTTAAGGCAGCTGTTATTTTATTTTGTGATTGTCTTTCTTAATAAATTTATATTATATTATTTTATGACTATATAATATATTTGTATTTTGAATATGTATACATAGTGTTTATTTATTTTGTATCTGTGGGGCTAGACAAGTTGCATTCGACAATCGTTAGCGATTATGTTTCGATTGAAAAATATATGGAATTGACGCAAGCCACCGAGATAGTGCCACGTGACCATCTCGGTGGCTTACGTCTATTTTATAAATGTTTCTTTCCAACTATAATCGCTAACGATTGTCGAATGCGACTTGTCTAGCCCCACTGTATGGTTATAATTATGTCTATTTTCGTTTTATAATGATTATGATTTGTTAAGTTGTATATTTTGTAAACCAACTGATTGAATCTGCGGTTAACGCCAGAATTGTGCATGTTCAGAAAAACATCTAAAATGGCAATAAAATGTAAGGAAATCCAAATGCTGACCCAAATTTACTCGCTGTGGTGTTAACTGATTGTGCGTTGAGTCAGGTATCTTAAGAACTTTTGATCTCCTCTATTGAACCTCGGAGTAACCACCATTAAACCTCACTCATAACAACCCCTGGCCAGGAACCAAGGCTTCGAAATAGACAGTTTGTATGAAAAACGCACTCTGACCGTCGGTTTATTTTACCCAAACCAGCCGAATATAAAAAAAAAAAACGAAATTATAAACAGAGGTCGGACAAATGGGTGTAATAATGTGGCCATGACTCCAATTTGAATAAAACATTTTTTTTTTTCTTACCTGAACTTTAATCTTGATCCTTTGCAGGATAGTTATAAATAAATAATACAGGAGTTTCCATTGATATTATATTAATTTAAGTACATAAGTTTGCTTCGTTAACATCCGTGGATTGCGAAAGGAGTTTTCACCTCATAAGTTTATTTTATCCGTGAAAAGGAATAAAATAACCACGGAAAATTATTAAAATACCTGTTTATTTGCTTTAATGAATATACACAATAACAAATCATTGTATCGTTTATTTCTTAATTATTACTGCCTTGCAAAGGATCAAAATTATTTTAGGGTAAGTAATTTTTTAATGTAATTTAATTTGTTTAATTAAAATCTATGGAGTCATGTCCACATTATTGCGAGTAATGACGCCTATTTGTCCGATCTCTGATTATAAATAGTTCAAGCGTTTAGTGGTGGAATGACCATGGGTAAGATCGGCGAGATCGCTACCACCATCGTTGACCTGCCACCTAACAGCAGTGTTCGCATTGTTGTGTTCCGTTGCGAGACAATCGGTCAAATGACTATCATAGGTAGAGGCATTCTATCTGTCCTCAGGGCTGGCCACGCGTTTCTACACTTGAGATTGTTATTGTAATATGAAAATTTTGCGATTGAAAATGTCTATAAATGTCTGTGTGCTCGTCTGTGGGGTGTAACGGTCACTATAACAATTTTTGATATATTATTGGTCGATATAGAATAAAATAGAATAGAATCATTTATTACAGGCCCATAATAATTTGTTAGAGACAGAATACTTAGCCTAAGTTAGTGATTATAACATAACATAATACAACACAACACAAAAATACAAAACTAACTAAGATATACCTTTGTGTCTTACCCTGTGCTCAGTACACTCCACAGGATTATTTGTCGTACCTGACACCAGTTATGACTTGTGCAACCCAGTATGTAAGGTTAGGGCAGTTATACCTACCAGCAATCAGTTTCAGTATGTGGTTGGAACTGTTTCTAACGCGCCCCAGGTGTGAGGTTTTTTTTATACATATACTTAAAGATTAAGATAACGACTATTAATCCAACAGTAATATGGTATAACGTATGTGGGTATAATGTAGTTAAGTACTGGTATAATCTGGAATCTAGACAAGCGGGAGCGTGTCAAGCCAAGTTCAAGAAACAGAACTGGCGACCCGCACCGTGTGTAATATTACACGAACCATTTGGAGCCACTTTTGACCCCCTCATAAATCAAAAACTATTTTACATAAACGTATTAAATTTGGCTGTGCGCTGTGACAACCGAATCGACCCGTTGACGCGAACGTGGCCGAGTGTCTTGCTGTCCGGTTGTCTCTCGATATCTGACCTATAAGGTTGCGATTTATGCTGCGAAATTGCTAAGTTTTCTTAAGGAAAACTTATAATTTGTAGTAATATTATTATTACAATTTCTTTAATAAGTAGGTACGTACGTATAGTATTATAGTATAGGCAATAGTTTAAATAAATAATAATGTTATAGTTATAAGTAGGTAGGTGTATACACTTGTTATTATTACAATTCCTATAATAAGTAGGTACGTAGGTTTAGTATAGTATAGGCAATAGTTTAAATAAATAATAATTGTATTTTTTAGTAAGTAGGTAAGACTACAAAAAGTAATGATATCCCACCAAAAACATAAATGTAAAAAAGGAGAGCCAAGTTTAATACAAAAATTATTCTCTGCTGTGGGCTTCGCCGCAAAAAGAATGGAGATCTGAGATTGAGTGCCAAGTTCTATGCAAAATCCAAATATGTAGTCTAAGGGCTGACTTGGCTGGTTTTCCCATACGAATTATTATTAAGTACCTACTTTTACACAGTCATGGAAGAGCCTTATGTTCGATGGGTAGTTTCTACCAGCAAGCCAAATTTTCGGAATAATAAAATAAGAACCGAAAGGTAACAGGTTTAGAACATGCGAAGGCTATATAATTCGTATGGGAACACCAGCCAAGTCAGCCCTTAGACTACATATTTGGATTTTGCATAGAACTTGGCACTCAATCTCAGATCTCCATTCTTTTTGCGGCGAAGCCCACAGCAGAGAATAATTTTTGTATTGAACTTGGCTCTCCTTTTTTACATTTATGTTTTTGGTGGGATATGTACTACAATTATTATAATAGGTAGATTATAATAAAGCTTCATTAAGGCAGGTCTCTGTTAGGTACGATGACGAGCGAAGCGAGGTGGATTGTTAGGCGATTAAAGTGTTTATACCTACTAAAATCATCTAAGATGGCACCAAATGACTTTAAATAGAAAATTAGTTATTACTTCTTAATTTTTCTGTTTGTAGTACTTAACGGGCTCGGAACCCTACACTGAGCATAGTCCGACATACTCTTGCCCGGGTTTTTTTTCATCATTTACATAAGCGCTTCCACGCATGATTCAATGCAGACGTAATTTTTTTTATTTCTCATAATCATACGTTCATTATAATCATTTTATTAGGTAAACATTATATCAAAAATCTATTATACTTATTGAACATTATACACCATGAAAATATGTACTTTGTGGTTATTTATCAAATGTTGTTGTTATATCTAGTGAAAATATATCAAAAGTCTGTTACGAGTATACTGATCATTACTCGTCTGACTTTTCCTTGATGAGGTTCAACATCAACTGAGTATTTTTTCTTTTTAAACTAAACTCAGGTATTTATTAAAAGTTTTCCAAGCCCAACGTAAAAACTTTCCTTTGACGGGTTTGTTTCATTACTATTAGGTCTAATTGGACCGACTAATATAGGTGACTTTCAAAGGACGTTTTTCGCAACATTTTGCAATGAAATTTACTTCCGTGCCGTATTAATAAACTTATCTTAGTTGAGGTGCCCGTCTTGAGATAGGGACGAGAACCTATGTCAGAAATGACAGTTTCCTATGACTTGATGTTTTACTTTGATGTATTTATAATATAATTATGTTGTCTAGGCAGTGATAGATAGACAGACAGAAACACAAAAAAAGGCTAAGAACACATAAAACCCCTTTTTATAGTGGGTTTAATAAAAAAAGATAAATCGTCGCCACAGGTTCTGCTTAGAGATTTTCAAAAGCGTAAACACAGGGGAAAATCCAGTAACTTCATAATTTACGATTTATACGAGTTTGTACGGAAATAAAATGGGTTTTTATTGTTTTATGGTTACACGTTTAGGTCTTTAGAGGAGAAAATAAAATTTCATCCTTGCGTTGCTTTTTAATTCGGTTTTGTCATGGATATGGCATTTATTTTATAAAATTATTTGAATGTACGAATAAAGAACGATTTATTTCATGCCAGCGCGGTTATCGGGCCCAAAAATAAGAAAAAAAGTATTTATTTATTGAAACGAAAT
This sequence comes from Acleris holmiana, assembly GCA_949316455.1. NCBI lineage: Eukaryota > Metazoa > Arthropoda > Insecta > Lepidoptera > Tortricidae > Acleris > Acleris holmiana. The sequence goes on along the minus strand of OX438777.1, from coordinate 3,892,751 downwards.
ACATTATTATGGTTACAAGCACACGCATTATCCAGTAGATACTAAACTAGGTAGAGCCTGAAATAATACTTAATGACCTTAAAATAATTCTTTTTCTTCACTGTTTCAGCACTAAATTGAGAAACTTTTATTTTGGAACAAAGAGTTCTATTAATATTTTCTTGCTTCACTTCTATGATCACATCAATTTAATTTAGCTTTAGTCAACCACTAAACAACTAAATACCTACGCATAACCTAGGCATAAGACGGGTAATATTATATTGTAAAATGTTTTATTGTGTATAGCTAAAAACGCCTTATTTATTTACTTAACCTTGGAATGTAACCCTGAAACATTTCTTCAAATGGTTATCAAAACGATATTATAGCATTCCGAAATACAAACTAAAAGCCACCGCATTACTTTTCTTTGATCTGACAGACCAATCAAATCCCAGATGAAGTTTACTTTTCATCTCTCACACATTTACTTAATAATAAACCTTATCTAAAACCAATACGGTTGCCTTCCCTCAATTTCAGAATTTGCGTACTTTTTGTTTTTACACTCCATTTGATCTAAAGTAAACCTTAATGCATTAGGTTTGTAAGGGTTTTGAAGCGCAGAGTTCAACGCAGTGCATTTATTGCAAGATGAACTGTTTAATGGATTTACAGTAATGTTATTTATATTAAACATACCGATGTTGATTTAGAATATTTGTGAAGAAAAGATTGTGTGGTTCGTTGCAAAACACAACTAAGGATTTTTAAAATTGCGAGAGTGACGAAAACGTTTAACGATTTTTGTTCCGTGTGGTTGCCGGGTTACAATAGTGCCACTCCATGTCTTCCCGTGGATGTCGTAAGAGGCGACTAAGGGAATAAGGGCTTGAAGTACTGTTAGGCGATGGACTTGCAACCTGTCACTAATACACTGGGAAACATCTTGGCCTGATTAAGCAAAATGTGTTTACAGAACAAGAAGTCTTTGTAGAGTTGTTGATATTTCTGTAGCTCTGCCTACTCCACTTTGGGAATGAAGGCGTGATGTTATGTATGTATGTAAGATTTTAACGATTTTATGTGAAAAAATATCGAAAACACGTAATTGGTGTAGTATACCTGGGGGGTTATCATGAGCTAGCTTTGCAGTTCTGTTTACGCTCAGAGAAAAGGACAGAGCTATATAACCGCCATAGCTCTGTCCTTTACGCTGACCGTAAAATGAACTGCAAAACTAGCTCATGATAACCCCCCTGTATTCCTATTTTATTCACTTTCAAATTCAAAGTTATTTATGTCAGAAAATAGTTTTCCGATATTTGGCAGGAGGCCTGTGGAGTTCGTTCCAATGCTCCTGAAAGCTCTTTTACGCAAGATAGCAGTAAAGCCATCTGAGTGAGCATCTGCAAACATCCTCGAAGCGCTGCAGAATCAAGGTAGACCCAACAACATCCTGAATCCATTATTGTACTGGACTCTATGCAGTGCTGTCCCTGTCAGCTGTCACATTGGTTGTTTACTTGTATTTATGTCTATTTGTGTGTCTTCTGTGTTTTTAATAAATGTCCATTGGATAAATTATGGATAGCTTGACGCAGATATTATTTGCTTACTATAGTTCAGAGCTTTATGAGTGTAAGTTGTTGTTCACGCGGCAAACCGTCTCGAACCCATTTGCGTCCATGTGATTTAATTTTATACGAAAAACGCAAACGTGTTCGAGATGTTTTTTGCATCAGCAATATTCAGTCCTTAGGGCCCGTAGCATGGTCGCCTTCATCGATGTGGATAGCACATCCGTCACTCTCGCACTGACACACTGGACAGAAAGTGACAGATGTGTTCTCCACGTTTATTCACATCGCTAAAGGCGAACATGCTACAGGCCTCGATCAAATAGATATTTAAACTTATTTCATTTTTATTCAATTAGTAAGCGTAGAATTAGTTCCGCTACTTCCGATTTTCGTAAAGTTCTGGCTTCGTGCACCTTTTTTAGGGTACCCAAAGAATACAACTGCATTTTCTTAAAATTGTTAAACATCTATTTATGGATGATGGAATTGAATATATAAAATTGTAAGTGGTGATACAAAAAGAAAAACAAAAATAGTAAATGGAAATTTATAATGATGAGAAATTTATAAAGTGGGTAAGGAGCAAAAAGTTGGACAATAGTTAAGCGTAGTTAACCATACAAACAACGAACACGGAAAAAGTTTCGTTGTGCAACGAAAAGTATCCTTACAATTGTATGGCTAATTTTCGTCGTACAACGGAAAAGTTTCATAGTAATTTAATTGTGTGAGTTAGCATGGACAACTTGTTGGTCCTTACCCAAACACAATCGAATTCAGACCCTCCATCTTTTTATGAAGTCGGTTAAAAAGAGCGCGATACAGGTTAACAGCCTGTCCAAAGAGTTCTACATTTTAGTGATGAGGACCTTGTGCAGGGTCTGTTCGAATCGATACCACCATCTTATCCTTTAACCTACCAAGGAGTGTTTGCATTATTGTGTTCCGGTGTGGGGATAAGACAACCGGTGAAATAACTAGCATTGAGGCATTATATTTTAGTCCTTAGGATTGGCAACGCGTTTGCAGTATTCGGAATGAAGTGTAGATTGTAGTCTTAAGACTGAAAATTTCTGTGAGTCTCAGATCCTTCTTACAGTCGAAGTCATAAGTAAATAAAATAAATAAATTAGTATCAGGGGACAATGTTACACATTTTGACGTAGTCCCAAACTAAGCTCTAGGCTTGGTGACCACTTTAATTTTCAACTTTATTTATTTGTTAGCAAACCGATCCGCAATCTCTTACGGTTCAAAAGATACTGCTCTTTAAATCTATGACGGACGGACAGACAACTGCAACGTAGGCTTAGTAATACACACGTTTTCCGTTCGACACACACATATGGAACAATAAAAACACTCATAAGTCAAACGGTATCATGTTATCTCACAATGACTTGGCTGATCTTCAAACTTGTCTTAAACTAAAGTAATTCCCAACATCCGACACCCAATCCTCTTTGCATACTTAAAGGCATTTAAACTAACTCTCCGAATCCTCTAGTACGCTTTCCTATAATTTGATTCCTTATGTTCTTTGGATGGATTTTGCAGTAAAAGCGGTTGGCTAAGTAATTCGGATTTACAGTTTAAATGTCACAACAATGCGAGCAAAGCTTGGCTTTAGGTTAAAGGATCAGATGAAGGAAGCGATCCAGACTCTGTACAAGGTCCTACCACCACTATTTACTATCATTAAATAATTTAAATTAATACCACCACTATAGAATACAACCTATGTTCATCTGAAGTAATTGTTTTCTAAGTATTAAAGTATGTATTTATCAATATAAGTGAGTTTATCGTTATCTAGTACCCATATTACAAGCCAAGATCTTTATTTGGGCCTGGTTCAATTTATGTAAGATTGTCCCCAGAAATTTATTTATTAATTTTTAAGTAGGTATGACTATGCTCGCTTGATCGACCGTAATTAAACAAGGATAGTGTTTAAGATAATAACACTAAAATAGGTATTCCACGAGGCGATAATTTACATCAAATTGCAGTAAACGTGTCTCATTAAAACAAAAAAAATAAAGCAATATTTTACTAAAGCAGAAAGGTTAAAAATTTGTGAAAATATTTCCGCAAAATATCGATATGATTAACTATAAAGAGACAATCTCACACAAATTGACCTAGTCTCTAACTCTCTAACTCAGAGGCTTGTACTATAGGCGCTAGACAACGATAAACTTACTTTTATGGAGAAATACAGTATACCTACGACTAACTACATAGTTAGAAAACATCTATGATTCAGTAACAAATATTCAGGCAGGCTCATTATACCAATTTTCAAATGATGTAACACTCCATGTATGTTTCTGTGTTATAAATCTGCCCTGACCGCAATTTTAACCAGGGATCAACTAAAGGAACCAGACAACGATAAACCTTCTTATAAAGAGAAATACATACTTCAATTTATAAAAGACATACAAGACTCCAAACAAATACTCGCGTTCATCACACAACTATTTGCCCTTTTGGGAAACGAACCCGGAACCTCTAGTTTCAGAAGCATAATGAAAAACTATCGATTATCGAAGAACTCGTTTATATGTATTTATTTGAATAATTGCACAATAAAGTACACATTACATTTGATTCTTAGTAATACGAAATCACTTTTTTATCCAAACGTACATTATTGTTGTCATAAATTCCACGAGCCACGAACATAACGGGAGATCTATTTAACGATCGTGAAAAAAGTTTCCAAGGCAATATGAATGCAAAGAAGGTCTAAGGTCGAGAAACGCCCGTTTATAGATATTTCTTAAACTAAGGCCAAATACCGTATGGATGATCTAGTACACATATAAAGCGTGGTAGTACCACGTGCAGGGTCCGTCTGGATCGCTACCACCATCTTATCATTAAACCTACTTGGGGGAAGGTTAAAGGAAAAGAAGGTGGTAACGATAAACAATTACAAGGCATGTTTGCATCAATATTAACTTAAACCAAATGAGATCTCATAGACAGGATAGACAAATTAGCAGAGAATAACAAATAGTACATACATTCGAGAAACAGATCAAACACACACACGCATACACGCGATACGCTACACGTTGGCCTAGTTGGGAGTGACCCTGTCTCCGAAGCCAGCGGTCCCGGGTTCCCGGTAAGGGCAGATATTTGTGTGATGAGCACTTGCTCCTGAGTCTTGCATGTTTTCTATGTATGTATTTAAGTCTTTATTCCTCTATCTAAGTAAGTTTATCACTGTCTAGTACCCATAGTGTGCCTAGAGCTTAGTTAGGGACTAGTTCAATTTGTTTGACATTGTTCTGTGATATTTATTATTATTTTTAGATACACAGTTTAGTCGCACATCTCTCGCTGTCCCGCTCACATCAACACACAGCGGTCACCACAGAAGACCAGCGTTGCAGCACCTACCATGTCGGTGCCGCAACTTGATGCTGAGTGGCAATTCGTTTCAGTGGGATTTATTAGCACCTTAATTAGTTTTATTATTTTCCTGTTCGTAATAAGTTCACCATTGTAATTTATTCTTGTAATCATTTGTAGTTACTGTTACTGTTTGTGCTGTTTGTGTCACTGAATAAATGCTTTTTCTTTCTTTCAGATTAGAAAGAAAAGCTGTTTTAAATTTAAAAAAAGACAGACTCATCTTGTTGCTTTAGCCATCACTTATTTAACCTTTCCTTCAGCGAACCGAAAGATCTAGATTGTCTCAAGAATGGCAAAGGCCATGTAAATGTATTTTGCCCATAAAAACATTTTTTGAAAGCCGCCCTTTTACTTCTGGAAATGTTATAATTCACGAAGAAATCGAGATATAAGGTCCTATGTCAATAAAAATATAATAATATTTGTAGCGCAACAAAACATGACGATAATCGGTTTAAATTCAACTTATAAATATTTATTAGAAAAAGCTTTCTACTTTGACAACACGTTGGCCTAGTTGGAAGTGATGGGTTCAAATCCCGGTAAGGGCAGATTGATTGAGATTTGTGTGATGAGCGCGAATATTTTGTATCTGAATCTTGGATATTTTCTATAATATAAGTATCTTTATCCTTGTCTAGTATCTATAGTAAAAGCCTAGAGTTTAGTTCGGGTCTAGGTCAATTTGTGTGAGATTGTCCCCTGATATTTATTTATTTACTCACTCCAAGAATGCTTCAATGAGGAATAATTTAAATGTTCAAGTTGTTACGTTCTTTATAGTTGTGCCCCTAAATACCGTCCATGTTTTAGTTTAGAATTATGCAATGCTATCAGAGATAGTTCTTCAATTTAAATATATCTTTCTTTGCTATATATATAAAATACTTTTAAGATTGCTGTGCCCAAGCAGGGTTTATGCAGAGCTCGTATACCGGTTAAATATTCAAACCATTATTATGTCCCTGACATAAAACTTTTTCATTTCAGTTCACTTCGCGCAAACCGGTTTTTTCTACTGGTTTTTAGAGGAATCCTTATATGTTAGTTCTTTACGAAATTAACCGGTTTTAAGCTAGAAAAAACCGGTTAATCCAGTCGCACGTCACGCACGATGAATAAGCCCCGCTTGATGTTTTTATTCAGCACTAAACATTTGGTTTCCCGATTCGCCGCTCGTAGATTAAACCAGTTAATTAAGGTTAGAATAAAGTTCTCAAAACGTCCGCGTCCCCTAGAAAAGTTCGGAGCAAAACCGAAATAAACCGGTATTAACCGGTATTTTTTATACCGGTTCCAAGCCCTGGTTTCATGTTTGGATCTTATAATATTTGACATAAAACCTTTCATACAACATGATCGCAGTAAACGTTTTAATTTCATTTGAGTTGTCGTTAGTAATATAAGAGAAGATAAGTTCACATTTCCATAGTGTTAATATTTAATATTTTTTATAATTAATTGCTAAATCGCTCAACCCCTAGATCATACTTGATTCAATTCAATTATGGGGGACGGCTGCATTGAAAACTCATTAGCACAAAACCCGAAGAAATATTCAAATCTATCATAAACCTATTAAGGTTTAAAATTGAAAATCAGTCGCTTTCCATGTAAATCGACTCGATAATGACCGTCCGGGAGACAATGCACATTTAAAGTGCCTTAAGTATTGAACTTTAGGTTGATTTTTACGTGATTTTAATTTGGATGGCATTTTCAAAGAACACAGAGAATTTAATGGTCCATTTGATACGTTTTTTAAGTTGCTAATGCCGCTGGTATCTCCTGATTTTAACTCATCTTAGTTTTTTGGTTTCCGTAGTCAAGAAGGAACCCTGTCCGTCTGTCCATCTATCTATCAGTCCGCGGTTAATTCAGTTCAGAGACTATTGGGACTACAAACCTGTATTTTGCCATAATTCTTCTCACCGTATCCCCCATTTATAAAAATCAATAAAAGTTATTTCAAATGGAAAATACCTTACATGAAAGATATTCATATAACTTACATATTATATAACAAACTTAAAAAGAAGATTATTACGACTAAGTAGAAGTAACTGGTTTCTGAGCTACAACCGGCTAAAGTGTTTATATTAGGCTCTTGCCCGGTTTTAAATACTGTTGTCACATTAACATCTTGTTAAATATATGTATTGCTAGGATAAAAAATAACGTTACGAAAAGTAATATTTTTAATCCTCGACACAAAAATGTGGGATTTTTACGCTATTGTCTCTCTCATCTCGCCATCATCTGCCTAGGGCTTAAATGTTTTGTACGTTGAAAGTTAATTATAAGCTATGAAACGAATCCAATTTCTGAAAAAACCGTATTCAGTTGTTTTTCTCAGGTAAAATTTTATTGCTTTAGTAAAATTAAATGGAAAAATAAAAATGGAAAAATAAAGATTTTTTTGTGATTTAAATTTAATCTCAGCCATGTAACGACTAATTGTTGACGTTTTTTCTTTTGAGAAACGGAACCCTACAATATGTTACATGCAATTGCCATGTCATTTCTAGTAAACGCTTCGCGGGTGGTAGGACCTTGTGCAGGGTCCGTCTGGATCGCTACCACCATCTTATCCATTAACCTACCGCCAAACAGCAGTGTTCGCATTGTTGTGTTCCAGTTTGTTGATAAGACAGCCGGTGTAATAACTAGCATAGAGGCATTCTATCTTAGTCCTCAGGGTTGGCAACGCATTTGCAGTCTTAAGATTGTAGTCTTGTGAATGCGAATGTCTATGGGTCACAGTTTCCACTTACCATCAGCTGGCCTGTGGGCTCGTTTGCCTTCTCGATGCAATAATAAAAAAAAAAGTTCTCTATTGGGTTAAAAATTGAAGGCTGCATCGAGCGTGACTGGAATGTACCAAAATCCGAGTTTGATTTGTTTAGGATCAAACGTATTATGTGTACGTATATATAGATAGATGGTACCACTTAATTTTTTATAATTTCATTTGCCATAATGGTCACTGGCTATAACCTTCATTCATCATAATTTCAGTTCCCATAAAGAATTTTTTTCTGAATTCGAATTATGGTACCTTATCGTTATGGTATATAAAATAACTAGCGACCCGCCAGCGGCTTCGCCCGCTGCATTTTTTTTTCTTAAACTTTTTTTTTTTGTTAAAACAAAATTAATATTATTATATTAATTTTGTTTTAACAATTAGTCTTGATAATATTCCGCTCCGGTTCCGTTTTACCTTTCTATAACCGGAACCCTAAAATACGTAGGCAATTGACAGTCATTACAAATAAAAAAATTCTATTGGCCTGAAAATTGAGGGCTGCATTGTACGTGCCTGGAATCAAGCGCGACCCGTGTTTGTTTTGTTTGGGATCAAAGCAGTTTGTGTCATTATTTGTTTCAGATATTGACTTACCAACCAATGGACGACGTCCAATACAAAATTCTCTTAGGAAAGTGTCCTAGGGCAATCTATATAAACGTAGATACTTTTCAGAGTCATTGTCAAACTAAAACATTTTAATCGTATCTCATAAACAGAGGTCGGACAAATGGATGTCATGTATGTATGTATGTATGTAAACACTTTATTGTACAGAAAATAATGTACAAAGGCGAACTTATCCCTAATAACATTCATTACTGGCAATAATGTGGACATGACTCCATAGATTTTAATTAAACAAATTAAATTACATTAATTGATTACTTACCCTAAAAATAATGTTATCCTTTGCAAGGCAGTAATAATTAATAAATAAATGATACAAAGACTTGTTATTGTGTATCTTTATTAAAGCTAATAAACAGGTATTTTAATATTTTTTCCGTGGTTATTTTATTCCTTTTCACGGCTAAAATAAACTTATGAGGTGAAAGCTGCCACTCTGCTGGTGGCCACTCTTGTATTATTTATTTATAACTATCCTCTTGCAAAGCATCAAGATTAAAGTTCAGATAAGAAATAAATTAATGTAATTAATTTTTGTTTAATTAAAATTGGAGTCATGTCCACATTATTGCGAGTAATGACGCCCATTTGTCCGATCTCTGCTCATAAACGTAAGGTTTAATTTTACTCATTTTCGCTCCGGTTATCATACTTATATTCATTTAATTATACATACATACATAACCTTCACGCCTTCATTCCCAGAATAGGGTAGGCAGAGCAACAACTCTAAACATGTTGATAATACTGTAACCACATTTTGCACAGTCAGGCTAAGATGTTTACCAGTATTAGTGACAGGTTGCAAGCCCATCGCCAAGTTGAGTATTGTTAGTCGAAGGTTTTTTTAATCAATAAGCGAAAAACATTTAATTATCATTCACGCTTTTATAGTGCAAACCTTATTTATTTATTTGAAGAAAATCTACTTAATAGCTACAATTACAACATATTAAACATGAATAGGAAACACAAAACCAATTAAAGGATTAGTGCCTCAGTTTATGAATGTTTGACCATGCTACTTTGGGGTTAGCTGGAATTTCATCAAAATTGTAACAGCCGTTTTCGAGAAGATCATTACAAATTATAATATACAAGCATGTTTTCGTGCTAGTAATGAGCACGTCTGTCCGTACCTTTACGAGCACGAAAGCATGCTTGACAGACCATAAGAGCCTTAGCAGTTGTCAAAATGTATGAACTAATGATTAAATTGATTAAATTTACCATCGTACGAATCGTTTTCTCCCGTGTGTTTCTGGGTTAGAATAGTGCCACTCCATGTCTTCCCGTGGATGTCGTAAGAGGCGACTAAGGGAATAAAGGCTTGTTGTATTGTAAGGCGATGGGCTTGCAACCTGTCTCTAGTAAACATCTCAGCCTACTTGTGCAAAATGTGGTTACAGAATTATTAACATGTCTTTTTTGAGTTGTTGGTATTTCTGTAGCTCTGCCTACCCTTGCCTGGGAATGAAAGCGTGATGTTATGTATGTATGTATGTAACATCGTATGTTGAAATTGGTACCAAGCATATTAATAGCAAGCTTTTTAGCATGCTATTCTATAGCATGTGTAACTGTAGCTTAAAGATACGGGTTTTCTTATCATTTTATCGAGACACCTTTCATCGAATGTATCATTTCATCGAATTTCTATTCATTTAACGCTATTTTCCGCTGAAACCATAACGTTTTTAGGGTATGTCAGACATCTAACCTAACCTAATCTACGTAATTAGTGTTTAAGTACCCTAAAACATTATGGTTTCAATAAAATGATACATTCGATGAAGCGATGAGTTACCTAAAGATACACATGATATGCTCAATAGCAGCATGAAAACAAATGCTACCTACTAGCATGTGGTTTTACCACATGCTCCTAGCATGCTTACTAATATCATGCTCGCAAATCGACCTCCGTTTAATCTATGAGTGTGCGTGTGAGTTTGGACTTTCTCGATGCGATAACATTACAAAGGCAATATGGTATTAGCCAGAAGAATATAGAGGCTCTGTTAAATTATTATAAGCTGTCGTAACGTTGACAATACGACAATACGGATAAAAGACGGTGTAGAATAATGACACGGCAAAGCCCAACATAAAACCCTCACTTTTGAATGAGTGGTTCAAAAACGCAGCCAATAACAATTATTCTCTATCCGAGCATCCGGTTTATTCCAATAAAGGATATTGAAGGATCATATTTCAGAGCCGAGGTAGATTCGCAGCCCGCTCGGTGAGTGTATGCAATTGAAGCTAGGAAACAAGCGATGTATAGCAACAATTTTCATTTACTCGACTATTATTACTTCATTTGTTTGTGCTTTGTATTAAAACAAAAGTGATGCTTGGTCTGTGACGTTCGTTTGTGTCTGTTTTCTTACTTTTTTTCCACCTGTGTAGGGCTAAGGGAGCTTTGCCCATTCAGCTAAAAAGTAGGGCGTAAGGGTTGCGTGCGAATTGTTTGACTTAATGTATACACTAGTAAACTTCTTGGCCTGATTGTGCAAAATGTGGTTACAGAATTATCAACAAGTCTTTTTAGAGTTGTTGGTATTTCTGTAGCTCTGCCTACCCCACTCTGGGAATGAAGGCGTGATGTTATGTATGTATGTAATGTATTTCATTTTATTTTTCTTAGCCACGATTTGTTTTATATTGCTAAAATAATTATTTAATAACCTTCCGTGGTTTTACTTGATGGTTCCAAAGGAAGACCAGCGCTGACAAATGCCAGCGTTATGCTGTGTTAGGACCACTTCGTGACAACGTTCTTGAACTTCGTTCTTGTACGTATTCCTCTATTCTTTGTAATTTGTCGTGAATTTTTTTACAGAGCGGTCCCAACGGAAGATCAGCGTTGGCTTCACAGCCAGCACATGCTGAGTTGGGACCGTTTCGCGACAAATATCACTTTTCAGTTCTCTTTTCCTATTTTTATTATGTCATTTGATGTGTTATTGTTGCGAATAAATGTTTTTCTTCTTATTCTTCTGAATAAATATATTTATTTATTTCTTTTCTTACTGTGTTTATGACTCCTGACGCGATAAGTAGGGTTTTATAAGTTTACCGTCTGTTTATCTATGTTTGTATACAATTAGCTCTAAAAGTAGATGAAATACGCCGTTATAATGGTGACTCCCACCCCCTCTATTAAATCGGAGTTTTTTACATGTTTAATTTAATATTCATAAATGTTTAACCAAAATTAAACGAAACATTACCTCCCCAAGTCGGTCTCCATACAAGAAACGTTTGGCAACGTATTTGTTGTGTAGTATCGTAAAAACACAAGCGTCAATATTTGAATGATTATTATTATTATTCCGTGTGGTTGCCGGGTTAGAATAGTGCCACTCCATGTCTTCCCGTGGATGTCGTGAGAGGCGACTAAGGGAATAAAGGCTTGTAGTACTGTTAGGCGATGGGCTTGCAACCTGTCACTATTACACTGGTATAAAACATCTTAGCCTGACTATGCAAAATGTGGTCACAGAGTTATCAACAATTTTGGAGTTGTTGGTATTCTGTTGCTCTGCCTACCCCACTCTGGGAATAAAGGCGTGACGTTATGTATGTATTATTACAAAACCCCGAAGAAAAACAACAAGTTAAAAAAATGATCAAGTGAGAGTTGGGCTTTAACTGATTCGATTCGAAATCAGCAGCAGTCATCAGCTGTTTATCAAGACCAAATTCAGTACACCAACTACAACGAAGATCCTGTAGCTACCTCCGATTCCATCATCAGAGTTACTCCTAAGCCCCTAAATTGCAAATTGCATTGTCATCGGTTCTACACAATGTAATCCATGTCTGTATGTGTCTGTAAGTATGACTGTGTGTCGGTCTATCTGTAGCATAGCTTTCAAACTGACAAACGGATTTTGAAGACTCGTTGGCCTAGTTGGGAGTGACCCTTCCTCAGATATTTGTGTGATGAGCTTCTGAGTATTGGATGTTTTCTATATATATTTAAGTATGTATTTCTCTATTTAAGTATGTTAATCGTTGTCTAGTACCCATAGTACAAGCCTAGAGCTTAGTTCGGGACTAGGTCAATTTGTGTGAGATTTTCCGCTGATATTTATTTATTTGGATGCAAAAAAGTATTGAAAAATTTAAGTAGGTTGGTTCTTTTAACCGTTTAAGAGCTTACAGATGAAAGTAGGGGTCGCCATATTGTTAGTGAATTATTTTTTACTTTTTATGACGACACGTTGGCCTAGTTGGGAGTGACCCTGCCTCCGAAGCCAGCGGTCCTGGGCTCAAATCCCGGTAAGGGCAGATATTTGTGTGATAAGCGCGAATATTTGTTCCTGAGTCTTGGATGTTTCCTATGTATTTAAGTATCTATTTCTCTATATAAGTATGTTTATCGTTGTCTAGTACCCATAGTACAAGCCTAGAGCTTAGTTTGGGACTAGGTCAATTTGTACTTTTTATTCCGTGCTCTAACCTATTTTTTTATGGCCCCACCTAACAGCGTCATCGGATGGTGAAACGCTTCAATATCGTTCTAGCACAAATAAACAAGAATCTGCAAATAACGAGACGCGAATGATATTGCTGCCAGTATTTTTGAGCATAGACAACGTTCTTTATTCCGCTGGAAAAAGGATTGACTGTGTTAACGAGGTTCATATGCCTGTCATTTTAGTTCAAATATTACAAGTCAATTAAATCCATAATTAAATACAATTACCCCGTCTGGTTGCCGGGTTAGAACAGTGCTACTCCATGTCGTCCCGTGGATGTCATAAGAGGCGGCTTGCAGTACTGTTAGGCAATGGGATTGCAACCTGTCACTAATACACTAATAAACTTCTTGGCCTGATTGTGCTAAATGTGGTCACAGAATTATAAACAAGTATTTTTAGAGTTGTTGGTAATTTTGTAGTTCTGCCTACCCACTCTGGGAATTCAGGCGTAATGTTATGTAAGTGCATGTATGTGTTAATATATTAAATCACACCTGTTTCCCAGAGGGGTAGGCAGAGACCAAATCGTTCCACCTGCTACCACTACCATTTAAATTAGGAATCCATAAGTAATCCCGAGGACAATTCGTATAGTATCGAGGAGCTGATCTGCTGTTAAAACCCATCTACTTTGAACTCGTGAAAGTCTACGTTTAAATCCTACCGGGTGCGCCAATTATATCGGGTAATGAAGTAAAATGCAATATAGCTTCTCTTGACTTATAATACTTTTCACTGTGAATTTCTAACCGCTCTTGTAACATTTATTTAATAATGTTAAATCTACCTTCCACCAATAATAACATTTACAACATCACAACATCTAGAACTACAATTAGATAAAAACCTCTGTATAATTAGCGAATCCTTCTTTCAGGGATGTATCTTAAACAACCGAACTGACTTTAAAATACATGGCCATAGCCATAAACCATCCTGATTAAAAAGGCTTCCCTAAAAAAAACATACGTTTTGGGAGCTACCATGCCACAGATAGACACGCAGATACACACGTTAAACTTCTTACATCTTTTTTTACGTCGGGGGTTAAAAATCAGGAAAATTTATATTTAACAAAATGTTATAAGCTCTTTTCAAATATATATTTTTGATTCTTATTCTCAGAGTGGGGTAGGCAGAGCTACAGAATTACCAACAACTCTAAAAAAATTGTTCATAATTATGTAACCACCTTTTGTACAATCAGGTTAAGACGTTTAGTTATTAGTGACAGGTTGCAAGCCCCTTGCCTAACAATACTACAGGCCTTTATTCCCTTTGTCGCCTTTTACGACATCCACTGGAAGACATGGAGTGGCACTATTCTAATCCGGCAAACCACACACATTTATGTGCGAACAACAAACAGTTTTACACCATTTTAATATTAATCCATTGTCAACATTACATTGAATTCCCTCTTCCAGGACAATACTTGGAATTTCCGCAACTTAATTCGTAATTGCTTGGTAACGCGTCGTTCTATGGCAACCTCAAGACTCCTTATATAATTTCAAATGATTTCGTGAAAACTTTAGTGATTGCGCACATATTTGAATTTGTAGGAACTTCATTTAATTCTCTTGTCGTTCAACGGGTTAGTCAAGATCCGCGTAGCTGTCAAAAAGAATCCAAACAAAGGCTCCGGGCGATAACGTTTCTCACCCCTAAATCTAATCGAATTTCGACGATATTTGAATATGATTTATATATTATAAAAATCTAGGTATGTACGTTTTCTCCTTTGTTTTTATCGATAAATATTTAATTGGAAAGGCAAATGTACAGACCTAGATTTTAATAATATCTACATCATATTAAAATATCGTCGAAATCCGATTAGATTTAGGGGTGAGTCCTAGTTTTTCATAATATCTACAACATACACGTACGTTGACACGTTGGCCTAGTTGAGAGTGACCCTGCCTCCAAAGCCAGTGGTCCTTGGTTCAAATCCCGGTAAGGACAGATATTTGTGTGATGAGCGCTAATCCGAGAATTTGTTCCTGAGTCTTGGATGTTTTCTATTTTATTAAGTATTTATCGCTCTAGTTATATAAGTATGTTTATCTTTATCTAAAACTCATAGTACAAGCCTAGAGCTTAGTTTGGGGCAATTTGTGTGAGATTGTCCCCTGATATTTATTTAATTTTATTTAACATGTTCAAAAGTGCTTGAAGTAGCAGTGGACCGGTCATTTGTGCCGCAGAACCGATAATCGCTGGATTTATCGCATTATTGAGTGGAAACCGCGAATCGGCAAACGTAGTGTTGTTCCCCCTCCGGACTAGGTGGCGACGATCTTCGCAAGGTGGCTCACAAGATCTGGATGAGAGTGCCCACGAATCCTGCTCATTGGCGTGCAATGGGAGAGGCCTATGTCCAGCAGTGGACTAATATAGGCTGATGATGATGACCCAAAAGTCGTGAAAATTGGACAATGTTTAAGGGGAGAAAAACATTATCGCATTTTGTATGGTCATTTTTTGCTTCACAGTCCTCTTAAATCATCGTTCATCTCGTTTTCACGTTCAGCCATAGAATAGATAAAAGTAAAAGTACAGAAGGCACACTCCTTTGTTTTTTACTTAAGCCGTTTTTTTCTTAGCCAACACGTTACGATTTATGGCTCTCTGACGTCGTCGACTCCAGCGCAAGCCAAACGGAACGTTAAGGCTGTGAAAATGAATTGGCTCACTCGTCGCGTCGCCAATAGTGCAGGATGTCAACGACTAAACTGATAATTATTATTATTGCCCTAACAATATCTTTTAGGTGTATGTTTATGAATTTCAATAGAAATAACGTAACACACAAACAGACGAATGCGGCACGTTCACTTGCGATATATTACGATTTACGTAGGCGTGTGCGCGCGAAGTAGCGTGTGCGTGCGATCCGATGCACAGCGTGGCAGCCACTGAATAGTACCTACCCGTCAGATGGGTAGGGTAACCGGCATGTACTTGTAGCGATGAACGTAGGTAAATTGCGGAGTAGGCCGCACCTAGTTCAGCTACAAAGTAGGTAAACTCCAGGGTTCACGTGAAAATCACTGCTGTGGCTCCAGCTGCAGCACATCGCACCTTCAGAACAATAGTGACGTAATTGAGAAATTTTAAATTTCGAGTTAGGTCTCTATAATAGTCATAAATATATGACTTGAAGTTTGAAAGCTGAAATTTTTAATTGGGTAATTATTGTACTCAAGGTGCGACATGCTGAGCTGAGTCCGTTTTGACCTCATGCTACAGCGCAGTATCGCTAACTTCACAACTTGTATGATCAATATCTTTAACTCTATTTCTATTATTTTTTCTTTGTTTTTTTTTCCTATCAAAATGTTTGTTTATGTTTTTTGTGTTGCAGTCTGTTTTTGACATATAAAAGTAATAAGTTTAAGATGCGATTGAAACAAATGGCTTCTGAGCAATTATGATTTCGTCCTGTCCAAAACGCTAGTGGATTAAATCAAGAATTATCACCGATGTCTAAATGAGCCCTGGGGCTGGTTCGTGAAAGCGCGTCAAATTCTAGGCAGCGGAAGGGTCGGAGTTATAATTATGTTACATAATTAAGCTACGAGTATAACTCTCTAACTATTAATGCCAGGAATTCGGCTGGTTTTGACGGTTTATAATAATTAAAACATTATCAACACACTTATCAACCTCTTTTTTTATGATAAGGAGAAGCCAGCCGAGCACTCAGTTCACCTGATGGTAAGTGACTATAGACTATAGTCTGAAGATTGTAATCCTGAGGACAAATATGGAATGAATCTATGCTAATTTAACCGGTTGTCTTATCCCCACACCAGGACACAACAATGCGACCACTGTTGCTTGGTTGTAGGTTAATGGATAAGATGGTAGTAGCGATGCAGACGGACTCTTCACAGGGCTCCTACCACCACAGGTTTTCTACTTACAGGTCAGCAAGCGTACAATCCTGGGTCAAGATTCACATCGCTAAGGAAGTGATTTTCGATAATCTACAATATGTATAGGATTGATGTCGACCGCTTGTGATTTTCCATACAAATTTAGAATCTTTAGGAAAACTTTAACGTATGCAGTGTTTGTATCTTCATTCGAATCTGTCAAAAACAAACTTACACGTGTCGCTAGCTGAAAAATAAGCTAACGCCGAACCCTTACAACTTGTTCCCGGACCTTCTGATTAAAGCAACGCAACTCACAGCTAAGATAACCTTGTTTTGTGGCATAGGAAACAGGTCAAGACATGAAAGACGCCAATTAGCTAGGAGGAAACCATTGGCGGCGCGGTTCCCTGCGCATTGAGATGCAAACTTTTGGTTGCCAGTGACAAGTATTTTATGATAGCCTTACTTTACCAGGTTTTATTTGCTCAATATAAGGTTGACGATTTCTCAGCTTGGCTAAACTTTTGTAATTGTCACGTTATATTATGATGTTGAAATTGATTATGAGCTTAAAATTTAACATGTTTTGTTGTAAGTAATTTTACTATGTCGTCGATCTTTATTTCGCCTATATTGTCGGTATGAAATAGTCGGTCTTTATTTCAACGTCATGAAAGTAACATTGCCTTAAAATTACAGTAACCACACTTGAAATCCTAGCGAGAATTGTTTCTGGGCAGCCATTACTTTTTTGTATTCAATAACATTATGTTTTACAAGATCTCTATTTTAATTGTATATGCAAAACAAAACTTGTTTTTGCCTCAAAACCTAGGGTCTAATATAATAAAGGTAAAAATATTATTCCGTAACATACAAACTACTTCTTTACCTTCACAACCTACGCAAGAAGTAACGAGATTAATGTATAAGCACGCTTCCCCCGTCATTTATAATGAGGAAAGCGAGAAAAGAGGTAACGTACGTAATTAATTACATTAAAAATAAATCATTTTACCGTGGAAACGTTACCTACACCGTTGCAGACAGATTGATTTAATCCATCTCAGTTAATTTATTTACCAACCCAAAGCCCTACGGATCACTGTTTTATTATTAACGTCTCATTCAGTATAGGTATGTACATAATACATGCCTGTGAAAGCAAATCTAATAAAAACCGGGCAAGAGCATATCGGACCATGCTCAGTATAGGGTTCCGAAGCCGTTCAATCAACAAGTAATAACAATTAATTTTCTATTTAAAGTCAATTGGTGCCGTCTTAGATGATTTTAGTAGGTATAAACAGTTTAATCGCCTGTATCTCAAGAACTAATGATGTCTACGTAGTCGTAATAGTTTTCCTTCAAAATTCGTTATATGCTCTTTCATTTAAGATTATTTTCTAATTTTTTGTATTTGTAGTTTTGGCTGTAGAGGGGGGGGGGGACACACACACACTTGAGTCTGTAATAGAGAGGACAATAGAGAGATCTCTCTCCAGGCGGGTGTTATGCCTGGGGACCGAAGTCCGTTTGGATGAAGTTGGAAGTTGTATATAAGTCAACGGACTGAAGAAACTTCGTTAGCGCGATGTAGCGCACTGTCAGATTTAGTTGCGCTGTCTGCCGCTGGCGAGTTGTTTGTTACAAGTTGTCACTAGATGTCGCTAGGTCGCCACAAGTCTAACAAAAATTGGCGGTTTAAAGCTTTATATTTCATAAACGGATAACTTAATAGAAAAACGGTTTTGCAAACCCGCAATATTTTTGAAAGACCTATCCAACGATTCCCCACACGATGGGGTAGACGCCAAAAAAATACATCCCCACGTTACGTGTAGGGGAGGTAACCTAAAAAAAATATTTTTGACATTTTATTGTACCACTTTGTTTGTGTGACTAATATGGATACTCATGCCAAATTACAGTTTTCTAGTACTAAGAGTCTCTGCAGGCTGCGGACGGACGGACGGACGGACGGACATGGCGAAACTATAAGGGTTCCTAGTTTGACTACGGAACCCTTAAAAAGATTGCAGAATATTCACGCTTAAATTTCAATTTTCATGCTAAAGGTTAATGCAGAGTTTTCTTAAGAAGTTTAAAAACATTGGAATGGTGGAAGTTATTCTAACCCTAATTCTATTTTTAACTCTTCATTCTTGTTAAGGTGTATTTCGGCAATGTCAAGTTATTTATACAGGGTGTCCCAAAATCGGTAAACCACATTGACACCGGAGGTAGGTCAGCTTAAGAGGTGCCGAACTAGCCTAACATGACCTCAGTAAAATGTGCACGGTTTTCGAGTTATTGCCAAATTAAAGGTTTTTATAAATTTTCACCTTTTTTAACACTGTTTGTGCTAGGATTCAGTCGGAAAGCTCTCGAACTTATTTTTTTTTAAATGTAGGGAGCCTGGGATAGTTTATTAAGATATCAAAAGTGTTATTTTGTCAATAACTAATGTAAATTTATGAAAAATATTGGATTAGTCTCGATTTAAATTATCAGTAAATCATTAATTTCAACTTTTGACACCTGCCGTGAAAAATTTTTACTAGAAACGAAACGAGCAAATGATGTTTAAAAATTGAGCATGTTATGCAGATTCAGAAATGGTACAATACAAGTATCTTACTGCGATAAGAAAAGCATTCAATAACACTTTTCCGATGCCGCAAACCGTCGCCGTCAGGTAAAAACAATGCCGTACGATGTGATATCGCATTTGAGGCCTAAACATCTTATTTTTTGCCAAATGCACGAGATCGAAAGAGATGGAAATAATGTGCATCTCGGGCTGGATGAAAGTTGATGACCAAAAAAAAACGGGTTTAACTTTCAATTATTTATTTTAATACTTAAAATTAGTTACAATAAATGTTCAAATTGTCTGCCTCGGACTCTAATACATAAATAACACCGTCTCAAAAAATTTCGGCTCAATTTTCTTAAGGTAATTCCCGATATGGTCCGGGCTGCGTCGAATACACGCTGCCGCAATTCTTCTTCACATCTTATTGGTTTTGCATAAACTTTATCTTTCAAACATCCCCAATAAAAAAAATCCAATGGGTTTAGATCCGGGGAACGCGGTGGCCATAAAATTGGACCCAATCGCCCAATCCATCTCTCGGGGAATGTGTTGCTGAGGTGTTCGCGGACTAGTCGAGCGTAGTGTGCCGGGCAGCCATCTTGTTGGAACCACATCCTTTGTCTCAGTGCCAACGGTGTATCTTCTAAAAGTACTGGAAGATCATTTTCCAAAAATTGAAGATAATTTGTTCCATTCAAAATAGCTGGCAGTTCGACCGGTCCTATTATTTGGCCGTTAAAAATGCCCGTCCACAAATTAATTTTGAATTGGTATTGGGACCGGTCTTCTCTTTGTTCATGTGGGTTTGACAGCTGCCAGCTATGGGTATTATGTAAATTTAGATATCCATCCCTTCTGCAGGCTGATTCGTCGCTCCACAGTACTTCATTGAAGAAATTAGGATTTTCCCTGTATTTCTGAGTCATCTTCCGACAAAATTCAACACGGTGTGCGTAGTCCGTTGCAAGTAGTGTTTGGACGCGTTGGATATGGTAGGGATGGTATTTATGACGATTTAAAATTCTTTGTGCCGATGATTTGGGGACTCCAGTGCGGCGTTCAATAATTCGCACTGAAGTTCCTGGCTCCGCTCGTACTTCTTCCAAAACCACGTCGTCGTTAACAGTCCGAGGTCTTCCTCCTTGGGTACTCGTTCCTGGTAGCCTGCCCTCGTGATAAGCGTTTAGGGCTCTTAAAATGACGTTATGAGTACAACCTAGTAGCCTTGTAGCCAATCTTGCGTTGTACGTAACATTGCCTCGACTTGAAACATGCCTAGTTTCACCGTAAATCAAGAGCATGTCAGCGTAGTCGCCATGAGTGTACTGGGGATCACGGTTTGCCATCGTTGTTGTCGTAGCAGTTCCACAAAGCAAATCAGAGTCCAATAGAGTGCCGAGTTGTCGTTTTCAGAGAAATCAGAGTCCAGAGAAAAGCCAAGTCGATAATAACACACAGATGGAACGCAGAGAACACGGGTGTCGCACGAAACGCAAGGTAACGAACTGATTTGGTTCGAAGGCTACTGCTTATCGTGCTACTTGTAAATAAACGGACAAAGCACTCTATCCATCCCTTTCTTTAAACAATTGGTAAAGCAAGGCAGGTACAAAGCCCGAAGTGGAGGGGTCCAGGTAGAAATCCACACGTGCTATTAGTCACCGATATCCTTCAAAAGGGAGATGAACATTATTTCCATCTCTTTCGTTCCCGTGCATTTGGCAAAAAATGAGATGTTTAGGCCTCAAATGCGATATCACATCGTACGGCATTGTTTTTACCTGACGGCGACGGTTTGCGGCATCGGAAAAGTGTTATTGAATGCTTTTCTTATCGCAGTAAGATACTTGTATTGTACCATTTCTGAATCTGCATAACATGCTCAATTTTTAAACATCATTTGCTCGTTTCGTTTCTAGTAAAAATTTTTCACGGCAGGTGTCAAAAGTTGAAATTAATGATTTACTGATAATTTAAATCGAGACTAATCCAATATTTTTCATAAATTTACATTAGTTATTGACAAAATAACACTTTTGATATCTTAATAAACTATCTCAGGCTCCCTACATTTAAAAAAAAATAAGTTCGAGAGCTTTCCGACTGAATCCTGGCACAAACAGTGTTAAAAAAGGTGAAAATTTATAAAAACCTTTAATTTGGCAATAACTCGAAAACCGTGCACATTTTACTGAGGTCATGTTAGGCTAGTTCGGCACCTCTTAAGCTGACCTACCTCCGGTGTCAATGTGGTTTACCGATTTTGGGACACCCTGTAGATACTCCTATGGGCTTATTAGAGAAATAAGTCCATGGATATCACAAGCGGCGGACAGTAGCTACCTTTAAACACCTCTTCAGAAATTATTTATCAGCTTCGGGAAAAGTCGGCCACTTTTTCCGTTAAGTTGCTCACCCATAGTCTTTAAATTGTGTATTGAATTGTACAACAGTAAAGCGCTCTTAGATTCCAAGATAATGCTTTAGTTTATTAGAAAACACAATAAACGTAATGAGAGCACCACTGGACGCTCGGTGCTCTCTTAAATACATTTCAAATGTGTTTACACATGTCATAGTGTTTTTTTTTTGTATGTACTTAGTTCACTTTGTTCCTTTATTAATTCCTATTTTTAATTGTCAAATTTCAAACGAGTTTGTGTCGCTGCGGCTAGATGGCGCCATTTGTCACGTATCTTTGCGTCTCACCAATTAATTATGACTCTATTGACTAGATGGCGCTTGTATCACTGACCTGCGTGTCTCTGTGTATGCTGTAGGTGGACCAGCAGCAGGGTTCCACCTGGTTGGAGTCCAGCCCCCAGAACTCCAGTTCCTCCTCGAAGAGCGGTCCACAAACATTTGTGGGGTAATGGAGCTTGCCGGTTCTGTAACAAGGAATAATTATATTTATTTTACTAGCTGTTGCACGCGACTCCGCCCGCGTAGAAAAATAAAACAAAGAGTATGTTCATCTGGAATAATGTAGCATTGAAATGGTGAAAGATTTTTATACACGCAAATCATTCCTCTTTATAAAATTTGTATAGAAGTATAGATTGCAAAAATATTGCCCTCCTTCTTCTCCAGTCTTAGAAAGAGCACGGCCAATGGAAATCAGATAGTAAGTTGAAAAGCATATCAGTGAACATTTATCCCATCCTACATTTGTGAGGGTGACTTAAATTCATAAAATACTTGTCTTACTTGTCTTAATACTTATCATACGTTCTTACCTATAACTACTTCTATACTAATATTATAAATGTGAGAGTAACTCTGTTTATCTGTCTGTTTGTTACGCTTTCACCGATAACCCGCTGAACAGATTTAGATAAAATTTGGGTAGGTACTTTTTGTCACGAAAAATTGAACGGTTCCTGAGGGAAAAGCGATAAACGATTTCTACGCAACGGAATTGCGAGAAACAGCTAGTATCTTGTAGATATTAATAATAATAATAATAATAATAATCACAGGACAATGTCACACTAATTGACCTAGTCCCAAACTAAGCTCTAGGCTTGTACTATGGGTACTAGACAACGATAAACATACTTAGATAGAGAAATAAATACTTAAATACATAGAAAACATCCAAGACTCAGGAACAAATACTCGTGCTCATCACACAAATATCTGCCCTTACCAGGATTTGAACCCAGGACCCCTAGCTTCGAAGGCAGGGTCACTCCCAACTAGGCTAGCGTGTCGTCAAATAATAAAAATGATTCAAGACAATTGGTCGAATATTCATACGCCTAAAGGAGCATCACCACTGAGAGCACTCTCGTGTAATATTTGAGTGGTGTGGGCGTAGCTGTGGTTCAAAGCACTAGATTATTCGACGTCGAATGCTCATTGCACGCGCATGCTCTCAGTGAGGACGCTCCTTTACAGTTCATGCTCAAATTCACCTGAGTTTAACGCGCCCGAGGCCGCAGGCAAAGTTAACACATAAACACACTAAGCTAATAAATAACAACAAGTCTAAAAAAATTTGCTCGTGTGGTTGCCGGGTTAGAATAGTGCCACTCCATGTCTTCCCGTGGATGTCGTAAGAGGCAAGGGAATAAGGGCTTGTAGTGCTGTTAGGCGATGGGCTTGCAACTGCCACTAATACACTAGTAAACTTCTTGGCCTGATTGTGCAAAATGTGGTTACAGAATTATCAACAAGTCTTTTTAAAGTTGTTGGTATTTCTGTAGCTCTGCCTACTCTGGGAATGAAGGCGTGATGTTATGTTTGTTTGTAAGTCTAAAAAATGGTCAAGCGGGATGTCGCTGATTCGATTCGAAATCAGTTCATTACAGTCATCACCTGTTTATGAAGACCTAATTCATTAAAAACCTGCACCAACTACAACGAAGATCCTGTAGCTACCTCCGACTCCATCATCAGAATTACTCCTAAGCCCCAAAATATAGCTTTGTCATCGGTTTTACACAATGTAATCCATGGTGTACTGCCTTTTTGCCGAATTACGTTTCGTCAAATTTCATTTAGCTATCAAGTTTTCGCTGAAGTTTTATTTGGCAAACCAATCTTTGGCAAAATTTTACTTCGTAATTTTTTATTTCGCTTCCTTTGTTATATTGCAAAATTTTATTACTTCAAATTTTATGTGGTAAATAATTATGTAGTAAATGATTTGCTAAGGCAAATAATATATTGTCAAATTTTATGTGGTAAATAATTAATTTTGAAAGTTATATCAGCTGCGTACTTTTTTGCGTAACCTTGAGCTTGAACTTGTCTGAAACAAATATAAATTGGATTAAAAAAGAAACTGCTCCCAGAGATAGGTAGGTTAGGGTTATTTTTATGACCCTAAAAATGAAACGGCTCCCAGATAACAAACTAGGTTAGATTTCATAATAACATTCAATATGTTGACATCTTAACAAAGACTCAGGTAATTATTTGTCTAAAAATAAAATATCAAATCATTAGTTGAGAAATGATATTAGTGCGAAACGTTGAGTTTGGGGAGTTAAGAATTTGCTAAATATTTTTCGTCGAAACATTAGTAAACCGTAATCCATGTCTGTTTGTGTCTGTAAGTATGACTGTGTGGCGGTCTATCCGTTGCTTAGCTTTCAAACTGACAAACGGATCTAGTAAGTTTTAAAAGTTGGTAAGAATATTTTACAGTGTCACACTAAAAGCTTACGAGGGTCAGACACTTTTCCTAAACCTTTTCGACATCCATCTTCGTTATTCATATCATTCGTGTACAGTCAGCAGCCGAAGTTGCTACGCAACCGAAGAGCTCAAAATGATCTGCAATCAACTATATTGTCAAGAGAATACGTCGAGCCTAGATCATTTTGAGCATGTTATTGTGCTTAGCTACTTTTGATGCTGACTGTACCTATACTCGTAGTACGGATTTATTTCCGTACGTCACAAACAGTCGACCTTCATATTAAAATAAATACGATAGGCGATAAATCTTCTCCGTTGACGTTTCATAAACAATATTTTATTCTATGACGGCAGTTTACCGAGGCACTCGTGTAGGGAACTGTTTAAGAAATATGGAATAATGACGCACTATTCACAGTATGTTTTTGATGTAATAATGTATACTCGTCGCAACTTAAATCAATTTAAACGTGTGAACATCCCCGGCAGGGTCACCCGGCAAACGGGCCGCCTCCAGCGAGTGCCGCGGCGTTTGGCGCTGCTCGACAAAAACCCGCGCGTAATAGGGCCCGCTTTCTATGAGCGTCTACCCGCAGACGTAAAAAACGAATCTTCAGACGCAAAGTTTGGTCGCCGACTTAAAAATCTGCTATTGATGAAATCACTATATTCTGTCAAAGAATATAGTGACGACTAGATAATATATTGTTAATTTATTATTTTTACTACTTTAATTTATATTCTTAATTGTGACATTTAAATTTTATTGTATTTTTGACATTTTCTGACTGTAGCATTTGAGCTATCTATATATTTTTTAATGTTTTATTTCTATTTTAAAATTGAGTACTTTTTGCTTTTGTACACTTTGACATTATTTATTTCTACATTTTTATTTTTACTTTATTTTTTTACACTGACGATCTTATTGTGAATTCATTATAACTATGCGACATGTAATAATGTAATTTCCAATACGAAATAAATGACTACCTACCTACCTACTCTAGTAGGTGACGAGATATTCAGAATATTTTGATTGCAACTGTATATGTATACGAATAAAACAGTTTTTTTTTATGTTAATGAGATGGCTCACGAGCACTCAGGCCACCTGATGGTAAGTGGAATCTGAGACCCATAGACATTTGAATTCTCAAGGCTATAATCCTAAGACCTCAATGCGTTGCCAACCCTGAGGACTAAGATGGAATGCCTCTATGCTAGTAATTTCACCGGTTGTCTTATCCCCACACCGGAACACAACAATGCGAACACTGTTGCTTGGCGGGTTGTTATGAGATTTAACAGTACCATAGTATAAATAGAAAGGTAATTCGTCTCCCGCCCTTTCTGGGGAGTCGCTGTCTTTCTGTTCCCTATTGCCCAGGTGCTATTGCGTCGTTGAGCGTCGCTCAATACTTAACTCATTTCAGAGCTTATACGATTTTGAGGGCAGAGCTGACACCGTAAACAAGAAAAGTAATGCCTAGTAATTTCATTGAAATAAATATCACAGGACAATGACACACAAATTAATCTCGTCCCAAACTAAGCTCTAGGCTTGTACTATGGGTGCTAAACAACGATAAACTTTTTTATATCGAGAAACATATACTTAAATTTATTGAAAACCTCCAAGACTCAGGAATAAATACCTACTCGTCCTCGTCACACAAATATCAGCCCTTACCGGGATTTGAACCCAGGACCCCTAGCTTCGCAGGCAGGGTCACTACCAACTAGGCTAGCGTGTCTTCATTTCATTATTTAGGTACAGAGTTTAAAAAAAACACAAATTTTCAGGCGCCGAGTTCCAAAATTTAATAAAAAAATCCATTGATGATAGCTGAGCGAGTCCATAGGAATACGAAGCGTTAGTATGGTTTGATTTTGACCTTTATTTCTCACTTATCTCTCATGTAAAGGGTTAATACGCCTGCAACCAAACAAGGCCTCTATTCTACTGCGTTGTAACGATATCGCATTTGACATGTTTTAGAATTGTTTATCTCACAGTCGCCATTACTGTAAATCACATCAAAACGTTGACAATACGGAAACACGTCAAAGACGATATCGTTATTACCATGCCTGGGATATCTCGGGGTATCTATACGAAAGTGATGTAGCAAAATGTTTTATCGACAAAAAATATATTGATGTTACTGTCAAAATCTAAATGTTATGCGACATTAATGAATATTACTTATTTTCTCCTCATTTTTAAATAAAAAAAGAAACAAATTAAAACGTGTACCTATTTATATGTTTATTTTAAAATAGTTTTCATGATATACATTCCGTTTAGATTGCCGTCTAGATAAAAAAATACCCACTTTAAACTGCTAAACGTTCTATCAACGACCACAGTGGCCAAAGGGCATTCTTTAAAAAATTATAATGAATCAAAGCCAATTTCTCATTTATGTTGGTTATTGAAATTTCCTCACCTTTTATAAGACTGTTTACTTTTTTCATGGTGTCATAACCAGTATTTAATTACTTCGACATCTTTTTTATCGATATCAAATCCCAAGAACTTACCCCGAGTTATCCCAGGTATGGTTATGTACTCGGTAAAACCATATTGCTTTTAATATGTTATAGTATTGTTAACATAATGATAGTGCCAGGCCGTAGCCATAAGCTCCGACTAAACCGGCTTGGTGTGTCCTGTTGAGTTCGCTTGTGGTGGCTCACGGCGCGTACGGTCGAAGCACGCACACATGCAAGCAAGCGATATACCTTTGTAGATGAACTACTGTTTATACTATGACAGTAAGTACACTTATTACAGCCCTGCTGACACGAATATACTTGGAAAGCATTAATAATCTAATATTACTGCCCTAGGGGTTGATGAGTTCCTATTTAGAGATTATGTTTACGGTTTTTGGAAGAAACTATGTGATACAGAATTATAGTTATGACATTTAACGAAAGTGATCTCATTCATATTACCAAGTGGGTATTTAGGTTAAAAAACACACTCGTGTGATGCAGGAATGAGTTGAGCAGGTTTACCTGACTTCCCTTTTAATAGATTTGAGAACACCATTTTTAGGGCTCCGTAGTCAAACTAGGAACCCTTATAGTTTCGCCATGTCCGTCCGTCCGTCCGTCCGCAACCTAGCGCAGAGACTCTTAGTACTAGAAAGCTGTAATTTGGCATGAATATGCATATTAGTCACGCCAACAAAGTGGTACAATAAAATGTAAAAAAAATACCTCCCCTACACGTAACGTGGGGATGTAATTGTGAAAACAACTTTTCGATTAAGTAATCCGTTTATGAAATAATAAGCTTTAAAGCGCTAATTTTTGTTACACTCAAGTGACCCCGTGAAATCTTAATTGGAAGAGCTTATAACGAATTTTAAAGGAAAACTATCACGACTAAGTAGACATGATTGGTTCTTGATTAAAAAAAACGAGTTCCTATTTAATCAAATAAATTTTATTATACCACTTTGTTGGCGTGACTAATATGCATATTCATGCCAAATTACAGCTTTCTAGTACAGAAAAAAAAAACAAATTACAGCTTTCTTGTCTCTGCGCTAGGCTGCGGACGGACGGACGGACGGACGGACATGGCGAAACTATAAGGGTTCCTAGTTTGACTACGGAACCCTAAAAAAGTAAAGTAAAGCAATACCACACGTAAACCCACACCATTACATTTTCCCACTCTGATCAAAAGGAAGCCGATGTTGGACGTCAGATATTTTTTCAATAAAGTATCCGTAGCGAAGTAAAGAATTTAATAACGCTGCACCACTTTGGTTCAACACGCACTTTGTTGCAGAAACGTTACGTTTAAATGTTGTAAGACCCTTGTATTTTCTAACTTTTCGAGCGAATATCCGAGCGTTTTACCTCAATCAATAAAATAAAATAATATTAATAAGTTCTTCCCAGAAACTTCTGAAGTGAAGAGAACCAGGGTTCCCATTCCAAAAGAAAAATAAACCTGTTAATTTTATCTCCGAAAATGATGGATGATTTTGGTTAAAACGGTGGAATGGACGCTCCAATTTCTGGAAAAACGCCTTTACCATGGATTTCCGCGACCCTTTTCCTTTGCTAATGTCAATCGTCAGACGTAACTTCAAATCACCAGTCTGTCTTGTGAGAGGAATCCCAAATATCCCAATACTGTGCTTTCTTTGTGGCTGCCAATTCATAACCTGTTTGCCCTACTTATGCTTACTATTAAAAATAAAAGATAAGCCATAAATAAAATCAGTGTTTTTTTTTAATAACTAATATGAATACTTAATTATAAAACTGCTGAATCGAAAATACAATCTATAAAAAGTGTAGTTTTAGTTAATGACAAAATAATATTGCGAGACTGTCCAGACTGTCTAGTTAACATCGTGTGTCCAAAAAACAGCAAGATTATCCCCGTCGCTGTCTAAATCCCAGTGGGTATCCGCTTCCTTCAATTATACGGGATTTAACGAACTGTGAAATCGCCGTCGAGCCAGCGAGCCACGGCGTCGCGTCGTATCTGTTAAAGGTGACACGACAAACATTGTCACTTTCAATGTTCAAGATGCTTCGTTCATATTCTAATCACTATTAAGGGGCGCCCACAGCTTTATCGTGAATATAACATTTTGTCACTTTGGATTAGGGTGACACGGCAAACTGTTGCTTTAAGCGTGTCGAACCTTAATCAGGTTGAACTGGCTAAATAATATTTATCTCAGTTAAGTAACACACCACAGACGTTGTCACTTGGATTGTTTATGGTGTTTTGTTCATATAATTATTATTAAAATTACAATTGAACAGCGCCAACGGTTTTATCATGAAGATCGCATTCTGTCACTTCAGATTAGGGACTAAAGTGACATTTTACTCCCTGGGGAATAAAGTTCTTTTTTTTTATTTTTATTTATAAAAACTTTGGAAAACTACAGCTACATGTTGCCGTTTGATGATGTCATCTTTGTCATCGGCGTGCGCGGTGAAGTCGGTGATGGCAGGCTGGGGCTGGGCATACAAACTCCACCGCAAAAATCTTCGTTTCGAAAATGTTGTCTATGGACTATTTGTTATTTTATAACCCCAAAAACCACCTTGTTGTCGTCTCTTTCTGCATTACAGTAACGGGTGACGAGTAAAAATGATAGCGCTATTCAGTTGTAATTTTTACGAGTCTATGTTAAAACTATTATAATTTTGGATTTATTTTCTCACAATCGAATTTAACTCTTGAATGACTGGAGGAATGAAAAATATATTTAATTAGTTAATTTACTAAAGGCTGTGTTTATTAAGTATTTCAACGAAGTTTCAAATAAGTACCTGTCTTTGTCACTAGGGAGATTATATACTTTGCTCAAAAATACTATGCAAACCCAACATGAAAAAGACATGAAAAAATATAATAATAATATTACTTTTCATTATATATTTTTTCTTGCGTTCGAACAAATATCTACAACAACACAATAATACATTTACACACACACACTCGCTTTGCTCGGGTGGATAAATATCTAAGTGTCATAATGGCTTACTTTAATCTCTTGTTGAACAATCTACTATTATTTGTGTACTTTGTCACCTCTTAAAGCGTTTAACTTTTGTCACTTCAGTGCTGGTCTTCATAACAAAATGTATTGAGTGTTTGTACTTAAACTGTATTTAAATAGGATCATGAAAAGCTATTACTTAGCGCGAATATTTGTTCCTGAGTCTTGGATGTTTTCTATGTATTTAAGTATATATTTATCTATATAAGTAAGTTTATCGTTGTCTAGTACCCATAGTACAAGCCTATAGCTTAGTTTGGGACTAGGTCAATTTGTGTGAGACTCCTGTGATTTATTATTATTATTATTTGGCGATGTCTTTGATCCTAAAATATACAAATAAACAGAAGTAGCATTTTACGGTGTGTCTTGTTGTTTTGAACAAATAACGCCTTTAATTCTGTTGAAAAGTTGTAAAGGTTCCAACAGAGTAAATAACGTGTATTTATTATCAATGGATGCTGAACGAACGATGCCAAAACATTTTTGGGAGTAAATAAATAACGGTAGCTAATAATAAGAACAACGTAGGATATTACTTTGTTTGATATGTTTACCGATATCCCTAGTAGTATTTTAGATTGGAGAAAAGGATATTTTTGTATAGATAAAAAACATTATAAAGATTATGTTTTAGAATTACGCTACCATCTCTTGTTGAGGCCGTAGCCAAGAGGCGTACGCTAACTGGGTTTTTTTCCTAGAAATTGTACCGTAAAACTACACAACTATAGTCCTAGCCTGCAACAATGGTCCAATTTTCGTCCTTACATTATCCTTAAAATATGATAGCTCACTGCTATTATTTCTGGGTATATAATTATTTGTTAATAACATAACATCACGCCTTCATTCCCAGGGAGGGGTAGGCAGAGCTACAGAATTACCAACAAGTCTGAAAAACCTTGTTGATAATTCAATAATCACATTTTGCAAAATCAGGCTAAGATTTCAGGTTGCAAACCCATCGCCTAACAGTACTACAAGCCTTTATTCCTTTATTATTTGTTAGGCCTAAAATAATTTGCTTTAAAGTCTAATCATATACTTAGCTATCATATTTTAGGGATAATGTAAGGACGAAAATTGGACCATTGTTGCAGGCTAGGACTATAGTTGTAAGGGTTTGGTCCGATATTTCAAGTGGATGGAGTTCACCTTTAGCCTCGGCAACATTGCTTATTATTTGGTCTAAACATGCACTTTGCCTTGTTACTACTATCCGTTTTGTTTTTAAACCAATCGCGTCACTGGTAGATCACGTCATTCGAAAAGTAACGTGATCTACTAGTGACGCTAGTTCAATTCCAAAATACGGACGAATAATTGAAAAAAAATTAAAGTATTTATTGTTTTTAAAAACAAAAGTTAGTTTCCTTTGCGTAGATTTCGCCATTTACAATGTTTAAGGTCGTTGCCGTCCATGTGGCGTTCGTATTTAGGGTTCCGTAGTCAAACTAGGAAACCTTATAGTTTCGCCATGTCCGTTCGTTCGCCCGTCCGTCCGCAGCCTAGCGCAGAGACTCGTAGTAATAGAAATCTTTAATTTGGCATGAATATGCATATTAGTCACGCCAACAAAGTAGTACAATAAAATTTAAAAAAAAAAAATTTCTTTTCTTCTACACGTAAACCTGGGGATATTTTTTTTTTCTCGTCTGCCCTATAGTATGGGGTGTTGTTGGATAGGTCTTTCAAATTTATTGTGGGTTCGTGAAAACAGTTTTTCGATTAAGTAATCGGTTCATGACATATTAAGTTTTAAAGCGCTAATTTTTGTTAGACCCCCCCTCATACACCGTTACAAATACTAAAAATCTGAAAAAAAACTTAAATGAAAGAGCATAATATAATTTTTTTTAAGGAAAACTGTCACGACTAAGAAGACATCATTGGTTCTTGAAATACAGGCGATTAAAGTGTTTACCTACTAAAACCATCTAAGACGGCACCAATTGACTTTAAATAGAAAATTAGTTATTATTTGTTGATTTTTATGTTTGTAGTACTTGACAGCTTCGGAACTCTACACTGAGTATGGTCCGACATGCTCTTGCCCGGTTTTCCACCCTGTAAATTAAGTTTAAGAGCTGGTTGGGTGAGAGTTGAGCAGATTGTCCGATCTTGGGAGTTAGGTTAAAACGCTTGGTGACAAGTTACTAAAGTCTAGTTACCAAAGTTTAGTTACTGAAGTACTTGCCTCGTTAACGTATTTGGGATTAAATCCAATAAATCCGTGTAAAGTTTAGACGGGATTTTTATTTGGTAAAGAATTTGTATGTATCGTCGTGAATTTAAAATAATATATTTATGTAGCCCATAGAGGTATTGCTTATTTATTTATTGCATCAATCTAAAGTGCTACTAATCAAAGTTTATAAAAACTTTCAAATGAAAATTAAAACCTTAAAGTAAAACTAAACTAAAACTAAAAGGCTTAGTCTACAAGGTGTGTCTGACCATGGGGCTTTAAATGTAGGTATCGATTCTACTCCTCAAATGCTACATCTTTTGTTCTACGACTTAGAAAATAACTTAATTTACAGTAAGTTATAGGTGATCAAACTTTCAAACTTTACTAGTAAAATCAGTGAATTAATTTATTTTTAATGAAAAATTAAACCTTATTTTTTTAAAGTCGTAGAACAAAAGGAATTCTTTTTGAGGAGTAGAATCGATCTCTACATTTAAAGCCCCATGGTCATACACACCTTGTATGTAAAAATGGGCCCTGTGGCATTGTTCTAAAGATGCCGGCAGCATTTCCTCGCTGAATAGTTTAACTAATGCGTTGACCGAGGGAACTGCCTGCTAAGATAAAATGCAGTATCTTAGACAAAACTGCTGTAGCAAATGCAGCCTTATTACCAAGGGGATAGGATTGAATTTGTTTTGGCTATTGAGTTTGAAATACTGCCTATTGGCTTATGACAGCAGTGCTCTTCTCTCTTCTAGCCTATTTAGGTATGACTGAAATTTTATTTTGAACTTCCGTACGTTGCCAACCCAGAGAACTAAGATAGAATGCCTCTATGCTAATTGTCTTATCCCCACACCGGAACACAACAATACGAACTCTGCTCCTTGGCGGTGGGATAAAGGATAAGATGGTGTTAGCGACTCAAAGGCCTGACGGAGTCCTACAACTACTAAGCAATATATATTTTAACAAAATTTAAGAATTCGTCTGAAATTGGTATGACGACACGTTAGCCTAGTTGGGAGTGACCCTGCCTCCGAAGCTAGCGGTCCTGGGTTCAAATCCCGGCAAGGGCCGATATTTGTGGGATGAGCACGAGCATTTGTTCCTGAGTCTTGGATGTTTTCTATGTATTTAAGTATATATTTATCTATGTAAGTATGTTTATCCTTGTCTAGTACCCATAGTACAAGCCTAGAGCTTAGTTTGGGACTAGGTCAAATTGTGTGACATTGTCCCGTGATATTTATTGATTTTATGTGTGTGAGCAAAGCATATAGAAAATAAAGGTCTAGGATGTATCGACTGAGAGACTAACTCCCTTACATATAAACGTGGAATAACCGTAGGGTAGCTTATGCCATGCTTTATCACCAGACATAGAAGTTTTTGTGGCACGAATAATATTGTCCTAGGGACTTCCAAACGATAATAATTTATCGATAAATTGCACTTTCTTATGAATGTCAATTATATATGAATATGACATAACGTATAATATCAACATGCAATTTCCATACATCGTATCTCAAAACTTAAAAGTGGCATAAGTATAACGTTAAAAATAAATAATTATCTACCTACGATATTTTTAAGTTTCAGTCTTTTCCATGCATTTTTTCGAAAACTAAGTAGGTATTATATTAGAGTATACTATTAATACTATTACGCTACACTATTTCTTACAATTTACCTAAATATGCCTTTGTTGCAAGGCACTCTTCGTTTAGGCTTATTTTGTATGAAAATCGATTGAATTTCATCAATGGGTAGTGATCAGCATTTTAGTTAATTTATATTCAATCCGATGAATGTAATGACACTTTATAAGTAAATGAAATGGTTATCGATAAATTTAATACCGGAAGGAAGGAAGTGACGTTATTGCCACAAAAACTTCTGTCTGTTTATCACTTTCTGTCAGATGCAAATGTCACAATTACAGATAAGAACTAAGCATAGCAAAAGCTACCCCTCGGTTATTCCACGATTATAAGTAAGGACATGAAAAATAATTTTAAAATCTTTTCAGCTATGTTCAACCGCCTGCAATTTTAAACACGTAGACATCGTATATTCATAACTTTTTGAGGACCGAACTATTTCCAGGAATTAATATCTCTCGCCCGCTTCACGATTTCGTGTCTCCCATGATTTAGTTCATATAACTTTTCGCTATTTAAATATTATTTGCACCGAATACTGATATTGGGGCGTATGTTTGTATGTTAACACTTTTTTAACAGGCTAGTCGCTCATAGTGGCCACAATTGACCACCACGATCACTGTCGAGAGTGCACCGGCTAAGAAGCAGAAACACTTTATGATACAAAACAAACAATCAAATACATAACATCACGCCTTCATTGCCAGGGCCACCTACGGTGCAACACTGTCACTTTTGCAAAATTTTGAAAATTGAGTTAAGTATGCCGTAACGTCGCTTTAAGTACCCTGTCCTTGAAGCAACATAATAAATAAGCTAAAAGTAGCAGTAATCATATCAAACAATCGCCTTTTCTAGATCAGACAGTATAATAATTTTATACCACACTAAATCTTTAAATGCTTCTCCTGGAAAAATGCTCTTTTGCATAAGTGACAGTGTTGCACCGTAGGTGCGATATATATTTTATGTTAAGGAGAAGGCACACGAGCCGTCAGGCCACCTGATGGTAAGAGGAATCTGAGACCCATAGACATTTGAATTATCAAGACTATAATCCTAAGACCTCAAATGCGTTGCCAACCCTGAGGACTAAGATAGAATGCCTCTATGCTTGTAATTTCACCGGTTGTCTTATCAATGATGCACACAACAATGTGAACACTGTTGCTTGGCGGGTGGTTAATGGATAAGATGGTGGTAGCGATCGGGACGGACCCTGCACAGGGTCCTACCACCTCTAAACATGCCAATAAATCTAAGAATACAATATTTACAAATTAAGAATCTCTGACAACTAACCTTTGGGTGAGTGAAGAAACTAAAAAAATAAAAAGTGGCAACTTACTTCTTGACCAAAAAACTTTTTGGATGGTTTACGCTTAAGCCCTTTGTATGACTGTCTATCTGAAAATTGCAATTAAGGCCGCAATTCAAACATGACTTTAAAGTGACGAAGTACTAACGTAGTGTAACGAATTCACGGAAAGCAATTTTTGCTCAATAGTATTTTTTGTACGTCGCTTGGTGAATGAAAAGGTACTACGAGCTCTGAAACCAGCTGAAAGAGCAATACGGAATATTTACCTCGTCCAATCAACTTTGGATTAGGCACATACGAGCATAGTTTGTTGAAATTGCACTATATTGCCACACCAAGAGCTTTCATTTGATTGATTAATTTTTCGACATATTCCTGATTGGACATATTTTTATTTCAACACGTTCTTATTTTGGACGCATCATGTTTTCATTGGGATGTCAAAGTACTTTCTCGTTACAAAACAATTATATTTTACAAAGAGTAAAATGACTTAAACAAAGTTGTACAAAGGATGAACTTATCCTTTCAAGGGGTCTGTCCCAGTTAATTGTTGGGCAAGTGAGAAAAAAATAATATAGCAACTATAGACAAAAACTAAAGTACAAAATATAGACGAGAGGGAACAATAGA
Organism: Acleris holmiana; assembly: GCA_949316455.1. Taxonomy (NCBI): domain Eukaryota; kingdom Metazoa; phylum Arthropoda; class Insecta; order Lepidoptera; family Tortricidae; genus Acleris; species Acleris holmiana. The sequence continues at coordinate 3,856,815 of OX438777.1, read as the reverse complement.
AACCAATAACTTTTTTGAAGCAACTTGAAATATATTATATTTAAATAAGCATATTAATATAATATTATTATTCACAAAATAAACACACTCGTCGTACATTTTTGTATAATTACATAAAAAAGTTATTCTAAATAATACACACTACAGTACTTATATAAGGTAGTTAATTATTAATTTAAAGGAAGAATAAAGATACACTAGTTGGTGAGTGCGACTCCGTCTGCGTAAAAGTCGTTTATATAGAATAAATAAATAAAATAAATAAATAGATATCAGGGGACAATCTCACACAAATTAACCCAGTCCTAAACTAAGCTCTATCATTATACTATGGGCACTAGACAACGATAAACATACTTATACAGAGTATTTTTTTTATCAATGCACAAATTTTAACACATGATATTGTATCGTTAATATAATATAAAACGAGAATAAAACGACAACCAAAAAAAATATTTTTTGTTGCAAATTATCTCTCTTTTACCTTCTCGTGTGGACACAAAGTCACACTAGAAATGATGACATGGGTTGTCAAGCTGTAGGTATGCGATACACTGTATTGATATTCGAAATTTGAAATTTCATGTACAGCGTATTAGACAACAAGCCCCTCGCCTACTGATATTCTAAATTTGAAATTTAATTTATTAACTTACTTAACAACACTCCCCTCTCCTCGCACCCCTGCATTAGAGGGTCCATGAATATCGTTAAGTTAGTGGAATCATTGAATCGGCAATATCTCTAATATTTTTTAAGCTAGAGTAAAAATAGCACAACAAACATGTGTTATTAATTATCAATAGCGAAGCAAATATAAAAATTTGTGCACCTATTAAAAAATTACTCTGTATAGAAAAATACATATGTACTTAATAGGCCCTTAATAGGAAATTTTGCCCATTTCGCTGATTTACGTGATTTTACTGACGTGATTTCATAGTTGATTTACTTCTACAAATTTGACACATTCAAATTTGTAGAAGATAATAAATAGAACACGAAAGATAATTTCGATTTTCAACTAATGTATGAGCTTCTTTTTTGTTTTTATTATTTTATTTTGATAAATCGACGTGAAACTGGCGACTTGTTTGTGAATTTTGCTGTAAGAGGTTTAGAATATCGCATATTCACGAATAATTTTCACGTCTAAAAGGTATAATAATATATTTTTTTAATTTATTGCTGTAAAAGTCGTTTAAAAATGTATGAATTACTAAATATATTCACACATTTTTAAACGTGTAAAAAAATAATAAAAATTGGCAAAATTTTATAGAAAATGGGCAAAAAATAGTTTTAAGTTTATAAAATTAAAACAACAGTAATAAACCTCAGTTCAAAATCATTCGATTACCTTAAAAACACAACCAAAAAATAAAAAATAGCATTCAAAACAGGACCAAAACAACCTAAATCTCGCATTATAATACTCGACAACAATAAAAAAGTAGCTCATTCATTCGTAACTCATTTATTCGATCATAACTTAAATGTCATTTCATGATGTGTGCATTAAAACTTATAGAAAAGCAGTATTTTAACTGTAAAATCACAAAAAGAAGCAAAACCGGCATAATTTCGTGTACGGCCTCTTAAATACATAGAAAACACCTAAGACTCGGGAACAAATTCGCGATCATCACACAAATATCTGCCCTTTCTGGGATTTGAACCCAGGACCGCAAGCTTCGGAGGCAGGGTCACTCCCAACTAGGCTAACGTGTCGTCAAAATGAGAACATCGGAAAGAGAGCTATGAATGAGTTTTACTGTAATATTATAACATTCCTACCCACTGACAATTTTTTGTTAGTGTAAGTAGGTAACCGGACGTTGCATTTAATAACACTTGACGTACGAGTATAATAATAATAATTTTATTTTACATTTTTTATCTTTCCCGCTGTAGTTTTAAAAATAAATTAATGGAATGTCTTCTTTAGTAAATAGTCTGCATCATTTTTTTATCTTAATATCTTTAATATTTTCATTATTTTGATTCTAGTATAGTATATTATTTCCACTTTCTCTCATAAGCATGATAGATAGATAAAAACACGCAAACACTTACTCACACACACACACACACACACACACACACACACACACACACACACACACATACACACACACTTACAAGCACAACGCAGAACCATGGGAAGTTAGCCACACTCTTGTTTCTATAATGTAAATGTATGTCCCCTCCTAAACTTCTCCTTGATCAGTTATTATATAAGAAAATCCCGTAATTGGCCTATGTATAAGCTTTCTGTATCATACCTATATTTTATCAAAATTGTGCTGTGGGTTTATTGAATAAATAAAAAAAATAATAAAAAAAAAAAAAAAAAAAAATACATGAGAATAAGTATGAATATGGGTTATCTATCTGAAACATTAAAAACATTTTTCGGCTGTTTCGTTTGTCCGAGCTGTCATAAGTTTTTATTTTCTGAAACCGTTTAACTTTCCTGGATTGTTATAAAACAAACATAACCTAATCTACAGATTCTGTAGGTATATGTATTTCTTTACACGTGTTACAAAGCTAATGGGATCAAAAAACACCGGCCAAGTGCGAGTCCGACTCGCGTACGAAGGGTTCCGTACCATTGTCGACATCATTACGACACGCTAGCCTAGTTGGGAGTGACCCTGCCTTCGAAGCTAGGGGTCCTGGGTTCAAATCCCGGTAAGGGCAGATATTTGTGTGATGAGCACGAGTATTTGTTCCTGAGTCTTAGATGTTTTCTATATATTTAAGTATATATTTCTCTATATAAGTAAGTTTATCGTTGTCTAGTACCTATAGTACAAGACTAGAGCTTAGTTTGGGACTAGGTCAATTTGTGTGACATTGTCCTGTGATTATTTATTTATTTATTATCTCTAAAAACGGCAAACTAATCACGTCTGTTGTATGGGAGCCAGCCTTAAATATTTGTTTTATTTTAATTTAATTATTTATTTTCATAGTGAACCTATTACTTAATATTCTGTAAAAATTAATGCGTCTACCTGTTGCCGTTTATCAATATCGAGCAAAAACGAGTAAATAATGACATTTTAAATAGTTATTTTTATTCTAATTTTTAGTACTTGTTGTTAAAGCAGCAAAAAAAAACATCATCTGTGAAAATTTCAACTGTCCAACTATCAGGGATCATGAGATATGGCCTGAGGTCCTAGTCAAGATGCGTTTCGATTCGTTTCGTTTTTAAACCAATCGCGTCACTGGTAGATCACGTACTACGAGAAGTCACGTGATCTACTAGTTAGCGAACTGGCTAGGGCCTCTGGTGACAAACGGACAGACGGACGGACGGACGGTCAGACAGCTTAGTAATAGGGTCCCGTTTTACCCTTGGGTACGGAACCCAAAAAAAAATTTTTCTAACTTATGAAAATTCGCACAAATAAAACAGCGGGCGAACGTCGAGGTTACCATGACCATGAGAATGAGTATCAAAATGTCGACAATACAATAAAGCTACAAAAGCAATAAGGTTTTCCCGCCTAGAATCCCGGCACTGTACGTTATTTGAAAGCACCGCTATCTCTGTAAAGTGCCTCAAACTCAAACCCACTATTTAGCGTAACAACGGAAACAGTCGCTTTGTCCTAAAATGCCCTTTCCCAATGCGGGCCGAACTGAAAGCCAATCAGCTTGCGTCACAATCACAGAGCGGAAACTTTGCTAACTCCCTGAGGTAGTTATTAGTCTTTGGTTATGTTATGGAGAGCCTATTGTTTTTCAGGAAGCCTGCGAATGAAAATTCTGCAGGTGAGATCGAGGTCAAATGTTCACCTATCATACATACCAAAAACCATTTTTGGGAAAAAAACCAGAGTACCTGTCAAATAAACTGAAGTGGATGCATCGAGAGCTCAGTAAGATCTACTCCATGCTGGATGGGAGCGTCGCCGGGCCAGTAACCTACGGGTCAACCAAGGGGAACAGGGCGGTATGATCGGGAGACTGATCGACCGCCCGCCTGCTCCGGCCGGGCGTCCCCACCCGTCATCATCATCTACTCGGAGAAACACTCTACGGATTCCTTATAAATCGGCTGGTCTTAGGATAGGGTTTACATATAAGACGGCTGAAATATGAAACACCATACCACCACCGTTGAGAATAAGATGACTGTTTATGCATTTAAGCAAAAATTGAAACGGTTCATCATTGCACAACAATTTTGGCCGTCAATTTAAAAAAAAATGATATGCCGTTATGTAGGTATCTTTTACATATTTTTGGCTATTGTAAGAACAACTTTTTGACACTGTTATTCATTAAGGTTGGTAAATATTCGGTACAAAAAGGAGAAAACAGAAAACCAGCGCTGCGAAACTGCAGCCAGCACCTTTTGCTGCAGTCAAATTTTCTGTGTGTTGTAATTGCTGTAATAATTGTGTCCTACAGCAATAAATATTTTTTCATTTTATTTCATTTCATAAACGAATAAAACTTACAAAGAAAACGAGTGTGATTTAGACCACACGACTGAAGTAAAACTTTTCATAACGCTCTCGTCACGCATTCACCAGCTTACTTCCCACGAAGCGTGCATACAGTTTTACTTTAATAATCAAGATATTACCTTTCGCGTAACGCTAGCAAACTCGCAACCGAACTACGACTGGGATATATATTATACTACACTCACTGCACCTCTCTCTGGCCCCTACTTCTGTCTTCACTAACTAATATCTCCCTCTCAACTTCCGTTGGCCACGCCCGATCACACTTTTCGTAACGCTCTCGTCACGCATTTACCAGCTTACTCCCGAAGTTAAACGTAAAGAAGTTTAAATCCAAAAAACCATTGCTAATAGTTACACAAAGATAAAAGTTATCTATTGCTTACATCAAATAGTAAACGTACCAATTTCACCTTACCAATCTACCAGTCCTACGCCACTTGGCTGTTATCGGTGCCGTAATCAGAACTGTCAAAGTTGTTGAAAGGATCTAAATAAATCAATAGTTGGCCGATATTGGACTGCGGTTCAGTTTGTAACTGGGGTGGGCGGTGACAGACTGTGTACAAATATATATTGTAGGGTAGATATAGGACAAACTATGTGTTTTTGTTATCTGTGGTCGCCTGAATTTTACCATTCTCAAATTATATTGGGTATATAAGTTAGTTCGTCAGTTATTTGTAAAGGCAATAACAAACATCAAAACTTCTTAGCCTGATTGTGCAAAATGTGTTCACAGAATTATCAACAATATTTTTTTTAAGATGTTGGTAATTCTGTAGCTCTGCCCACCCCACTTTGGGAATGAAGGCGTGACATTGTGTGTGTGTGTGTGTGATTTTTCTTGTAAGGTTTCGTGTAAAGGTTTTATATATTTTATTTGCATTTTTTTCTCTTTGATTTCAATAAAGCGTGGCTTGACCTTAAATTCAGTCTTCAAGTTCTTTAAGCTATAAAACTGGTAAAATAAGTTTTAGATCTCTTAATAAGTATTCGGCACCTAAAATTGGACAAATTATTATAAGTAAATTTGCAGTCTGTGCAGGGTCCGTCCGGATCGCTACCACCATCTTATCCATTAACCACGCCAAGCAACAGTGTTCGCATTGTTGTGTTCCAGTGTGGGGATAAGGCAACCGGTGAAATTACTAGCATAGAGGCATTCCATCTTAGTCCTCAGGGTTGGCAACGCATTTGAGGTGTTAGGATTACGGTCTTGAGAATTCAAATGTCTATGGGTCTCAGATTCCACTTACCATCAGGTGGCCTGAGTGCTCGTGTGCCTTCTCCTTAATATAAAAAAAAGTCCTCAGATTGTAGTCTTGAGAATGCAAATCTATGGGTAACAGATCCCACTAACCATCAGGTGGCCTGTGTGCTAGTTTCCTTTCTTGATGCGATAAAAAGATATAGACGTACTATATTCAAACCCATAACTTAATGACGAAAATGCCTAATGATCAAAATGCCTAATAACCAAAATGCCTAATGATATGTCTAAAGATTGATATGTGTAATTAACCGTGTTAATAGAATTTGATATATAGTTACCGTGTACCTACTCGTATGAAACGTAGTTAAGCTCTAATGTACGTCGTCGCTTGTATAACGGCCAATTAAAATTAATTTCACAGGACATTCAGCGCCACATAACTCCCAATCGAGTTCATTTTGTATATAACATTATAATCGAGGCACTCATTTGTTGATACTCGTTACTAACGTGATCCGATTTACCAGTCACTTTGATTTTTTTTATTGATTTTGAGGTTACTATCGGCTCGAAACTAATGCTTTTTAGGTCTGACCAAAAATTTCATTTCGTAGATTACTGCACATTTCTGATTGATCTGTTGATTTCTGTATTAGTAAATCGTATAAGTTATAATTACTATGAAATAGACTAAACCCTCATTAGGAGAGATTTTTCTTTAATTCTTCATGAAACCTAGCTGACAACTATTCCGATTAAACTAGCTTACTTAAAAAAGCGCATTCAAATCGGGCCATCCGTTTGGGAGCTACGGTGTCACAAATAAATAAAAAACAATGCTTTATTAAGTGACACTAGGTTACAATATTGGCAGTTGCAACTTTTTAAGTGTGTTAAAAGAACACTGCTCTTCCAATTGATGGTGGCTTCATATAGCATAAGGCATAAAATAAAATAATAAGTTACATCGAGCTATAACTAATCTTGTATTTATACAATTAGACACAAAGATATAAAGTCACGCAATATTATAACACCCCTTTTTTATCGGATTGTCTAATACAATTGTTTCAATACTATGTGAAAACTATTAAATAAATTACAGATTTCCAAAATCTAAATTCAAATTCAAATAACTTTATTCATAAAACATAGGTATGTAACGGCGGCTTACTTAGGATTACTATGTTTTACCGTTAGGCATACAATTAGCATGCAGCAAACATCCTTACAAACGAAATATACATTTAGACGACTTGAAATCGTACATTTACAACCTAATTATTTTGACCAGGAACTCTTATTAACTGAACCAGTGGGTACTAGTTTGGCAGGTTTATCGGTCCCCTGCGGTTTGTGGCTACTTCCCGCCCTAGTTTTCTCTCTCTACCTTTTTCTATAGATAAAAAAGTGACAGAGTTACTGTCAGCTTGATTTATATACCTAATAAAAAATACGTGAATTACATTTGAATATTTCTTTTTAATTAGACATGAACTGGGCCTCTATTCTAAGCGGTAAAACAACATTGTTTTTAACACGTTAAAGTTGAAAACAATACGATATCATTGTCAAAAGAAATATTGTTTTACGAAGTAGAATGGAGCATTGTGATTAATTAATCTTTCAGTGCAGTCACCAACAATAATAATTTACCAGCACGGTGTTCGAAATTGAGTCACACACTCTTATGCTTCTACGAGGGTGACACTGAAAGTTTTTAGAACTGGCCACTTGTAAACAAAATAATTAAAAAAGAAGTTTAAATTTTGAAAATAGAACTCTTTGCCAATACTGTTGAGTATAAATTTTATTCATTTGTCATTTTCTTACGATCTGGCGGCAAATTGAAAATTGACTGTGTTACGTAAGCATGAATTTAACGGGGGAAATTTTTCGGGCAATGATTTTTTATGACTTTCAATATAATTTAAGTCAACAAGAAAGTTATGATAGACTACGATTGGCCTCTCTTGATGAAGCCTCATCTCGTGCCACTGTTTACAACATTGTTTAATGAGTTTAAACGTGGTCGCACGAGGAGGGACGAGTGGGCAAAGTGCTTTTCTCAGTGGTTCCATCGGATGCAGCAATGTATTGACATGAATGGACACTATTTTGAAAAGATTTAATAAAAGTAATAACTTGCTAGTTTACTCAGTTTCTGATTTTCTAAGAACTCTTAGTTTGACCCTCGTAGTAATAAAGACGTGTCAGATAATTTCGAGCCCAATACTACATATAGACATAAGCCATAAATTCGTAACAATAATTTGTTATGACCAAATAGGTATTACTTGACTTGATTGTTTTATTTAAAACAATAACAATATTGGATACTACTAATATTTCTAGTAATAATATGTTTTAATTCACTATGAGAACGCTTTCATAATTATTTTAAAAGGGTAGTTTGAACAGGTCCATTCGTCTATCTCTCATTAAAATAACACGGTATCTAAACCTTCCAATCATCCGTTTCCATTGTTATTCATATATGTAAAACGGTTATTTTAAGTTCAGTCAGAATTACTCGTATTCCACATTTTATCCGACTTTATCCGTATTTCAAATTTCGCCCATTCTGCGACTGGCATTCGAATTCGATTTTGATTTTATGTGGCGAAAAATTTGAATTGCAGATGTTTTGAACATGGTTATTATAATTGTTACGACAAGCACGGCACAAATAACAGTTATAATTTAAAAATATACTAAGTACATTCATAACAGTTCATAATGATTGTGTAATAATTGAAATTGAAAATAACTCAGCTTCTTCCCCTAACGAGGGCTTAAGAAGATTTTTCCTCGAAAATATTTGGACTTAACTTAGCTAAGGGAAATGATTAACAGCTGTGGATATAATTTATCAAGTTGTTGGCCGCGACTTCATCAGCAAAGAAGTCGTTTATCGCTCTTTTTAGGATCTGACCAATTTTCCAGGGGGGGGGGGATTGCCATTCCTTGGAATTCAAGCTTTCTTCATAGCAAATTTTATCGATTACGGTTCAGCAGTTTAGCCGTGAAAGCGTAACAAATAGACAGACAAAGTCACTTTGGATGTACCACTAGCTTTTGCCCGCGACCCCGTCTGCGTAGAAGTCATTTATCGCTGCTCCCACGGGGACTGTAAAACTTTCCGGGATAAAGCTTTCCTATGTCCTATTCCAGATTGTAATCTATCTCTGTACAAATTTCATCTAGATTAGTTCACTCGTTCTGGCGTGATTGAGTAACAAACGTTAATCAATTCAAAATTACGCAGCGCTATCACTATCACTACATAGTATAAAACAAAGTCGCTTCCCACTGTCTGTCTCTACGTATGCTTAGATTTTTAAAACTACGCAACGGATTTAGATGCAGTATTGCGAATAGACAGAGGATTCAAGAGAAAGGTTTAATTTATAAAACTTTAACCCGGAGCGAAGCGAGTGTGGGTCGCTAGTTAATAATAAAGTAGTAAAATTAACGCAAATCTTGAAATTAAGTTCGTGTTTTAAATACTCTCAAAGTTGAGCATTATACAGATACCAGTAGAAATAAATTCGCCATTTAATTTCGCCTTTCCCCAGGAACCTTTTAAATTGGTTTATTTACCAACTTTCTCAATCTTCATTTGTCCTGATGGACAGTTTGAGTGATGGCATCGGCGCCTGATCAGAAAGACGTTCTGATAAATTAAGACGACGAATCGACCAATTCTAATCTGCGAACACTAGAGTTAAACTTAGTGGTGATAAACATCAGGGTTCGCTTTTAGACAAATTGATGTAGTCCTGTTCTGTAGACTTGTAGGATAATGAAACATAATTAGATACAATATATTAAAAAACCGCCATCAAAAACGCAAAAAAAACCTTCTTTTAAAGTTGTAGCCACCTACCTAATAGGTTAGTCCAACTAAAGTCGGCTTTTTCGATGAAAATATTGTGGTCGCAGACTTCAGTTCGACTAACCTATTAGGTAGGTGCCTACAATTTTAAAAGAAGTTATTACTTGCGTTTTTTAAGGCGGTGTTTTGTTTTTTTTAACATTTATTTTGTTTTAAACTTTTATGTGATAAATACGCTGTTCCGTACTCCCACTTATGCAAAGCAATAGGCAAGCAACACCGCCGGAACGTCATAGTCTTATTTCAATAAGTAAATATTCTTCGTTGTAGTCGCTCAGTTATCTTCATCGAGATATGTTAACGCCACCCTTGAAATAGGTACCGTTGAGGAGATCCATTGGTCATCTGTGGTCTTCATCATCAGTTCCACTTCCCCAAATCATACTTTCTAACTCCAAATGCTAGATTTCTTACTAAAAATACTAAAATTGCTATATTATTATGTTTGCCTACAATATTTGAGTTCCCCCAATTTCTCAAGCAAAAAAAAATCAAAATCGGCCCAAATGCATAGTATTTGTCTTGTCTACTTGCCTTTATTTTTAAACTGTCAAGGTCATTTTCGTTAATTATTAATAAGGATTAATGTTCATCGTTTCAAGTTTTTAAGTGCAACCCTAGAGCTATGTAAGAAACGATGTGGCACTATTTTTTTGTATTATACTCACAGAACCTAGTGTCAAATGTAGCAAAGATGAAATTATAATTGAAAACAGGAACTTTTTAAAAGCTAACTCTATTAAAATCTTTTTGATTATTAATTAGGTACTGAGATGGTAAATAAACTCTTCTATGAATGGCTAAAGAGCTTAAACGCCACATCGTCTTTAAAAAGTCACAGCAGTGTTAAACTTTAAAAAACACGCTTACAAACAAAGTAACGCCATTCCGACCACTAGGTCCAAAGCGGGGGCGTAGGAAACACTGATAATATTCAATATTCTGTTTCAGTAAGTAAATAATAATACTTGAATTAAGCATGTTCTTTTTTCAGAACACATATTTAAAAAATACGTTTGAATAATGTTGTTTTAGTAATATTAAAAGTGCTTACCTTTAAAAGTTAAGCAGTGTAAACGTAGGACAATGACCTAGTAACCCAAATAAGAACCAAATTGCAACCAGCACAAATACACACAAAATATCCAAAACGATAACACAATGTTTATCTATACAGTCAAAAGCCACCGAGAACACAAAAGCAACCCCTCTTTAAGTTATTGGCACCTTCCAAACGTTTGGACAGCTGGCATATTAGAATTGAATACCGGCTTAACAAGTTAAACAGTACCCTATTTAGAGCATAGTATAGTCCATTATCCAACTAACACTAGTATCAACCAGGCTTCCGTAGTTCCAGAAATCAATAAATCATCCGTTGAAAACCATCTGGTCTAACGGAAAGCATAATTCAAAGTTGGAATTTTCCAGTTTTCAAAAGATCCGCGGAACAGCAATTCTTTCTGACACTGGCAGTAAATATAAATGAAATTTACAAGGGAATTTTCTATTTGGAACTTCGGAAATAGAGTTGTGAAATAAAATGTCTTTGAGGAGTTCACTACATATTTTCTACCGGTATATTTGGCTACGATGTTGTTCTATTCAGCCACTCAGTTTTTAATTCGTCAACGAATTATTAAATAACAATTCCTTACCGCCGTATTCAGAGACATTTTGGACACAATTAACTCGTACCTTTTTCAAACTTGTGTATAAAAAACGTCACTAAAGAAAGACTTAATCGTCTTTTACTCTATTATAATAAAGATAAAGATAAAGAGACATTCATTCGCAACATTATAAAATTTCATTACATAGATACAAAAGGAATAAGACACAGAGGAACTGTTGCGAAACGGCCCCAACTCAGCATTAGCTAGCCGTAAAGCCATCGCTTGTCTTCCGTTGGAACCGCTTGGTGAAGAGACCGAAAGTGGCTTTCTGAAAACACGGTCACACGTAATCCAATTTGAATGTACATACATACATACCGTCACGCCTTCATTCGCAGATTGGGATAGGCAGAGCTACAGAATACCAAAAACTCTAAACATGTCGATAATTTTGTAACCACATTTTGCACAATCAGACTCTAAGATGATTACCAGTGTATTAGTGACAGGTTGCCATCCCATCGCTTAAAGCTCCGTATCCACTGGAGGCAGCCTCGGGTTGAGGCTACCGCTCGATCCGCGGCAGCGCAATTGGAGACGCTGGGCCTTAGGTTGAGAGGCTACGTCTCCACTTGGGCTGCCGCGGGTCGAGCGGCTACCTCGACCCAAGACTGCCTCTAGTGGATACGAAGCTTTACAGTAATACAAGCCTTTATTCCGTTAGTCACCTCTTACGACATCCACGGGATGATCTGGAGTGGCACTATTCTAACCTGGCAACTAAACGGGTTTATTATTATTATCAATTTGAATGTATTTAACAAATAAACAAATAATGACAAGAGCACTTGACCGGTTTAAAATGTTAATTGTTTTGCTTTAGCCTCGTAAGTTTCGATGTGCATTAGGATGTACATAATCAAGGCAATTTATTTTAAACTACATCACAATAACAATAAAGTCAATTTTTCTTTGATTAGAAATTAAAATTGGTATTATAGAGCAAACGTTTTTGAACTTTATTTCCTCGCCGCTAGATACAAATTTCCTCTCACAAAAATCTTCCAGTTTCTAGTATGGCATACCAAAGGACCACGGGCAAAAATGTATGGAATGTGGTACCCGCCCCAATGGACATAGTATATTAATGGAAAGGTATTTTTATGTAGAGCAAAGATGGCCAGGGCGCTTGTCTCCATTACCTGTTCCTATTTGTGTGACCTATTCAACGACACCACCATCATTGCTATCAAGCGGGTACCAAAATGCCCGTTGTCCATTGACGCTTGTATGTTTTAGCGTTTTTGTGATGCCTACAACCATTATTAGCCCGTGTGGTTGCCGGGTTAGAATAGTGCCACTCCATGTCTTCCCGTGGTTGTCGTAAGAGGCGACTCAGGGAATAAGGGCTTGTAGTATTGTTAGGCGATGGGCTTGCAACCTGTCACTAATACACTATTAACTTCTTGGCCTGATTGTGCAAAATGTGGTTACAGAATTATCAACAAGTCTTTTTAGAGTTGTTGGTATTTCTGTAGCTCTGCCTACCCCACTTTGGGAATGAAGGCGTGATGTTATGTATGTATGTATGTACAACCATTATTAAAATTAATTATATTTTTATTCTGATTAACTATGGGTGTTCTTGATCTTCCAAACTGGGTTTCTAAACAAGCTTCCGGCGATACCCGAAAAGAAGTGTACTCTACAGGGTAGTTTTTTAATAGGTGCACAAATTTTAATATTTGCTTCGCCATTGTTAATCAATAACACATGTTGTGTTATTTTTACTCTACCTTAAAAAATATTAGAGATATTGCCGATTCAATGATTCCACTAACTTAACGATATTCATGGACCCTCTAATGCAGGGGTGCGAGGAGAGGGGAGTGTTGTTAAGTAAGTTAATAAATGAAATTTCAAATTTAGAATATCAGTAGGAGAGGGGCTTGTTGTCTGATAAGCTGTACATGAAATTTCAAATTTCGAATATCAATACAGTGTATCACATACCTACAGCTTGACAACCCATGTCATCATTTTCTAGAGTGACATTGTGTCCACACGAGAAAGTAAAAGAGAGATAATTTGCAACAAAAAAAAATATGTCTCGTTTTATTGTCGTAATATATTATATTAACGATACAAAATCATATGTTAAAATTTGTCCACTGTTAAAAAATTACCCAGTATTCAAAAAGCATTTTTTTTTATTATCAGAATAACAGAAAAAAGAAATCTTAATCACTCTCTAATGCGGTTGGTATATCTTGTCGCTTTTTCTCTCAGTTCTTCCTTCTCTTCCTCTTCCCAAAAAAAGTAAAGGTCTTCGGATAAGGAAAATTTGCCAAGCTGTGGTCAGCCGACCAAACAACTTGAATTCTTGGCTAATTTATTATACAACGCCGTGTTTTCATGCTTTTGTTAGGTAAAATGATATTCCTTTCTACTCTCGTACAACTCAAATGTGGAAAAAGCGAGAAACCTTAGTCCGTTTTTTAGGGTTCCGTACCCAAAGGATAAAAACGGGACTCTATTACTAAGACACCGCTGTCTGTCTGTATGTCTATTCGTCTGTCACCAGGCCATATCTCATGAACTGTGACAGCTAGACAGTTGGAATTTACACAGACTATGTATTTCTGTTGTCGCTATAATAACAAATCAAAACCGGGCAAGAGCATGTCGGAGCATGCTCAGTGGAGGGTTCCGAAGCCGTTAGTACTACAAACATAAAAATCAACAAGTAATAAGTAATTTTCTATTTAAAGTTAATTGGTGCCGTCTTAGATGATTTTAGTAGGTATAAACACTTTAATCGCCTGTATCTCAAGAACCAATGATCTCTGCTTAGTCGTGATAGTTTTCCTTTAATATTCGTTAAAGCTTAATATTTCATAAACGGATTACTTACTCGAAATACTGTTCTCAAAAACCCATAATATTTTTGAAATACCAATCCAACGACACCCCACCCTATAGGGTAGACGTGAAAAAAAATACATCCCCAAGTTACGTGTAGGGGAGGTACCCAAAAATTTTTTTTTTTTTACATTTTATTGTACCACGTTTGTTGCCGTATTTGCCGTTTTTTGCTCGATATCAATGTCGACAATAGGTAGACACTTGAAACATTAACAGAATATTAATTATATTTCAGTTTAAAAATAAATAGTAAAATAAAAATAAAATTAATAGTTGAGGGGGCCTCCAATTCGAAAAACGTGATTTTTTTTCTCGATCTAAATACAAGCACCGTGGTTGTTTAGATAATGGTACGGAACCCTTCGTGCACGAGTCCGACTCGCACTAAGCCGGTTTTTTGTTAATCTTTACAATCTATTTCACAACTGTAAAACTCCTTTCACGACAGATTGCATGGTTTCATAACTCTTAACCAAACAAAAAAGTGTTATAAGTGTGATAATGATACTTTTGTGTGAGTGCGTGAAAGTTCATAAAAATAATAAATGATAGTCCAACGGGTCATTTTTGAAAACAAATCAAATGCGAAATACCGTAACAACCAAGACGAACAAATTTACCGTTCAATTTTAATTTGAGAATTAAACTTTTAAGAGTTCTTTTTTTCAAAAAGTTGTCCCGCAGTTCGTTGATTCGTACCGGCGTTAAGTTGCCTCGGATAAGTCGGTATTTTATTTAACTTTAATAGTTCCTATTGCTTCCTCGCAATGCCTCTTTTTAACCGACTTCAAAAAAAGGAGGAGTGGAGTTCACCGATTACTCCGTCAATTTGTGGACCAATTTTGTTTTGATAGAGTTTACTTCCGAGGTGGTCCTATTGTCACCAAATCTGAATCTGATGAGGGGATCAGTGAGGAATTGACGGAACTCCTCAAATATTGTAGGCGATTTTAGTATTTTTAGTATCAAATCTGGCATTTTTAAAGGCTTCTGTTAAACTTCTTTTACGGCTGCACTCCAACTCGGAAAGTGTCAATTAAATCGTTCTTTAGTGACTATTTTTTATTGAAAACTTTATGATGATAAATACGTACGTTCCAATTTCAATTCACGCCATGTTTGCACCGAATGTCACAAGGATCGTTATCATATTCCTGTCAGTCAAATGACCAGCAAGAATAACGATAAAGACGCAGAAGAAGAGGAAGGTCCATCCGGATCGCTACCACCATCTTATCATTTAACATACCGCCAAGCAACAGTTGCATTGTCGTGTTCCAGTGAGGGGATAAGACCATATGTGCCTTCTCTGTGCCATAAAAAGAAAAAAAAAATCAACTTTGAAAAATTTGAATCGAGACTCTAATATACACAGAGAGACGGATAAAAGAGTTAAGCTTAAAACACCCCTTCTTATTTGGTTAGGGATTTTAATAGTAGAATGTTCAACAAGAGACTAAAGTAAGCCATTAAGACACGAGATATTTATTCTCTGCTCTTCACTTCGATTGCGAGAAAAAAATATCTTAAATTATAATGTTGTTAATACAAAAACTTAAACAGCCGTTAAAAAAATGTTTTGTTACTCTCAATTCATAAAAAAACTGTCACTTTAAACGTGTCTAAGGCGTGTCTTAGATTTTTGTAATAAGAGCGTAATAAATAGTTTTAACATACCTATACACCTTGAAAAAAATACAATTTCATAGCGCAATCTTTTTTACTCTCAACCCGTCACTGTGATGCTGAACGACACAGCTACAAGGTTGTTTTTGGGGGTTAGAACATTGCAAAGAGTCCATAGAGAACATTTCCGAAACGAAAACTGCAACATTTTCCAAATTAAATTCACGCTAATCTGATCATGTTTTTACTATATTAATGTTTGTTGTATTGCAGTGTGTTTTTGTCAAATAAATATTATGAATTTGAATTTGAATTTGAATTTGTATGCCCAACCCCAGCCTGTCCTGCAACGGCTCCACCGCGCACTCCGACGACAAAGGCAACATCATCAAATGGCAACATATAATATCTGGCTGTTTGTGGTTTTCCAAGGCTTTTCATAAAAAAAAGAAAAAGAAAAAGAACTTAAGTCCCTAGGGATTGAAATATCACTTTAGTCCCTAGGAATTAAATGCAACAATTTAGTCCGCCTATAGATACATGTCTATTATGAGTAATTTTAGAGCAAGAGAAGTGAAAAAGTAATTACTCAACATTATTAAAACAGCATCCATAACGAAGAAAAGACAGATGTAATATTAAAGATCAATCCAAACTTCTTGGCAAACTCCAGTTGTTGGTATCAAAGCTAAGAGCCCGAGGTATCCTAAATTTGTATCAATAAACGTAAAATGTATAATTCATAACGAATAACAAATGGTGCTTGAGTACTTCTTGCATATTTAACGCGTTTCCTTTCCATATCTCCGAAATTATGCGATTCTATCTCTTTCCAATGACAATGTTACAACTGAAGAGCGATAGAGGCAGGATGAAGAAAATTTTCAAATACCATGTCTTGTCATTCACCTGACGCTGAGAATATAATGGCTGAAGGGCATTGGCATTTACGGATGAGGAAATCATAAAGGAAAGAAGTTTTAGATTTATTCTGACGTATATACCGACCTGGGGCCCTAGCCAAGATGCAAACGCTCCTAACGATTTTCTTTTCTATCGCTCAAAATGTATGGGATGACATTTTCGTGCGTTTCGGTAAACCACGTGGTCGACTGTCATCCCATACATTTTGAGCGATAGAAAAGAAAAACGTTAGGAGCGTTTGCATCTTGGCTAGGGCCCATGATAGCACATTATATTTAATTCAAGTCAAATTTGAACCAGTTTCCGTCAGTGGAATTAACTGAAATTTTGAATATATTTGTTGGGACCCCGATTAAATTACAATGTTACGGCGACTTATTGTCTTAAAATTGGCATCTAGTCGATCCCTCGATTGAGCGAGCTGTCACGCTACTTCAGTGAAATGCAGGCACTAAAATGTTGTCTATACGCTCTGACAGGACTACTTAAACATGCCTGACAATAATTCATCCGTTGAGTTAAAAAAAAAAAGAGAAAATAACTTGACTAGGGTACTTACTCGAAACTGTCGTAAGTTTGTTTCAGGGATATTCGTTTAATAATCTATAATATAAAAATTAATCGCAAAATGTATTCGTAAGCGCATAACTCAACAACGCGGACCAATTTTACCAATTTTTTTTAAATGTTCTTTGAAGTCCAAGGATGGTTTTTACGGCGAGAAAAATTCGAATAATTTCCGGGAAAGTCAGAAATTTGCAGCGGGGCAAAGCCGCTAGCGGGCTGCTAGTAAGCTATACAATATACAGTCAAGACTGAAATGTACAGTTGTTATATCTATCTCTTACATCTCGCGGGTCATACTTACGTGTGTAAATGGACGTGCACGTTATCTTTGAGTGCGTGGTGTTAGCATAGTGTGTGCCGCCTATACGCGTTACTACAAGACATTAGTAATGGCCCGCGTTCGTGAGATAAAACAACTGTACTATGAACATACGAGTAGGTACACATTTAAGTTTGTCTGGTAGCCTGGGCGCCGTCTGTTACAACAAACTCATGTGGACTTATACATAGTTACTAAGACTCCACAATCTGTCTGTCTGTTTGTCACCAGGCTGTAACCGAATCGTGATAGCTAGACAGTTGAAATATTCACAGATGATGTATTTCTGTTGCCGCTATAATAAAAAATAGTAAAGATAAACAAAAAATATTTAATTGGGGCTCCCATACAACAAACGTGTTTATTTTGCCGTTTTTTCTCGATATTAATAACGGCATCAGGTAGACTAACATTGTGTCTAATGTTATACACCTAAATAATGTTACGGAACCTTTCGTTCGTGAGTTCAACTCGCACTTGGCCGGTTTTTTAGGGTTCCGTAGTCAAACTAGGAACCCTTATAGTTTCGCTATGTCCGTCCGTCGGTCCGTCCGCAGCCTAGCGCAGAGACTCTTAGTACTAGGAAGCTGTAATTTGCCATGAATATGCATAAAAGTCACGCCAACAAAGTGATACAATAAAATGTAAAAAAAACGGTACCTCACCTACACGTAACGTGGGGATGTAATTGTGAAAACAGTTTTTCGATTAAGTAATCCGTTTATGAAATAATAAGCTTTAAAGCGCTAATTTTTGTTACACTCAAGTGCCCCCCCCCAATCCCCCCTACAGCTTAAATTAAAATTAGCAAAGAACTTAAATTAAAGAGCATATAACGAATTTCAAAGGAAAGCTATCACGACTAAGTAGACATCATTGGTTCTTGAGATACAGGCGATTAAAGTGTTTATACCTACTACAATCATCTCAGACGGCACCTATTGCCTTTAAATAGAAAATTAGTTATTACTTGTTGATTTTTGT
This sequence comes from Acleris holmiana, assembly GCA_949316455.1. Classification (NCBI taxonomy): domain Eukaryota; kingdom Metazoa; phylum Arthropoda; class Insecta; order Lepidoptera; family Tortricidae; genus Acleris; species Acleris holmiana. The sequence goes on along the minus strand of OX438777.1, from coordinate 3,838,247 downwards.
TTGTAGTACTTAAGGGCTTTGGAACCTGAGCATGGTCTGCCTGGCTATTGCCCGGTTTTTTTTTATGTACTGTAATGTCCGTCACCTTCCGCGTTTTCGCCGAGCGGTCCCAACGGAAGACCAGCGTTGGCTTCACAGCCAGCACATGCTGAGTTGGGACGGTTAAGCTGGGTCCACACTACAGGGCTCCATCGGATTGGACTGCGTGGCAAATCTACAGGACTTGTTACGCTACATGAGTACAGTGTAAATCAAGCGCTCAGGATGGGTCACATCGCGACACCACGCCGTAACATGACAAATACCGTCCGATACTGATACCCCGATAACAGGGGACAATCTCACACAAATTGACATAGTCCCAAACTTAGCTCTAGGCTTGTACTTTGGGTAATAGACAACGGTAAACATACTTATATAGAGAAATACATACTTAAATACATAGAAAACATCCAAGACTCAGGAAAAAATATTCGCGCTCATCACACAAATTTCTGCCCTTACTGGGATTTGAACCTAGGACCGCTGGCTTCGGAGGCAGGGTCACTCCCAACTAGGCCAACGTGTCATCAATCAACGAAAACGGAAAAAGTTCCGTTGTGAGACGAAAAGTATCCTTACAATTTGTATTGCTAATTTTACAATTAGAAAGTGTGTATGTGTGTATGAGACTGTAGGGTGTGTAAGTGATGATTAAGAACGGTAAATAATAACTGCTGATTTGAAAGATGTATTGGACAGGAAAAAACATACAAATATCTGCCCTTACCGGGATTAAACCGAGGACCGCTGGCTTTGGAGGCAGGGTCACTCCCAACTATTCCACCGTGGCGTCAGTACGCATTGCAGCAATACTACAATGTTGTCTCTTTTCCGATTTTGAATATCTTCTTTCTTTCCTAGGTCCATTAAAATACATTTGAATAAGAAAAGCTCAAACCTAATGACTAAGTAAAGGCCTAAAAAGCACTAAACATTATTCACAGTTAGTAACAGTTGACTAACACAAATAAATTGCGTGCTATACACGAACACTGAAGCGCAATCAATCATTTTTAACGATGCGTTACGCAGATTTAGCGCCAAATGATACGGGTGACTACACACTGGGAATCTTTAGGACAGCAGTTGCGCATCGGATTTGACCAGTGGCCAAATCGGAAACGTAAGAAAATTATAAAAGATATTTATTGTAAATCTACCAGAGCTACCCAAGATACCACTGCTGATAAAAACGCAGCAAAAACTCATCAGTCCGTAATTTTTTCAATATAACTTGTGACAATGATAATACATACCTAGCGTTATACACATACATACATAGCATCGCGCCTTCATTCCCAAAGTGGGATAGGTAAAGCTACAGAAATACCAACAACTTAAAAATACTGCATATAATTCTGTAACCACATTTTGCACAATCAGGCCAAAAAGTTTTCTAGCGTATCAGTGACAAGTTGCACGTCCATCGCGTAATAGTACTACAAGCCCTTATTCCCTTGGTCGTCTCTTACGACATTTGTGGGAAGACATGGAGTGGCACTATTCTAACCCGGTAACCACACGAGGCATAACATTATATAAAGCAATAAAATATAAAATAAAATTAAGCGTACTTTTTTTAATCAAATCGGGAAAATACTGGAAAAGGGCCCAATCTTAAGTAACCGAAACCGACGTACATGCATGACTCGATGTATGAATGTGGAAGAAGCGAAAGAGATTTGCCAGGAGCGTAGCAGGTGGAAAGAGGTGGTCTCTGCCCACCCCTCTGGGAAACAGGGTAATATATCACTTTACAGAAAATCGATTCATCGAATATCTGTTCCCAGAACACTATTCGCAGAATGTCGTTATGACTTAGGAATCATTCATCGAACTTCAGTTGATCGCTGATACATTTCTTCGAATTACCTGTTACACCGGAATCGAATCATCGAATTTTACTTCACTATTTTATTTGTTTATCACAATAGTTGTTCATCGAATCACGTTTGCTATAATTTTGATTTAACGTAAGTTTCAGTTCCCAAATTTCATATTACACAGACAATCATTTCATCAGTGTTACTATACATTGTAATCACAACGCGCTCACGTAGTCCGACGTAGGTTAGGGTTATTTTTTTTTTATGTCCTGGAAGCCCGACACGCTTACGGAGTCCGAGGTAGGTTAGGTTTATTTTTTTTTTATGACCTGGAAGCCCGACACGCTCACGGAGTCCAAGGTAGGTTAGGGTTATTAAATAAAACGTAATTACATTCGTGGAATAGTTTTCGTCGATATGAAATTCGATGACAGGAATTTCGATAAAATGATAGACACCCGGGAAACAGGCGTGATTTAATGTAGGTATGTATGTAAAAATAGGCGTGTTAATAAATATGACGGAGCAAGACAACTACATACTTAAAACATAGTTTCAATCCGTTCTCCTACAGAAACCGTTTCCCGTAGAAGTTGTATGTTACAATGTTTATATGTTTTATTACGTTAAGTTATTTAGGATTCTGGTTAAGGCCTAGCACTTTAGTCTGTTAGATAATCCTCAACCTTATAGTAAGTTATAGACATCAAAGACTTCTTCAAGTAAAAAAACTACGTCGGGTAATTTATTTCGAAAGTGGACTTATAGGCAACACAATCTAACAATCTACCGGCCGATTTTGGCCTGTCAGCTTAACGCAGTAGAACATTAGAGACGTAGATACATAGCTTCCTCATCCAACTAATGGCTGCGTCCCTCTCGACCTTTCAGACCAACAAAAATGACTTAACTAAATAAAATAATTGTGTTATATTAAATCAGATAGCAAAAAGCCCAAATGCATTCGCTGTTATTTTTATAGATTTTTCCAAAAAATCCTCCGTAAAAAAAGGCCATCAAAATCGCAATGTATTCAGATTTTTTAGGGTTGGTTCTTATTAATTTACCGCCCATAATAATGTCAACGTAATTCAATTATCCCTCCCCCATCCGACAGCATGGCCACCCTGGCCTATTTATCACGCGAAACGGAATGATAAGCGACATGTTTAAAGATAACACTGTTTAAAACAAGAACCGGGAAGTTTTCTTTTGACCTTGGAGAGCGAAATAAGTTTGTCATATTTCGCACCTTCGGTAGGACAAGGGCGCAATTTCACTTTTAGTAACATTGTACATTGTGCCTTTGTTCTACCGGACAAGAGCACAATTTCCCCTTTAGTCACATTGTACATTGTGCCCTTGTTCTACCGGACAAGAGCACAATTTCCCCTTTAGTCACATTGTACATTGTGCACTTGTTCTACCGAAGGTGCGATTTGGTAATCTGTGGTTAATGTGGTTATCCATAACATACTAGGTGTCTCAAAAATCGACGTCAAGCCGGAAAATGGTGATAGGGCAGCTCATAAGCTATCGATTTAGACCCCCATGTATGTTCAGTGAGTTTTAGTACTATCGGAGATACTGATCATTTTATTCGGAATTATTATAATTTTTCCTTATGTCCATGTTTCAAAAAATCCTTAAGTTCATGTGTTATTTTAAAAACACCCCAAGTTCATAATGATTCTATCGATGTAAGAATCTTCTGAAAAAATATTTAAATAATACATGAACTTAAGGGTTTTTCGTAACATAAATGTAAGGAAAAATTATAATAATTCCGATTAAAATGATCAATATCTCCGAAAGTACTTAAAATCGCTGAAATCGATATCTTATGAGCGATATCACCTATTTTCGGCTAGACGTCGATTTTTGCGACACTCTGTAGGTGAAGAAATCTTATCTAAAGGACCTGCATGCGGATTACTATGAAATGGCTAAGCAATTCAATTTACGGTGAGAGAAAGAGACAGAGCTATATAACTGCTATAGCTCTGTCTTTTACGCTCATCCTAAACTGAATTGCTAACGCATGTCATGCTAACCCCTGGGCATAGATTCTACACAGTCAAAACGATATTGCCTTATACCTGTTTCCGTATTGACGAGGTTTAGATAAATCTTACGTAATTGTCAGTAATAGCGGCCGTGTAAAAAACGATTCTATAACACGTCAAGCGCTATATCGTTTTAACCCAGTAGAAAAGAGACCCAGTGGAGCTATACAAGTTGCATTCGACGGTCGAAAAATGTATGGAATTGACGTATATTTAATTTAATATAAAATACTCTTCATCCATTGCCCAGTTCGGTGAAGGTCGTTGTACATTGCGCTGAAAATATCTGACACGCGCTAAACCTTATAGCGATAGACACGTGTCATGTATTTTCAAACCCTATGTTTATTAAGTTGTTTTTGTTACTGATACCGTACAAAATCCCACCCGAATCTGTTTTGCACTGGACCGAATCTAAAAGGACAGATAGAAGTTTGAGCATTAAAATCGCACTAAAAGTTCGCGAACGTAACGTTCGGTGACACACGTTAAAGTTTGCGCATGCTTCAAAAACAAGATGTCGTCGACTGAGGAAGCTTTGTTATTTAGAAATTATATCGTACTTATCACATTTAAAACAAAAACAAGAAAGGACGAAATTGTCGAGTGTGTTAGCTTATGAAAAGATAGCGTTTATCGCTATGGGAGGTAGCTATCGCTTAAGGATCGGGCTGGGATTCTACAAGGTAATAACGATATCGTCTTTGACGTGTTTCCGTATTGTCAACGTTTTGATAACTCTTATGTCATTTACAATAATGGCGACTGTGACATAAACGATTCTAAAACACGTCGAACGCGATATCGTTATAACGCAGTAGAATAGCGGCCCTGGGCTGAGATTCTACATAGTAAAGCAAAAAGAGCATGTTGGACCATGCTCAGAGTAGGCTTTCGAAGCTTTTAAGTACCACAAACATAAAACTCAACAAGTAATAACTAATTTTCGATTTAAAGTTAATTGGTGCAGTCTTACATGATTTTAGTACGTATAAACACTTTAGTCGCCTGTATCTCAAGAACCAAAGATGTCTACTTAGTCGTGATAGTTTTTCGATAAAATTCGTTATATGCTGCTTCATTTAAGATTTTTTTTCAGATTTTTAGTATTTGTTGTTTTGGGGACACTTGAGTCTAACAAAAATTAGCGCTTTAAAGCTTAATATTTCATAAACGGATTTGTGACTCGGAAAACTGTTTTAAAAAACCTTAATATTTTTGTAAGACCTATCCAACAACATCCCTCACTATAGGGTCAACGAGAAAACAATACATACCCACGTTACGTGTAGCGAAGGTACCCAAAATATTTATTTTTACACTGTTCTACTACTTTGTTGGCGTGACTAATATGCATATTTATGCCAAATTACAGCTTTATAAGTCTCTGCGCTAGGCTGCGGACATGGCGAAACTATAAGGGTTCCTAGTTTGACTACAGAACCCCAAAAATGATATTGCCTTCCGTACTGTCAACGTTTTAATAACTCTTATTTAAGGATCGACCACACCGAAGCTTAACAGTGCGTAAATTACGGTCCGTCAAAATTGACGCCATAAAACTACTATGACCTATCTTTTGTTTATGCAAGCGCCGGTGTGACCGATCCCTTACTTGATTAATGGCGGCCGAGTTTAAATTAACACCAAAAGATGTCAAAGGCAATACCGTTTTAACCACTAGAATAGAGGCCTGTTGTAAGTAGTCATAAAACATCTGTAAGACCGTTCGACAACTTCATTTAAAATTGGACGTAACTAAGTTCAACTTTTTAACACAACTTCAAGCAAGAGGTGCTTTATAAGAGGATATTGTGAAGCGATGACCAAGTCGATGAGCTGTCAAAAATAATCTATACAGCTCCAGGTGATAACGTTTCTCACCCCCTTAATCTAATCCCATTTCCAGGATTTTTAAATATTTTGTTCATTTCATGAAAAACTAGTGTGTTACCGGCATGAGGGCTTTAAATGTAGGTATCGATTCTACTCCTCAAATGGAACTCCTTTTGTTCTACGACTTTAAAAAATGAGGTAAGTAATTTTTATTTTTTATTTTTCATACAAAATAAATTAATTCACTGATTTTACTAGTAAAGTTTGAAAGTTTGATCACCTATAACTTACTGTAAATTAAGTTATTTTCTAAGTCGTAGAACAAAAGATGTCGCATTTGAGGAGTAGAATCGATACCTACATTTAAAGCCCTCATGCCGGTAACACACTGTAGATTTGTGCGTTTCCGTATTTGTTTGAGGAATAACTGTATAAGCGAAATAATTGTCGTGAATTTTTTTCATAAGATATATATTATTATAAGCGTTTAAAAGGTGATCCTAACATTTCATAACCAACGTTTTACAAATGATCCATTTCACAAACATATCATTTGATAACTCGCCTTTTTCCGAAACTGTAAATAATTCTGGATTTATTTCAGGTTCATCGTGAAGAACCCTATAGGTTAAAAATGCAGGAATATTTGTAGTTAAAGAAAAAAAAGTGGGTTGGCAAATGAACAGGTTGCGGAACAATGCATTTGTCAAAGATTTGTCGGCGAAAAGGCAAAGAACCGTCCAAAAGTTAGTTCTGGGCCTCTATTCAACTGCGTTATAACGATATCGTTTTTGACCTGTTTCCGTATTGTCAACGTTTTGATAACTCTTATGTCATTTACAATAATGGCGACTGTGACATAAACGATTCTTAAACGTGTCAAACACGATATCGTTTTAACGCACCTGAATAGAGGCCCAGGGCTTCTATTCAGTGGGGCTAGACAAGGTGTATAGCGATTATGTTTCGATTGAAAAATATATGGAATTGACGTAGGTGTCACGTTACTATCTCGGTGGCTTACGTCAATTCCATATATTTATCAATCGAAACATAATCGCTAACGATTGTCGAATGCAACTTGTCTAGCACCACCGGTGCGTTAAAACGATATCGTGTTTGACTCGTTTAAGAATCGTTTATGTCACAGTCGCCATTATTGTAAATGACATAAGAGTTATCAAAACGTTGACAATACGGAAACAGGTCAAAAACGATAACGTTATTACCTTGTAGAATTCCAGCCCAGACCCCCTGCAAAAACACTATATCGACGCTTGATAGGTGAAATGGGATAAGCGACATTTTTTGTGATATTGAGTTATATACATCATTAAAATCAGCAGATTTTTCTGCGTTGCTTGAGCCGGTCTTGAGGTCTCGTGGCCGTATGACGATTTTTGTGTCGCTTATCCCATCGGTGATTTTTAGAAACACCGATCTATTTTTGTTACTAAGCGACGTCTTTTTTTTACAGATTTTTGAATATTGGAGATTAGATAAAATGTTTTTTTAGAACTTGTTTGGCTTTTTTACAACTATCTTTTTATTTGTCGGTTATATATTATTACCTCATCGTATAACGTATATTTATTTCCAGTATATCATTTTACCTATATCTACAGAAAAACAAAAGTTGGCTTAGATCAAATAACTTAAACTTAGTCTTTATTCGCACTATTGTCGGTTATCACCTTTTACTTGATATTTATTTTCGAGAGCAATGTCGCTTATCCTTTTTTACTTGATATAATTTTTAATCATTGCTGTCGCTTATTATTTTTTTCCTGGATATAAATCTAAACTAGACCATTGAGTAGATCGTTTTAAATAACACGTAATTTTCATACGTGCTGGTTTTTAGATATTTTTTTATATTATTGTTTTCTAAAACAGAACGTATTTGTATTAATAGAATGTATTTGTGAAGTCCGTTATTACCCATCTAAAATATATAAGCGTCGCATACGCACTGTCCGCGGAAGCTTCTGCATCACTCAAACGCCATCTATCTAAATTCAGTACGCTTCGAGACACTGTCTAAGCAACACGCGTGACACTTTCTCCGTGTAGGTACTCAAATCGATCGAGCTGTACTACAACATCGTTAGTAATTTTACACATAAATGATAATGATAAGTATAATATTTTTTGTAGTACATGTTACTTAGGTCTGTGTGACATTTATATATAGGGGAGGAGAGAGGAGTGTGTACACACTACAGTTTTTTGATCTCATTATGATTGTGATTAGGTCTGGAGTGACCATTTTTTTATAAATATAATTTACATTGTTTTAAACTAACACAATTTACACTCATACTAAAAACTCTAAAGTTACTCTGAGTATTAGAGTCTTTTAGTACAGACAAGTTTGTCGACAAATTGTTTGACTGTAACTTTTTTTTTATCTCTAATGATTGTGTAGTTACCTTATTTGTTTATATTTATCTCAAATAGGTGAAGTACCTATATTTGTTTGCTCATCTGGATTTTTTCAGTTCCTTTTTATTAAAGACCCGTTAACATTCGTAACAGTTGTTTTATTTACTTTTTTCATCAATAACTTGAATTTTGGTATTGATTGATTTAGAAGAGAATTAATTATGACTGGTAAATTTTAGCTTAGATAAAATATTTTGTAGTTTAAAATTGTCGCTCATAGTAGTTAGATTATTTGTCTTGATTTAATTTCTGGCTAATAATGACATAAGTATAATATAACCTTGCCATTAAATTTGAAAAGTTTTGTGTTGGATAGTTTTTACTAATTATTTTTCAATTCCTTTTTCCGGTTAGACTCTTTTACTTGAATGATTTTTCATCACGTATTTTGATTAGCTAGTTTTACCTCCTGCAGTTTTTGAGATCAATTTGCGTAAGCTACACTGATTTCTAAAATAATACATTTTTGGGTAATGTTTTGAACACAATGTATAAAAAACACCGTCATGATCATGTTCAAAGTTGAATTTTTAAAATCGGCTAACTAAATAAATTATAATGATTTTTTTTCAAAAATTTGTGCGGTTTTTTGGCTCTCCTGTAAAGTTACCATCGCTTATCCCATTTCACTTTTCAAGCGTCGATATACAAAATCGACGACAGAAATAACGTCACAGATGTTGTTCCATGTTTAAAATATAAGGAACTTATAAAGAAATTTTCATTTAATTCGTAAATTACTATGTTTAAGTCAATATCGTTAAATTAAAATATTACGTAAATAAAATGAGGATGCCGAAAAAAAAAAAAATCTAATCATTAAAAGAAGTTTTATAATTTTAACAAGTTTGGATTCTATATTAACTCTTAATAAACGGGTCAAAACTTAGTGTATTGATTTTTAAATGTTTTTTTTACATTTTTCTCCTAAATCGTATCAATGAACCTAATTATAATTTTCATGCATGTTCTCTATTAGAACGGTCAGAAAAAGTCAGAAATGAAATATATTTATTCAACAAAAACATGATACAAATAAATCATGGCTTTTACGTAGTCTATATGGGTGAATTGAAAAAATATTGTACATAGCTAAGGCCCTAATTGATGTCAATGTTTGATTGAAACAAAATATTTTTCCTTTGTATAACGAAGATTAAACATACAATTGTATGACTAATTTTCGTTACACAAAGGCAAATTATTTTGTTTCAATTACACTTTGACATCAATTAGGTCCTTAACTATGTACAACATTTTTGCAATTCACCCCTATCTCGCGGGCGACATAACCCGCGCGCCGTCATGTGCTAGCCGTGCAAGTTGGTAAGACTAGCATAAGATCATTTGAGAGAAGTACAAACACAAAGTTCATTTTAAGAGCTTTGCACTGTACCTGGTCTTTTTTTTAAGTTTTTTTAACGCTTCATAAAATGAAGAATGCAAATTAGTTAGTCTGTAACGAGTCACTAACCTTTTTCATTAACACAAGGTGACAGTTACGTTTAATGAGAAAATGTTTAGAATAAATGTTATACGACGAGACATAGCTCGAAATAAATGTACCGTAGTCATAAAACAAGTTTATTTTCGCAAATGAAAAAGTGTTATTTTTAGGACAAACTTGTGTTGCCGACTGTTCTTTTTTTTACAAAGTTATGTTTTTTTTTATGGTATTGAGAGGGCAAACGAACACACAGGCCACCTGATGGTAAGTTGAAACTGTGACCCATAGACATTCGCATTCACTAGTCTGCAATCCTAAGACTGCAAATCTAAAAGTCTGAAAAAGGGAAAGTGGTTTTTTTGTCTGAAAGTGTCTGATTATCAAGACCAAACAAATATTATGAATCCCAACACAGTGGGTCTACGTTAAGTATAGCGAAGATCCTGTCGCGTTGCAGACTTGATAGATTGCCATCGTAAGATTGCAAATCAAATAGGATTCTGGTTCAGAAAAAAAAACATTTGACTAACGTTACTATTGAATTAAAAATAATCTAGAACATAAAAATGAATCGCAAAATGTGTCGGTAAGCGCATAACTCAACAACGCCTGGACCAATTTTACCAATTATTTTTTTATTGTGTTTGTTACTGTCAGGAGAAGGTTTTTATGAAAGAAAAAAACTGAAAAATCCACCGGGAATGTCAGAAATTTGCAGCGGTGCGAAGCCGCTGGCGGGCCGCTAGTACTAATATACATTTTTTAATAGGTGTAGGTATTTTGTGTTATTTTTACTCAAGCTTAAAAAATATTAGAGATATGGCCGATTCAATGATTCCACTAACTTAACGTATTCATGGACCCTCTAATGCAAGGGTGCGAGGAGAGGGTAGTGTTGTTAAGTAAGTTAATAAATGAAATTTCAAATTTAGAATACCAGTAGGAGAGGGGCTTGTTGTCTGATAAGCTGTACATGAAATTTCGAATTTCGAATATCAATACAGTGTATCGCATACCTACAGCTTGACAACCCATGTCATCATTTCTAGTGTGACTCTGTGTCCACACGAGAAGGTAAAAGAGAAATAATTTGCAACATTTTTTTTAACTTGTTTTACTGTCGTATATAAACGATACAAAATCATAGGTTAAACTTTGTGCACTGATAAAAAAAATACCCTGTATATAACTTTTTCGTTACGTTACAAACGTCATTGCTACCGACACTTTCTTAAGTATAGTTTTAAAGACAGTTGTGTTAACACGCCATAATGGATTTAAAACCATATTTGTTGTGTGTTCTAAATTCGACTACCTCTAATATCATGTAAATGAGAACTGGCTGCACTTGGCGTTGCGTGTTCGCGTATTTGCTTTTTCGGCCAAAAACGACCATGTGAGGAGGATTTATTCGTCAACATTTTCCATATTTGCAAGAAATAGCCAAACACGGAAATACACACGTATGCAAATATGGCAAATATTCATGGTCCACCGCTAGTAAATAAATAAAAAAAAACTGCAAACATATTTGCTCCTGCAACTTCGTTCGCGTAAAAGTTTTCTACTACTCTCCCTATTTTAACTACTCAGGGGACAAATTTTCGAAAAAAAAACTTAGTTTTTTTATGTTAAGGAGAAAGCACACGAGCACTCAAAAAGTCAGGCCACCTGATGGTAAGTGGAATCTGAGACATTTGAATTCTTAAGACTATAATCTTAGACCTCAAATGCGTTGCCAACCCTGAGGACTAAGACGGAATGCCTCTATGCTAGTAATTTCACCGGTTGTCTTATCCCCACACCGGAACATAACAATGCGAACACTGCTGCTTGGCGGGTGGTTAATGGCTAAGATGGTGGTAGCGATCCGGACGGACCCTGCACACTAAAAAGTGCACTTCTAGGCCTCATAAGGAACTTACGTGCCTTTGGAATCTAGAACCAGCGGGCTGTGCGTTGATATGTCAGTCAGTTAGTCACTCAGTCAGTTTCTTTTAGGGTTCCGGAGCCGAATGGCAAAAACGGAACCCTTATAATTTCGTCATGTTCGTCTGTCCGTCTGTCTGTCTGTCCGTCAGCCATTTTACTCAGAGCCTATTGGCACTATATAAATGAAATTTGGAGGATAGATGTATTCTATGAACCGCTATACAATGATGTAGTAAAATTAAAAAAATATATATATTTAGGGGTGGCACTCCATACATGTAACTAGGAGACGAAAATTTGTTTGAGTTACATCAGCGTGTGGGGTATTTTTAGATAGGGCTTCCAAAATGATACAGAGGTTTTTAAGTGACTTTTTTACGTAAGTGAACAGTTGGCGAGATATACGCTTTGTCCGGGTGGGTAGCTTTTGAACTGTTAAATAGAACATTCTAATAAAAAAAAAAATAGTAGAACATACGAAATACTTCCAACCAAAATTGTTTTGAACACGAAACGCTGTGTAGTTTTTGAGATTTTAATAAAAAAAAAAAAAAAACAACCATGAACGTTCATCCCAGCTACGGAACCCTTCACTATGCGTGGTCCGACATGCACTTGGCCGGTTTTTATATTTGTGGATGTCGTGCTTGTTTATAGCATATATGACATATATGACACAGTATAATAACCTTTAACCTTCGTGTAGTAAACTTAACGGAAAAAAATCACCACCTTTTTCCTGTCGTTGATATTGTATAGTGTTTTTGCAGGGGGTCTGAACTATGCCTTTTCACAACTTCATATCTTATGGAAAAATTATACAACAATTATTTTGCGTAAAAAGTTATGCATGTTCCCTATTTAGCAGCTTAGACTAGGTATTTAGGTTAAGAGTAGTATTTACCGGATGATGACGAAAATGTATCGAATTCTATAAATATAAATATTTCTAAAAATATTTTGATAACTTCAGCGAGAATCTTTTCCTTTAATTTGTTTTGTTTTGAAAAGTACGAACATTAAGAGTCACGCACAACGACCCGCCGCCGCGAACCACGGCACCAACCACACGGTTATAAATTAAATATCGCTGTGGATAGTATATTAGTCTCGTTCCGTCGTGTTTGATGCTTTGCGAGAGAATTTGAGAAAAAGTAATTAATACCTAATAAGCCCCTGGATATCAAAAAGAATCCCGAGAAATGGGTCGCGAAAAATTGCCTAATAACACGTGAATTAAAATAGAATAACCTTGAAAGATATAATTACAGTTTCGGAAATGAATTAAGACTCAAAATAGACGTCATCGCAATGCACGCCGAATAGTTTCTTATTATTATAATAAAATTAACTACAACTAAACCCGGTAGTTTATTAGATCTCTTCCCAAGGTTTTTACGTCCGTTTTATCGGTTTTATGTTCTGTTTACTCCGATATCTTTCACGGCAGTTACACTGTTTTACTATTGAACGTAAATACTCGTGTTTTCCGGTCAAGGTAGGAAAAAGCAAAGAAATCACTTACAATGTTTTTAATGCGTAGTTTTTTAAGACTATTTGTGTTTTACATTGTAAAAAACCAAAATGGGTTCAAGACGGATAATAAAAAAATATAAAAAAAAATAGGATTGGCAAATCATGATTTAAAGTTATTAATTTTTTTAACATGGAACATTTATATTATATTTTTTAACATGCAGTAAATAAATTAGAATTTAATCTTTTCGTGTCTATGGTCTATGGCATGTCACCTAAATGCTTCAAATGAGGGTAATGTTTTTGGTGTCTGTATGCTTGCCCGTAGCTAGGTTAATATCAAAAGCGCGCCATTTTTCTCTTACTTAATTACTGTAAACACTTTGCTTATATAATATCACATTGTTGAGATTAATTTCGCTGTCACATATATAATATCCCATGTTCATACTTTACCCTCAGGGTCCAGAAAGTTTACTCAGTAAAGGATCCTTGGAGGGTCAAATAGGCATTTTGCTAAAACAATTTCACTTCGTAATTTTGTGTGACAAAATTTATCTTCACTCAATGTAATATCGTTTGTTAGTTCTTTCTTTTGACAGTGAATTTTAGTACAAAGATAGAAACTTAACAATTGCCGCGGGAATAACGTCAAAGACTTCTACCTACGTGGACGGAGTCACAGGCGTAAGCTAGTGTGGGTTTATACTTTTTTATGCCGTAGAGAAGGCAAACGAGCACACAGGCCACCTGGTGGTAAGTGGGATATGTGACCCATAGACATTTGCTCGTAAAGCTACATTCTAAAGATTGCAATCCTAAGACCGTAAATGTAACATGCAATTTCACTACGAATTTCACCGGTTGTCTTATCCCCACAACGGGACACAACAGCGTGAACATTGCACGGCCAAAGGATAAGATGGTGGTACCAGTTCGGAATAAATAAATATCACAGGGCAATGTCACACCAATTGACCTCGTCCCAAACTAAGCTATAGGCTTGTAATATGGGTACAAGACAACGATAAACTTTAAAAAGGGAAATATATACTTAAATACATAGAAAACATCCAAGACTCAGGAATAAATACTCGTGTTCATCACACAAATATCATGATGCCGGGATTAACGAGATTAACGGGATTTGAACCCAGGACCCCTAGTTTCGAAGGCAGGGTCACTACCATCTAGGCTAGCGTGTCGTATAAAATGAATAGTTAACAAACTTTAACCACAAACTAGTAGGTCATAGCCTAACTTTATATTTATTGCCTTTGTTGAACAGTATCTCTTCAACTGAGTTAGCGAGGTTATAAAATTTATTTTCCACTTTAACTTTATGATATATTATTATGCAGTAGGTAAACAAGTTGATAATTTAATTAAAAGTTGATAATGTTTAAACGTTTTATGAATACAAAAGAAATAAAACTACGTTGAAAATGACACATTTTTCTTATTACCAGTGATCGGATTAGGTAGTGCCATTTTACGGGGCTTCGGTGCGTAAGTTTAGTATGGATATTGCTTTTAACCCGGGATTTCATACGACAAGTTTTAAGTTTGTGTTAGGTTCAAAAATGTTATACTCGTAATTGTATAATTTTACAATTATTTTGCTAGCATTGATTATGAAGACACTAGTTTTGACATTCATGCCAACAATAAAATCAAATCGTACGTCTTATCTTTTCATATTCACATTTTGTTTTTCAAAGTTCATTCTTAAGAGGCCGTATACGAAATTTTGTCGGTTTTTTTGTTTTTTTCGTGTTTTTCAGTTAAAATACTGTTTTTCTATACGTTTTATCATGAAATATCATTTCAGTTACGATCAAATAAATGAGTAACGAATGAATGCCCTACTTTTTTTTTCGAGGTAGGCATAACGCGAGATTTAGGTTGTCTTAAAACATTATTTATAATGATATTATCTTTTATTTAGACAAAAATCTGTGAAAAATACGAGACCCGGAATTCCAAGTCTTATCCATGTTATATACAATGTTTAAGAAATGGCACTACCTATTCCGATCATTGCTTATTTATTACTTACGAGTAAATTCTTGTCTTTTTACGCAAATTCTGTAAAAAAAATACAACTGGCTAAAGGTGAGTCGGACGGATGGCATGGCATGTACAGTTTAGGCTTAGTAACGGTTACTTTTTGTCCTTTAGCTTTTCAACTTACTTTTGCTTCGGTGATGGCATTTCTTACTTGGTTTTCGTTATATCTGCCTTTTGTTACGCTACGCCGTACGCTTCATCGAAAGGCACATCGACGATTTGAAATTATTCGTCAAACCGGAAAAATAACAACTTGAAAAACATCGACAAGAAATTCCATCTAAAATGGAATTGTGTTACATTATAAAATTCAATTGTGAAATTTTATGTAGGTCGGAAGAAATATTTCCATTTATTTACGAACACTCAGAAACATCACTAATCGTAAAAACGTCCTACCTGAACCTATGACCTATCGTAAAAAGGACACTTTCAATATAAATACACCTTAATACTTCACTTTCTAGATCTGAATTAATCTAGTAATAATATAACTACTTATATGCACCAAATTTATGAGGGCCATAAGTCCAATCAGATTTAATTAACTTACGTCGTAAGAGGCGTCTAAGGGATTTAGGGCTTGTAGTACTGTTAGGCGATGGGCTTGCAACCTGTCACTAATACACTGATCTGGTAAACATGTTAGCCTAGTTGTGCAAAATGTAGATTACGGATTACAGGATTACCAACATGTATTTTTTTAATTGTTAGTGTTTCTATAGCTCTGCCTACCCCACTCTGGGAATGAAGGCGTGATTATATATATATACTAGCGACCCGCCAGTGGCTTCGCCCGCTGCTATTTTTTTTACATCACTTAGGGGTATGAAAAATAGACGTTGGCCGATTCTCAGAGCTACCCGATATACACACAAAATTTTATTAAAATCGGTCCAGCCGTTTCGGAGGAGTTCAATAACGTACACCGTGACATGAGAATTTTATATATTAGAAATATTACCCGTTTATGCCCAATTTATCCTTTATTGAAACTTTAGAATGGTAATTTCCTGTGGTTTTTCCTTTAAGCCCAATAAAATAATGACAGTAAACCCTATTAAATGGTAATTTCTAGCAAAATAACGTAGTATCAGTACAGATATTAGAAATCTTATTTAAAAACTTGGGCAATTCAACTTTATAGACAGTTTTACTATGTTACTTTTAAGGATTCCGTATCTATTATGGTAAAATGGAACTCATATGGGATGACTCAGTTGTTTGTCCGTCTGTTCAACTCTCCGTCTGTCTCTCAAGAATCTTTTTTTCTTCAATTGTAAAAGTTATCAGGCTGGTCATTGGAACATTGTAGTATTCGGTAGTACAAGCAAAGACTCGTGATTAGAAATTTGAATATTTTTTTTGCGGTGTAAAAAAAGATGAACTAAAACAAGTAAATTTAAATAAATGAAAAAATTAAAGTTGTAACAACAAGAGACTTACGGCGACATTTAAGTTACAAAAACAAATATTATAATCATTAATTATCAATTGGTTTTTCCACCATTTAATGTCGTATTATCACGATAAAAAAAGAAGTGAAATCTCGTTATAATCAAGGTTCCTCGAGGAAAATTAAATAAAAATACACGTAACGTAATTTACAAACGACGTTAAGATTCGGGAGGGTAAAAAAGTTTCTTGAGGAAAAACATCTGGTATCAATAATATCATATCTTAGTGAAGGAAAGAAAAGGAAAAGAAATAGTTTTTTGTGGATCGTTTACTGACCACGCGGAAACAAAGACATCATTCTTATTAGTAGGTATATTAAAATTACCTTCATTTATTACAAGAAGACTTACCACATCATTTTGTTAAATTATATTTTAATTAATAGCTTTCACTGCTGTTAAGGTGTATTTCGCCAATGTCGAGTTATTTATAAATAGACACTTCCACGGACTTATTAGAGAAATAAGTTCAGACAAATAAGAAAGTAACTCTCTATAATGTGACAAAGAATTACAAACAGGGTTATATCACACTAATATTTTGGTTAGTTGGTTCGTCCGTGTGGTTGCCGGGTTAGAATAGTGCCACTCCATGTCTTCCCGTGGATGTCGTAAGAGGCGACTCAGGGAATAAAGGCTTGTAGTACTGTTAGGCGATGAGCTTGCAACCTGTCACTAATACATTAGTAAACTTCTTGGCCTGATTGTGCAAAATGTGGTTACAGAATTCATACTCGTACAAGTCTCCTTGGGGTTGTTGGTATTTCTGTAGCTCTGCCTACCCCACTCTGGGAATTAAGGCGTGATTTTATTTATGTGTATGTGTAATATTTTAATTGCGAGTGTCTATTTAAAATTATTTCACGCTGGAACAGCTGGATGGATTTTGGATGTGGAATGAAAATAGTTTATACCCTTGATTAACACAAAGGCTTTTGTTTCGAAAATACACTATTCCCGTAGGTTGGCGAATTACTAAATCTTCACGGATGAAGTATGTATGTATGTATGTTAACACTTATTGTACAAAAGAAAAACCAAATCAATACAACGTATAATAATAAAAAGATGTACAAAGGCGAACTTATCCCTTTAAGGGATCAGACCAGCTAACCCTTGAGAGATTGTGAAAAGTGAAAGGTTGTGCATCGAGTAAACAGGCGTTCAAATTTATTTAGAGCACCCAAAAAACAAAAACTAACCAAAAATAGTAACATATATATATATATATATATATATATATATATATTTATTTATTTATTATATTTAGGAGATAAGAGTCAAGCCAAAACTTTTTCATCATGTCATGTTTGAGTCATGGGCAGACGCAAGTAAAATGCTAAACTTAGTAACTTCCTCAAAAAGTCATTTCTAGCGAGCTTCTGACAAACGTCCCTGGATGATTCTGGTTATTTTTCACTTTGCCCCATCAACGCATTTAGACGACGCCAGCCCTTTTCCTCTTTCCCCTTAAAAAGCCATGTTATATTTCCCTGACACTGATTTACGAGGGGGATTTGTGATTGTATAAAAATGTTTTAGACCATGGCGTTATTGGAGATGAAATGCTTTTTAAGTAATACAATCACTTAGGTTAATAGCTTTTTTTTACACTGAATTCTTATAATTTAGCAAGAATTTTAATTGACTGAAAGTCATAATGAAAAGATTTAACTATGTCACTTACAAACGAGCAAGTTAATAAGGTTTTTGCTGAAGTTATCCATAGGCAAAGTCAAGGACATCGCGTTAAATATATGTATACATGGACCTTATTGCCAGAGGCAGTGGTGAGTTTCCTGATCTTATGAAACATAGTAAGATAATTCCATTATTCAAAACGGGTAGTACTTTTGACCCCACAAATTTTAGACCAATATCCATACTACCCACTTTCAGTAAAATATTTGAGAAATTGATTTTGTCACAGTTAGCGGAACATTTTCGGTATAATAATTTATTACACAATAAACAATTTGGTTTTACTCGGGGTCGCTCGACAACCGAAGCTGGTGTTGAGTTGATTAAAACCATTTTTAATGCCTGGGAAGGGTCACAGGATGCTTTAGGTATTTTTTGTGATCTGTCCAAGGCCTTCGATTGCGTTAACCATGACACATTGATCAGGAAACTACACCACTATGGAGTTAGAGGTACTGCGCTAAACTTAATAAAAACGTACTTATACGGGAGAATACAAAGGGTAGACGTGAATGGAGTACGATCACCTGGGTCATTGGTCTCAATGGGCGTACCACAGGGCTCAATATTGGGTCCATTTTTATTCCTCATCTACATAAATGACTTACCTTACCTTATAAAGGACAACCATGATATAGTCTTGTTTGCTGATGATACGTCACTTGTGTTCAAAGTTAAACGACAACAGCAGTTTAATGTCAATGTAAACAATGCTATATCAAAAGTAGTCGATTGGTTTAGTGTTAATAATTTATTACTGAATGAGAAAAAGACGAAATGTATAAAGTTCATGACTACTAATGTGAAAAATAGTCAAACTACTGTAACTATTAAAAATGACAAACTAGACCTAGTTAAAGATACAGTGTTTCTTGGTATAACGTTAGACTCCAAGCTCCAATGGGGTCCTCATCTTGCTGGATTGGCGGGTAGACTCAGTTCTGCAGTTTTTGCAGTTAATAAGATTCGGCAATTAATAGACTTAGATACCGCTCGATTAGTTTATTTTAGTTACTTCCATAGTATTATGTCATATGGTATTTTACTGTGGGGTAGTGCTGCTGATGTAAATAGCATCTTTGTTCTGCAGAAGAGGGCTATTCGTGCTGTCTACAAGATGGGCCAGAGAGACTCGCTTAGAGATAAGTTTAAAGAAATTAACATATTGACCATGCACAGTCAATACATTTATGAAAACATTATGTATGTTCATAAAAACATCGCTAAATTTAGAAAGAACTGTGACATACATAATGTTAATACCAGAAATAAATATAAGCTTGCAGTGCCCTTCACGCGGCTCCATAAAATAAAAAACTCTTTTATGGGTAATTGTATTAGGTTCTATAATAAGCTCCCAAGTAATGTTACTGAACTATCAGTAAATAAATTTAAGAGTTACGTTAAGCGTAAACTAATTTCTAAAGCATATTATAGTATTAAAGACTATATTAATGATAACAATGCTTGGGACTGAATTGCTTGTAATAAAATGTTTAGTCCTTACGACAAAAGGTTGCGAACGTCGAAAAAAAAAGACATCCGACAGAGTTTCTTACAGGTTCTTCTCTGATCGGTCGCGATTTGAACCTGCAGTCAATTTAGGCTAAGTCGCTACTATGACGTTTCAAAAGAGTTTATTATTTGTAAACCTACTTGAATAAAGATTATTCTGATTCTGATTCTGATTCTAAAGGTGTATAGACAATTTGGTCCTTTTGGGAACTTATATATTTATACCATTGACTGTATAGAGAAGGACAGAATACAAACAAAATTTACTGACACTTAGTACGATGCATAATATTATTATGTAGTTAGCAACAAACAGCAAAAATACGAGTGTCACTTAGCATGATATCTGCCAATTCCATGTATCTTACCTATCTTGTGTACCGTAACCCAAGAAACTCAGGATGCTGTTAAACTGTTTAATATCTAAAATATCTACATTGTAAATATTTGGTCTGAAAACTGAAGACAATCACTGGCAAGAAAAGATTTAAGAACAAACATCACTTTTTTCATCAAAAACATTAAAGGAAGTTCCCCTGATTTCATTTCTCGTGCAAGCAATATGTGAGGCAGTATTTCTTGTCCACAAATTACTCTGAACGCGTGTAACCCCGCTAATGATGTATAAAGAAAAACTTTCTAACTTAGAGAAACTTTGGAAGGGGAAGATTTGTTGGATTAGCTCCGCAGTTTCTTAGTTTATGAACTAAAACACAACTTTAGAAGCCAATTTTATACGTAAAAGTGTGATTGTGGTGAGTTTGCTCACCGTTTCGGTAAATGTATTAATTTAAGAGCGTTTCTTTCTTTACTATCTTTTTTACTCTGAAGATTTAAATTAATCATATCAGGGAAATAATTGAAGATGCAGAATTTTACTAAAATCGACACTAATAAATTAAAAAACCTAATATTACGAAAGAAATAATGCGAATTATGTTTGTTGTAATCCGACAATTTATTACCAGAACCACGTAACGTATTCCAAATCATCTGTCACCATTTGGAAAATACATTATCTTGGTTGGACCAAGGCTATTCTTAACTTATTAAAACCGGAGTGAAGCAAAGGAGGAATGCTAGGATTCAATTAATACATTGAACGACAAACATAGTACTGTTTTTGGCATCGTCGTTATCTGTTCTGGCGCAGATACATAGTACAACCCATAGACAAGATTGCTTGATCTACTGTAGCGTATGCTGCTTCTGCAACCAGCACAGCTACCTACTGAGGAAGCAGAAACGCAGTGAACCCATTCGCGGGGTGTTGCCACCGACGGGTCCCAAGCAGGACAAAGATGGTTTTACCCTAATGGCGAGGCATTAGAAGCCCGCCCGAAGGGACCTGTGTGGCACCGCATCGGCCAAATCGAACCAATTGCTGTGTCCTGCTACGCTGTTGTACGTATGCCGATTACATTATTCTACGGAGGTGAATGGGCTCGTAGAGTATGTACGAGTTAAGACCAGAGTAACCCTGAGGGTCATGGTTGGAGCCCCGCCACAAGATTAATTATAAGTCCTTTGAGATCGGTGTGACCAAAGATCTGGCGACCTTTTCAAAGGAAGAATTCTGGCCGAGGGGTGTCATGTTTTGGAGATTTCGTGGCCGCTGGCTAGCTGACACCACGAAAGCGTTTTAGTAGTCCTGTAATTAAAAGTTTTATATTGTTGATTGGAAGACTTACCTGTTAATACAGATGAAGATGTCAAACGCATGGTGCTCAAAGAATTAGATACACTTTGATAATGTACTCATTAACTTGTAGATTATGGAGAGGACACTTTTTTAAAGTGTGTTGCAGTTTGTTAAAGTTGAAAGAAAAGATAACTTAAAGTACTTGCCTGTAATAGTTGAGAACTTGTGCGAAGACGCCGGGGTGGCGGTCGAAGAAGTATTCGTTGAGCACGGGGTCGTAGTTGGCGAGCGCCTCCGTCAGCCGCGACAGTCTCGTCGCCGGGATCTTCTTCAGCGTTGCCTTGTACGTTTCGTATCTGAAACAAATCATTAGAATAGAATAGAATAGAATAGATTTTGTTCACCCTTATTATCCATTACAATTAATGCAATATTTGTCAAATAAAATGAGTTCTGTATTCATCTATCAAGTAGATCACCAGTAGGTAGTTAATTTGTTTTTCAACCATCGTTAACATTGTTACTAAGGTATTTAGTTTTTTTGTTGTTTTCTGAGCAACATAAATGTCATAAAAATTAATGTGTATTATAAGTGGAAACTGTTTTGGCTTATATATTTTTAATTTTTGTATCTTCATTGCTTTACAGTACAATATTTATTGCTTTACAGTATTTTACTCTTGCCGTTGGGTTGTTTCTGATACAAACTACTCGTGAATACGAATTTCCTAATCCTATTTTTTTTAATTATTTGTAAATGTCAGAAAATAGAATCTTATTAAATTGTACACTTAATTTATTAATTATAGCTGTTGGAGCCTTCGAACAATTAATTTATATTAGCCGTAATCCATACTTGAGAGCCTTTGCGAAAGGGTAAAATGTTTAAAATAACCGTAATTTTCCTTTCTTGCGTAATAAATGATCGGATGAAAAAATTAAATAAGATTTTCTTGGAAATATCCTGGAAAAATAGCCTGTGAACATTTTGAGGTAAAACAATCTTGAAAATTATAAGAAGCTTCTACTTTCGAAAATTCTTGCTTGCAATGGGGTACACCAGGTAATTGAAAAACTTAACACACTTTATAAACCCCTCTAAAAAGAGGGGTGTTATGACTTTCACGTACATATACACACATACATACAAATATATGTCTGTATCTGGATATCTGTGACTTTTGGTATCCATGTTTCTATCTATAGTTAGTTCTAATTTCAAAATTGAAATAATTTAATTGTTTTTTTGTAGTTATTTAGTTTGAGTTCTAAACGAATTAGTTTACACCCCCTGCCATGAATTTGTGTCCTCAGTTATTTCTCTTACAAGGTTGTCTGGAAGAGATCGCTATTTAGCGGTAAGACCGCCTGTTGTATACCTATGATTTAAATGTACTGTTCCATGTTCTGCTTTAACTTTTTTTAATTTTTGGTGTTCAATAAAGAGTATTTGTATTGTATTGTATTGTATTGTATTGTATTGTATGGTATCGTAGCTCCCAAACGGATAAAGCAATTTAGACGTGTTTTTTTTTTATCAGAAAGCTAGTTTATTAAGGATGGTTCTTAGTTAGGTTTTATGAAAATCAGTCGAGCCATTTAAGAAATATCAGCTGTAAAAGAAGGGATCACCATTATATCGCGGGCTTTTATCTATTTGATATAAAGAATTGATTATTATGATATAAGTATATTTTTAATTGCAGTAAATTTTTTGCTCGTAAAAAAATTGTGTATATATAGATGTCCACCACATACCTACATTTCAATTTTCTTCAGAGGTAACTAGGGAAGAGAGTGTCAGCGAAGAAAGATAAAAATTAAAAGAATTTGAATGATGTTGAGTTGAATTTAAGAAAGAAAAACACTAAAAGATGTTGACTTCACTGTGCATTATTGACGACGGTGACCGCTTACCGCCGAGTGGCCTAGGGGGTTACCATGACATAATTATGCAGTTCAATTTACGGAGATAGGAAGAGACCGAGACATTATAACTGCTAAAGCTCTGTCCCTTACACTCGTTCTAAATTGAATTGCTTAGGCATGTCATTGTAAAACCTTAAAATACCTTTCTTTTTTCCAAATAGTAATTTGTCAAAATTTTAATTTTTACTAAAGCTATGTTAAGCTGGAGTTATTTTAGAATAAATACTATACTTAAGGTCAGGTTAGGTTTGATTTATCGGCGATATGGAAAAATAAAGCCTTGTAATGTTTTGAACATTACATTCGGAATTATGAAAATTCGGAAATTCGATAAATTCTGAATGTCTGTGTATCCGTCATAACAACCCTCTTGATTGCTCTTCAATGACTCATTAAAATTTCCTCCTAGAAAATTAAACATTGTTAGCAACGGTACTTGTATCATATTATTTTCGTCACAAAATCACCTTATCTACTTTTATCTCAGTCAAAATATTTCCCCCTAACTGTCCCTCAACGACCGCGGTCGTTGACCGACTTTCTGTTTTTAAGGTTCCGTAGTCAACAAGAAACCCTTACAGTTTCGCCTTGTCGGTTTGTCCGTCCGTCCATGGCTTAACTCGGTAATTTACTCTCACTTCGGGTACTAATACAAAGCTATAATTGGGCATTGTTTTACTTATTATATTCTCTTGAGACCCACCATACTACAATCCGGTAGATTTATGTGAGTAGGAATTTGAATCTACCAGCAAGGAAATAAAGTTCAATTACCTTTGCACTTAAATGACATTTTCAATTTTTAAACAAATAAAAATGAACTTTATACTCCTTGAAATAAGGTTTAAATTGAATTGCCTGGATTATGTACTTTCTATAGGACACCGGGTCTTCCGAGGATAATAATATTTTTGTCGGGTTTCTCTAAAGACGTAAAACGAGGAATTTTTTTACTCGTCTTTTTCATTATGTGGGATGTTAGGTAACGCGTACGGTAACGGTACCAGCTACCGTTTTGGATATATACTGTTCAAAGGTGTAAAAGTTCCTATACAAACCTAGTGTTTCTGCAACACAGTTGCAAGTTAGCAGCCCTTATTTGCTTATGAAAAATTTGCACGAGCGCTTGATAGGCTAAACTAAATATATGGTTTGTCGAATTTGCCCCGTTGGTGCACTTGCCCCGTTGATGCGTTTGCCCCACCTTACATACATACATCACGGTAGCAGTATATAAAACGAAGTTAAAAGGAAAAATATTACAGCTAACTAGGCACATCAAGGTTACGAGTAATAGTCACAGAGATGGGAATTAACCGATTAACTTTTTAATTAACCTATTTATCGATTCAACAATTAATTCAACGCGATTAAATTAATCGACGGAGTACACGAATAACGAGTAGTTAATCGTCATTTTAATCGACTACATTTCAAGATTAAAATCTCACAAGCTGTTAAGCTGTAGCAATCTGTCAACGTAGCTCGAAACTTAGACTTACATAAGGAACGATTTATTTTTAATATTAATCGAGTAACAATTTAGTCGCTGTTAATTAATCGGCGATAAATTCAATCGTGATTAAATTAATCTTACGACTAAGATTAATCAATCGCCATTTTTAAGCGTTAATCGTTAGTCGATTATATTTTGCCCATCACTGAGTTGACCAAGTAATAAACTAAACCCTGCACTGCGCGTCGCCTGACATCCTCTTAGCCGGTTTTTTTATTGCTCTTTAACACCCAAATGTCATTTAGAACCTTCTCGAGTAATAAAATGCTTTGCGGCAAATTTAACTGCGTTGTGACGTGCTAGGATAGCTTGGTGTGATCTCGTGGGTTTAGTATTTATGAAGCCAACGTAAAGTCTTATACGTTGTTGTGGGTTGTCTTAAAGTATGTCCCATTCGCCTGGGTGAATGAAAGGGGTGGGTTTTTAGGGTTCCGTAGTCAAACTAGGCACCTTTATAGTTTCGCCATGTCCGGCCGTCCGCAGCCTAGCTCAGAGACTCTTAGTACTAGAGAGCTTTTCTCGGAATTCAAAGCGCTAATTTTTGTTAGAGTCAAGTGCCCCCCCCCCTTGCCCGGTTTTTTTTTCTTTCTTTTTAAAAGTAATGGAGATAAATCACTCTTTATTACTATGAACAACATAAGATTTTGAATACCTTTGAGATTAAGCGGATGTATTATTGTGGTTCAAACTCAGGAAAATAGAGATGACTTTTGTTATTATTTTTGGCTTCATGATACAGTTTCTTTTTTTATTAATTAAGTACAATAAAATCAATGTAAACCATGTTTACAAGTAATTAAAGTGGTTTACGGTGAAAATAGAAGGCGAACCTTGAATGTGTTGTAGCTATTATAAAACAAAAGGCTTGTATAATTCAATTTTTTTTCTTGCACAGGAAAACTTTTAGGTTTTTTTGTCAAAATATCTCCAACCTATCCAAAAATCGTGAAATACTCCTAAACAGCAACTAATCAAATTCGAAAAGTTATCAATATTCAATTACATCTATGAGTCAATAGAGATGAAAAGGTCCGAATTTCATCAGGCTTATTTTGTTTGAACATAAAGTGCGCAGTATTTCGGAGGAATTCCTAATCTTCATTCCATCGTAATAAAAGTTCTGTACAATTTGAAAGTTGAAGCTCATTTTGAGTAAATTTATTATTTCAATACGAACGAGGTTGTTAATTAAAAGGGTATAAAGTAAGTCTACAAATTTTGTAAGAGCGTAGCGTAGTCATAACCTCTTGAGGCCCACCTTGATTTTTGTTAGTAGGAATTTGTATCTACCAGCAAGGAAATAAAGTTCAATTACCTTTGCACTTAAATGCTATTTTCAATTTTGAAACAAATAAAAATGAACTTTATACTACTTGAAATAAGATTTAATTTGAATTGCCTGGATTATGTACTTTCTATAGCACACCGGGTCTTACGAGGTTAGGGGGTCGCCTTGAGTTCAATCCCGCGGTCACCATGTTCCAATGAGTTTTCTAACTTAAGTACCTGGGTCATACACACTCCTAAAAACAAAACTGCCGTGATTCCGAAGAAGCCGGCTAACTGGATAGTTGAAGTAGAAGCTTTTTAAATCTTATGTGGTTACCAACAGAGTATATAATGCTTCGACTACTACATTGCAGTTAGCCGCCTTCTATGGTATTACGGCAGAAAAGTTGTCTCTCCTGTGGTCAATAGTAAAATGCTTGTGTGCATATAAGTGATGTTTTTAGTAATGATAGATCTAAAGCAGTCCTGACGGCGTTTTTGCGGGAATGGGCATAGCCAGAAAATTAGGCGTTAAAAACGTTAATTTTCGGTGAGTCCACAGAAAAGAGAGTAACCTAAATCTGTGTATGACCCACCTACATTACCCGATGCTCTTACGGTGAAGGACAAACATCGTGAGGAAACCTGCACATTCGAACAGCTGAGTATGTAAGGGGGTAATTGCACTAAAGATCCGAAGATAAGATAAGTCTACAAAATTGAATATTAAATTAAGATATTTTTGGGTTGAGTAAAACCAACAAGTAGCAGTGTTAATGTGTTCCGGTGTAGAAATAAGGCAACCGGTGAAATTACTACAATAGAGGCTATCTTGATTCTCAGAGTCAAAAACGCAGTAGACTACATTATAGTCTTAAACGACGGGTCGACTTTATACAGTTTTGCCATATTCGACCAGTTCGTTTCCCGGTTACAGAAGATGAATTTTAAATGCAGTAGTTATTGTTTTCAAAATTAAAAGTAAGTCATCTTTGGGTACAATTCGCTATTTCCAATATTTAAAGTTGCCGTCAATGTGGCGTTCGGTTTTTCCACCCTTTATCCTCCTAACGCCAACGAAAAATTCAGCATGTAGTCACTACGGCCCGTAGTTTTTACAGTAGTACTATTGTTTTATACTCATTCAGACCCAAGTACTTAAAATACTTTTTTTAATGTTATAGTAGCGTACCACGATCCTATCAGTAGGGCTAATAGAAGTCCTACTGGTAGGACTGTGGTACGCTATGACTACACGACTGTCGAAACAAAGTTAATAAGTACTATGGGTAGGACAATACAATACAATACAAATATTATTTATTGAACACCACATACAAATACAGCATGAAAAGTTAAATACAAATAAAAAGTTACTAAGTGAGTCAAGTTCCTGTTCTGTGTTAAGTTTTGTTATATGTTTTGTTTTATAAATTTTAATATCGTGATGCAGTGTACCCTTAAGGTTTAAGCATTCACACATTGAGAGGGAGGTGCAGGCTGAAAAACAGCGCTGTGTAGACCTCGTCTCACAGCATACGCTGAGTTCTGAACCTTTTGCCGTAGCATCTATGAGACTTGTTGTAGTTAATACTTAATATTTTATCTTACTTTAAATAATAATTTGTACAATTACTGTGTTATGTGTGGCAATAAATCTTTTTCTGATTCTGATTCTGATTCTGATTCAATAGACGGTCTTATCGCTAAGTAGCATTCTCTTCCAGACAACTTTACAAAGAAGAGAAGTTAGGACCTTGGGCTTTAAGAGAATAATTATATTATATAGAAGATAGTACCCAAAAACGCAGTTGGGTTTTTAAAGCTTGTTTTTTTGTAAGACTTGATTGTGAACCTATTATCACTCAAGACAGTTGAACTACTAACAGTTTACTAGCTACTAATAAGGGACCTATCTATTCTAGAATAAAAAAACCAGCCAAGTGCGAGTCAGACTCGCGCACCAAGGGTTCCGTACCGCCGCAAAAAATCTTTTTTTACTTATTACAGTTTATTTTACAAGTTAATGAGGATTTTAATTAAACACTGGAACAATAAACCGCAAACAATAAAATATAAATTGGAGCGAGAAATGTTTAATTATAGCTGAGGCGTCTTAAAAATTCATAACATTCGTTCCTTAGACTTGTTTGGAACAGATTGCATCTCCAGAACGATACAATTTTCATAAACAGTAAACAAGGCACTTAAATTACAAAATTTCTTCGCTGGAAAATTCTCGCCAACATCCGCAAAACTCGGCTTAACATACGTATAAATCTTAAGGAGCACAATGAACTTCAAGCTTTAGCAAGATGTGGTTAGGTTCGAAATAGTGTGCACGGATCAACAGATTTATTTCTTGATTTTGCTAAAAGAAATTGCGAGTGTGTGAAATAGTACATTTCCCGACAGCTTGGCGAGTGGGTGTAAAATTTGTTACTTATTGTCGGTCGATAAAAAAAGTGCTGTTGTAGACAATGGATTTAAAAATACACAGACCTGACCGAACGAGGTGCCGTAGAATGGAGTGAATTTGATCAGTTTCAAGATTAAAATGGTTATATGTTCACTACATAGTATAAAACAAAGTCGCTTTTTCTGTCCCTATATCCCTATGTATGCTTAAATCTTTAAAACTACGCAACGGATTTTGATGCGGTTTTTTTTTAATAGATAGAGTGATTGAAGAGGAAGGTTTATATGTATATTTGACGACACGCTAGCCTAGTTGGGAGTGACCCTGCCTTCGAAGCTAGGGGTCCTGGGTTCAAATCCCGGTAAGGGCAGATATTTGTGTGATGAGCACGAGTATTTGTTCCTGAGTCTTGGATGTTTTCTATGTATTTAAGTATATATTTCTCTATATAAGTATGTTTATCGTTGTCTAGTACCCATAGCACAAGCCTAGAGCTTAGTTTGGGACTAGGTCAATTTGTGTGACATTGTCCCGTGATATTATTATTATTATTATTACTTAAATTCGGAGCGAAGCGAGGGCGGGTCGCTAGTCTTGAATATAAAAATAAAGAAAATCACAAAAAATACCTCAATATCGGTTTTTGTAAATTTATTGATTCCACCATTAGAGTATTTTTTGCTATTATTAATTGGTTAACTTTATACTGTGAATGGGGTGGGTTACTTTGAAACCACCGTTTTTATAACGTATTTCAAAAGTAACCCCATAAAGAAATAAATATGTAACAAAACGTCTACTTACATATTTTATATATGTTTGAATCGTCAATGTTGCCAACCGTAAAAAAACAATCCCAATTATGCGTTCAGAAATCGCATAATTTGCGTTTCAAGTCAAATTAACGTTTTTATCAAAGTAACCCCCAGGAATTAAAGTAACGCCCCATTCAAAGGTATCGTTAGATTGATTTTGGACCTGCAAGACTTAGGGACGTATTAATAAACTCATCTGGACTGTAAGACTCGTCTCAAGATACGTCAAAAATGACAGTTTTCTATGGTTTGACGTTTACTTTGACATATCTTGTGGCTTTTGCCCTGCAGTGCGAGACAATAACAGGCTAAAAAAACCCATAAGTTATCTCTTTTCAATACAGTGTATTTAAAGAACATTAAATATAAACTAGTTTTCTTTGCAAGGGTGTTGATACACAAATCTTATTACCTGTGGCATAGAGACGAGTAGATATTTTTGACGTCTTAGGAACGTGTGTATGGGACACTGTTAATAAACATAGCGTTTGCATGCGTCCTGTGCCTCGCATAAGAATTCTGGCTAAACTGTTCTTCATGATCCGCAATGCGGTATATTCGTTGTTAGAAAGCACTTGAGTTTATAAGCGAAGCCTCAAATCCGGCTCGAAGCTTAAACGATAATAAAAACGGAAAGTTTGGCGCCATCGCGAAAGCGTTAACGAGGAGAGATTGAATTTAGAGATCTACAAGCTTTTGTGGTTGTAGGGTTCTTAGAAGAAATTATAAGTAGGGATGAGACTTTTGGTAGTATACCGTGGGAGCCCTAAAACTTCATCAATAAACTTTTGACATACTGATTCATTTCCCAATCATATCATGTAACAAACAGTTTTTTTCCAAAACTGAGTATATTGTAGGATTTGTTTCAGGATCATCGTTTAGTAGGCTTTTTCCGAAATTGTTAATATTTCAGGATGATTTTAAAACTAACCAACTTAAGTTAGTTTTATAAAAATCCTGAAATATTAACAGCTTCGCAAAAAAGCGGTTTGCTAAAAATAAATGATTATGTTTGGACGGAACGAAGGTAACCCAATAAGTAGAGATAGGACTTTTGGTAGCGTCCCGTGGTTCTAGAAACCACGGAGACGCTATTTCCTTTTGTATTGTCATGTTTGAAAATTCATTGCTAATATTAATTAATGGCTTTCTCCCCTGTTAAGGTGTATTTCGCTAATGTTGAGTTATTTATAGACACTCCTACGGACTAATTAGTGCATTAAGTCCATGGATCACACACGAGGACATATTGTTCGGTAAAAGAGTTTTTTTTCTTCTCTAAACACATGAGGTTAGCTCCACGCGCTTTTGTTTAATCCTGAAAACTATTTTTATAATTATCCGCTGAATCAATTTGAATTAATTTTGGTATGGAGAATAACTCCGCTGTAAAATAGTAACAAACAAACAAAATTAAAGAGAACAAATCAAATTAGTCGTAAATTTAATTTATAATAAGGAACTTAACATTTTATTTATCTATCTATCAAAGTTACGAGTTTAAGGGCATTTTCATTATAAAGTGTACCCTAGTTAAGGAAAATTAAGAAACGTTTACGTTTTTTAACTATGCTTAATTAGGGTACACTTTATAATGAAAATGCCCTTAAAAACGAGGTGGGTATAAGTTAAGTACAGTGTAGATTATTTTGCCTCCCTCAGATTCAAACAGGAGGGTTATTATGACCTAATTATGCAAATCATTTTACGGTAAGCGTAAAGGACAGAGTTATGGCAGTTATATAGCTCTGTCCTTTTCTCTAAGCGTAAACAGAATTGCATAGTTATGCCATAATAACCCCTCAGGCCAGCTCTCAGAAATCATAATGTTTCTTTATCATGACAAGTAATGAAAGTCAAAAGCTAGATTATGTATACTTACTAAAAGAATAAAAAATAGCGACTCCATGGGTTTTAGAATCACGGTATTCTACTAAAATTCCTTACCCTAAGAATAAGGATAAAGCAGAGGAGGTTTAAATCACTTTTTTTGACAGATTGGCGATTATATATACTTGAGACTTGGAACACACTTTTTACCCGACTGCTATGTATGTATGTATGTATGGATCCTATTTCAATTTTAGAGGCTGATTAGTGGGTCAAGATGACGCCAGTATGTACTATGTACTATATTGTATGAATATTTTAATAGTATTCACCAAGGGGAGTAAGGCACGAATTACTAATCGAGTGTACATTTGCGGCCCGACGCAAAGCGGAGGGCCGTAAACCACACGAGTTTTGTAATCTGTACTTACCCTTGAGTGATATATACTGCTTTATACTACACTTAAAAATTAATAAAATACAAAATTAATAAATTAATTCTTTCGAGGAAAAACGAACGCGTCTTCAAACAGGGGCTCTACTTTGAAATCCGTAATTCGAACTTTGTCTATTGCTATCCCTTTTGCAAAGTGACAGGGCGGTCCGAAGTTCGAATTAAGGATTTCAAAGTAGAACCGCAGTAACAAACTTTTTTTTTATTGAGAATTTTAACGCTCCGTACAGTTTACGTGCCAAAAGACGTTAAAGAAGGTGAATACGCCCCAATTTGCAGGATCCAACTTGAGTGCGTGTCAAAGTAGGGTAACAGGTAACAGGGCCTCTATTCAGGTGCGTTAAAACGATATCGTGTTTGTCACGTTTAAGAATCGTTTATGTCACAGTCGCCATTATTGTAAATGACATAAGAGTTATCAAAACGTTGACAATACGGAAACAGGTCAAAAACGATATCGTTATAACGCAGTTGAATAGAGGCCCAGGGCAGTTATGAAATTACATTCAATATTACTACCCTGATTTTAGAGAAGGTTTAATGAACGGCTTGATGAATTTAGGGAAGAAGTAATAATATCTGTATGAATATACAAAATGTCAGAGTGTTATGTATTACCTATTATATTAGCAATCAATGTATTATTATTTTTTTGCGATTTCTTTTTCCGTGTGTGTAAATTTCTGATTATTCTGGTCGACTAGTAGAAAATGCTTTTAGGCATTAAATCCACCGATTGTTTTTTTTGTGCCATGAAGATAAATAAAAAAAAACCGTCTTTGAACCAATGCAACAAGTAAATAACAAAGTTCTACATTGGATAAAAAAGAAAGTGAGTTAGTTGGTCGATCTTTGACAGATGCACTTTCTTATCGGAGTAAAAGAGACAGCTGCATTATAACGACACAAACAACGGAGCAAACCGGTGTGCGCGGCAAAGATATACTGATGTTATAGACACGGCACAAATATCAAGCTAGAATTATTTTTCTACTAAAAATGAAATAGGGAAGAAGAACTGCCATTTTGTAATGAGGAACATAATCACTTTAAGATGTCTAATCAAGACCTAAATTAATGTTTGTTAGCTTATTTTGTTTATTTTTTCTTGTACGTACTAAGTGTGTTTATTTCTGTTTGTTTGTAACCTCTCTTTTTTGAAAGGTTGTCTGGAAGAGATCGCTACCTAGCGATAAGACCGCCTATTGTCTCACTTAGTATTTTTTATTTGTATTTTAGTTTTCATGCTGTATTTGTATGTGGTGTTCAATAAAGAATATTTGTATTGTATTGTACTTTTGGATTATTTGGAACTTATTTTTGTGATGTGATTATTTATTATTAAATTTCAGGTACAATCAAAAAGATAGGAGTCTTACGTAAGCTCCTAATTTTAAAACAGCGGACTTGGTTACTTCTGGTTAAAGTGCAAAACTATAAACAAAAAACAAATAAATGTAAACCTGAGGTCTAGAACCAATCCGCGAAACTTCAAATTGTCTTTTCTATACAAGCAAGCTTTTGAACTCGTTGATCGTTAATCCTTCTATAACTTTTTTTTTCCGGGAAAATGTAGCTATCCTAGGATAAACATCCAGAAGTCCTTCCAAATATGATACAGTTTGATGCAAGTGTGGAAGATATGTCCCGAGACTTGGCCCGAGCTGCAAGCGAGCCTCAAGCTACAAGACTCGGGACGAGTGAAAATGACAGTTCCGCACGTGTATCCAATGTAGTTTTTAATTCATTTGCGAAAGAAATACAATGAAACAAATATTAATAAGTAGGTAATTAAATGTGTCAATTTTATTTAATTCTTAGCTTGATAAAAAATCACAGCAACAGTGTATAAGGGGATAAGACAATCAGTGAAATTACTACTATAGAGACATTTCATCTTAGTCCTCAGCGTTGGCAACGCATTTGAGGTCTTAGGATTATAGTTTTCAAATTAGGTCTCAGATTTCACTTAACATCAAGTGGCCTGAATGTTCGTGTGCCTTCTCATTATCATTAAAAAGACAAAAACAGTGCATGTCAACAATTACGGGTAAAAATTGCAAAAGTAAATATTACTAATGTGAAAAATCCAACTTTCCGCACGATATACAGCAACAAAAAGTATATCTTTTTGAGCAACTGTATTAAAAATATATTTTCGCAACACAAATGTCAATAACTTTTGTGGCTCTGCGTAAATAACCCTTATTACGGACAGTTATTTTTGCTGTCCGACGTAGTCACCTCTTAGAACTTGAAGAGGCTCCACGTCTGTCTCGATGGCATCTCCAAACGTGTTTCCAATATTTGTGACTCATTTCCTTATTAAAATACCGTGATATTTTGTTATAACTTCGTTAGTAAACTTGTGATGACTAGTGAAATAAAATGTTATAACATAAGTGAGATAAAGAGGTGAGAAAACATTGTTTTTTATTAAGTTAATTAGGTTAATGCATAATAACAATACACGGGGTAATCACTCAAATTATCTAGAACTGATTTAAGATTTAGATTCAATGATTTATACAATGATACTTGTAAACAATCTTTCCGATCTCGTATAGGTTTGTATAGTGACAAAGGAAGAGTCTTTAGTATTAAATTGAGGCAAATCGTTTGCCATGGACGTTATACCAATGATGATGAATCATAGAAATATTTAGCAATCAATTATACCTGTGCGTTCTTTATTTTATATTCGATAAGGAAAACATTGACGTATTCAAAAAATTTACTACAAAATTTATATCATGACTGTACTTTATTTGATTGTAATACTTTTAGCAATTGAATTATACAATATCCCTCCATTGATCATTTCAACTTAGGAAAGTAAATTAATAAAGTACTAAATCACAATTGTCAAAAAAAGATCATTGAGCCACAGTTTGTATTTTTTATTTTTAAGGAAAATCACTTCAATAATTACCTTTTAACTCATAGATAACTTTAACTCTTTAACTTTAAACTATTTGTAAACAATTTGATTAATTTAAAAACCTTTTCATTTCAGAAATGACGTTCCGCTCAACTACGTGGTGGCTCTTGAGCCTGTCTGCGTTTGCCCTAGCTGACTGGGTCACCTGGCCTGGCTGCCCCATCATTACTGCAAGGGGAGAACCTCTGCGTGTACTCCAACCAGGAGTCCTGGACTATGACGCCAACTCCTTAATCCTAGAAGGATGTAACATCACCAGAGTTCAGTCCAGAATCTTAGAAAAGATCCCTAACGTCCGAGGAATTAATTTGAAAAATAATAGGATCCAGCACTTCGCTGCTGGCGCTTTGGACTCTGCAGCACAATTGAAACATCTTTTTCTGAATAATAATAGTTTCTTCGGTAAATATTTAACACCGAATCTTTTGCATCAATGTAGACTTTTAGAGAACCTTTATCTTTCTGGTAATGACATGACTGACACGCCAAGTGAATTTCTGGAAGGTGTTCCCTTGTACAAATTGGAGTTAGTCAGCTGTATGCTACGTGACATCCCTCTGTTTTTATCACAGCCTATGTTTCCTCGAATGAGACACTTGAACTTGTCAAAAAACCTTATTCGAAGTATTGCTGATCCGCAAGCGTTATCCACTGTCAGAAACTTATACCTTCTTGATCTAAGTGACAATATAATTCAATACCTCCATGAAGATTTATTCATAGTGACAATGCAACTTCAGAAGCTGTACCTAAGAAATAACAAGATGAACATTCTCCCAGAAAAACTGCTTCAGAATAAGCCATATTTGGAAACCATAGATTTGGCTCACAACGTTTTGGAGTACATTCCAGAAAACTCGTTTGATGGTACTGCTCTCTTTGAATTAAGCTTAAATAATAACAGATTAACGTTTCTACCTGATCAATTTTGCTCCAGAATTGGCCATGCTGGGGCAAGGCTGGACACGTTTCACTTTGACCACAACCCCTGGCAGTGTCAATGCCTATTGGACATCATTTTAGAAGTAAAACAACTGCGGATTGCTTATAATAATGAAAGGTATAATGGGCGACAAAAAGTGTGTGCGGCAAAGAGTTTTGTGTGTGATCGCAACAGTGATGAAAATCGCCAGACTTATGACAATTTTGAATCTTAGTGCAAATAAGAACTTTTTAACAGACCAAAGTGATATAGGAATAGTTCTGTGAGTGCTTGGATATTGGTGCTCAGAACTGGTTTGTTAAACAGAAACAGTTTATACTCGTAATTAGATAAATAAAAAAATACCTACTTGTGTCATAGTGCAACGTGCTTTAAAAATATTGTGCTTTTCAGACCGTTTCTTTTGTGCTGACATTTTAATATCGTTGCTTCATAAGTGTCATAACATTTTGTATAAAATTCATATTTGATACAAAAGACAATATTATAAAGTTGAGAAATAGATACTGAATGAAATAGTTTTCTGTAAATTGTGAACTACTTACTCGTCTTTTTATAAGCATCATTATTTGCAAAATATTGCTGATTTATTTGTTACTAGCTTTGCCCCGAGATTTGACCCACTTAGCTGAATAAAAATGAAGCGTTTTTCACTTTTTTTTTCCAATCGGGCGATTTCCTTATTCCATTTTTACTGACAAATAAATAAATAAGAGTTATCAATACGTTAATTTTATGAAAACTATAAACCAACGGTTTTGAAAGAGTCGAGTCGTGTTCCTGTAATTTCTAATAATACCTACTACCTACCTGGTTGCCAGGTTAGAATAGTGCCACTCCATGTCTTCCCGTGGATGTCGTAAGAGGCGGCTGAGGAAATAAGGGCTTGTAGTACTGTTAGGCGATGGGCTTGCAACCTGTCACTAATACACTAGTAAACTTCTTAGCCTGTATGTGCAAAATGTGGTTACAGAATTATAAACAAGTCTTTTTAAAGTTGTTGTTATTCTGAAGCTCTGCCTACCCCACTCTGGGAATGAAGGCGTGATGTTATGTATGTACCTACTATGCAGAAACTTTTAGACAAATTTTCACCATAAATACGTAATTATTACTATTAGGTATTTAAGTTTAAATTACGGGAAATGGTGACTAGATACATACATACATACATAACATCACGCCTTTATTCCCAGAGTGGGGTAGGCAGAGCTACAGAAATACGAACAATTCTAAAGACATGTTAATAATTCTGTCACCACATTTAGCACAAGTAGGCTGACATGTTTACTAGTGTATTAGTGACAGGTGACTAGATGTTATATTATAATGAATATTATGTGTAAATTCTTACATGACTTTATCATTTGTATGACGGACATTTAGCTTATGTAATACTAATTTATTTTCTCCTCGCGTCATAACGCCCATAACTATTAAAATAAAACTCGTTCTAGCCTCTAAGAGTTCTTAGCAGCAGACACTTTAGCTCAAGGATAAGGTATTCCTCAAGGCGTCTCTGTCTAATCGTTACGGAAGAAAGAAGACTTAAGTATATTGAGACAATTTGTCCCTTTGTTATTCTTGCATGATTCTTCAGGACTGAGGTTAACTGCCAGAATGGTTCTAAAACCACTTAGTTGAGCTTGCGCAACGAGGGTTCCGTACCGCCCGTCTCATATTTGGCCGGTTAATATTATTCGTTTTTAAAATTTGCACTATAATCACACACAATTTGACGAGAACAATGTTGCTTATATGGACATTATATGGATTCCTTTTGCATCATCATTCATCATTTCAGCTGACAGACATTCACTGCTAGACTAAGGCGTTCCACAGCATACATAAATACTCGTACATAACATCACGCTTTCATTCCCAGAGTGAGGTAGCTCTGCCTATAGTTCTGTAACCACATTTTGCACAAACAGTCTAAGATGTGTACCTACCAGTGTACTAGTGACAGGTTGCAAGACCATCGCCTAACAGTACTACAAACCTTTATATACTTAGCGTTTCACAAGTTTTTCCTAAATAACCTACCGCCGAACAGTAGTGTTCGCATTGTTGTGTTCCGGTTTGGAGATAAGACAGCCGGTGAAATAACTAGCATAGAGGCATTCCATCTTAGTCCTCAGGGTTGGCAACGCATTTGCAGTCTTAAGATTGCAGTCTTGTGAATGCAAATGTCTATGGGTCACAGTCTCCACTTACCATCAAGTGGCCTGTGTGCTCGTTTGCCTTCCCAATACTATAAAATGTGATTTTACTGAGTCTGCAACATCACCATGCTGAATTGTTGGTTAGTGCTGCTTAATGCCAAAAGCAAATCTATTCTTAGTGATAGCAAGACCAGATCCGTCCAGACCACTACCGCCGTCTTATACTTCAACCTACCGCCAAGCAGCATTTGCATTGTTGTGTTCCGGTGTGGGAATAAGACAACCAGTGAAATCACTAGTGTAGAGGCATTCCATCTTGGTCCTCAGGGTTGGCAACGCATTTGCGGTCTTAGAATTGCAGTCTTTAGTTTGTTGTCTTACGAATGCATCTATGGATCACCGATTCCACTTACTATCAGCCCCCTATTTCACCATACTGACAATGACAGGTGTCAGGTGACATTTTAGTGTACATGGTGCAGATTATATGAAACCCAGTAATGTATCATCGTGTTAACTTTGCAATGTATACCGAATTGTCGCTTGGCACGTATCACCGTCAAGATGGTGAAATAGGGGGCAGGTGGTCTGTGTTCGTTTGTCTTTTCGTGGTCTTCTCCATGCCTTAAAATAATGCATTAGCTTGCAGATACTAACCTCCTTACTAATAAACGTTGTATAAGTTTGGAATAGTTATGCCATGCTTTGTCCTTATCAGATCTGTCATTGCGACATTTCAATTCGATAGATAAGGACAAAGCATAGCTTGACTATTCCAAGTTTACTCAACGTTTATTAGTAAGGGGGTTCTAATGTAAGTCCGTTAGGTATTAGCTATTGCTCCCAACCGAAAGACCTTGAGGTCATGCTTGTGTAGTTTAGCCCTTAAAAACAGCCTAATACATTCCAGTGGTTCACCGTTTTACAACCGCAATAAAATCAGGGTTGAACTAACGCCGGTTACGACATTTTGAGCCGGGTCACACTTTATCTAGAGACTTGTAGTAATTGGATTTTGGAACAACTAAGACCCTTAACAAACTAGTTTTAATTCAGTAAACTTAATTGCGCCCCTTAATGAAACATCGTTGTTGTACGGGAATCTTTTTGCGGTTTTTCCGGTGTGGCAGGAAAGTGACGTAATTTTGCCGCACTCACATTACCTATATATCTCTTCTCTTCTTAGTCGGTGCACTCTTGATGGAGAGGTCGTGGTCGTCAGTTGTTTTCACGATGAGTGAACAGCCAGCCCCCTATTTCACCATCCTAACAGTGACAGGTGACAGGTGACATTTCAGTGTTCATGGCGCAGCTGATATCAAACACAGTGATGTATAAACTTATTAACTTTGCAATGTATTGTCACCTATCACGTGTCATTGTCAAGATGGTGAAATACGGGGCTGGTAATACGACGACATTCCTCTCGGGCTGTTGTCGCCTCAGTGCACTCATGCAGTGGGCGATTTGTTGCAGCTCTGATTTGGTTTGGTCTAACATGTACCTAAGGTAAAGACACCAGTACTCGACAAAGGACCAATGTTCGACACTGATTCTTACTCAAAGAAGATAAGAGTTATTTATTTGTTTTGCAATAATCAATTTATAACCCTATGATCTTAGAATTAAAAGCTTCTGTCGATTATTGGTGCATGTCAGCTAAAAGTGTCGAACATTGGTGTTGCTAGTTACCTATATCAAAGTGGAAAATAATTGTGGAAATGATAACCTCAACAAAGATTACCTTAATCCTAAGAGACAGCGACATATAACTACGCAACTGTTAATTATACTTGTATTGTGTGCTTGTTTTAAGAGCACGGATGGTAAAATTTGACTGCTGAATAGCATTCGA
Source organism: Acleris holmiana (assembly GCA_949316455.1). Lineage (NCBI taxonomy): Eukaryota > Metazoa > Arthropoda > Insecta > Lepidoptera > Tortricidae > Acleris > Acleris holmiana. Next base: position 3,798,653 of record OX438777.1, on the reverse strand, counting down.
AGGTTTTGACCGATAAACCCGTTTTACCCTATCCTCGTCATTCCTATCTTAAAAATGAGCTCTTTGGGATACACTGACCCGACACCGACTAAAGTTAAAAAACTCATAGGTACATGGTTACTGTGGGGTTCGAGCTCGGTACCTTACAATCACGAGACGAAGCCACTAAGCCACCGATGCTTCAAAAAAGCAAGTGTTAGTGATCAGCTGTGCGGCTAACACAAGAATATTTATGTATCGTTGTAGAGAAAGGGAGAACAAACTCAAGTTGCGGCCCAACTGTGCTAGCCCTCTTGTGAGAGGTTTTTTTTTATGTTAAGAAGAAGGCACTCGAGCACTCAGGCCACCTGATGGTAAGCGGAATCTGAGACCCATAGACATTTGAATTCTCAAGACTATAATCCTAAGACCACAAATGCGTTGCCAACCCTGAGGACTAAGATGGAATGCCTCTATGCTAGTAATTTCACCTATTACTTACGACTGAACTGCGACTGTCGTTAGTCGCGCGACTAAATGGAGACCATAGTATAATAGTAGAGTAAAAGTAAAGTCGCGTGTGAAACCGCTTAAGAGCGTCATTGAAAGATAAGCAACTTTTTAGCTAGGAAACGTATTTAAATTGAAGAGGAAAATGCATAACCTGGATACAATAGTAGACTGACTTTCCTTGTATTCCGCATTTAAGCCAGTGGCGGCTTATGAGGGCTCAGGGGAGTATGCCTCTCGCCCCTAAATTAAGGCAGGTTTACAATGTACATACGAGACCTACTCGTAACATGGACTCAAAACAAATGAAAAATTAAATTTTATGAAACACTGGTTCAAGCCTAAGTTACTACATAGTACTAAGAGTCTCTAGGCTAGGCTACGCTAGGCTAGGTTGCGGACGGACGGATGGACATGGCGAAACTATAAGGGTTCCTAGATTTAATACAGCAGCCTAGCTCAGGGACTCTTAGTAATAGAAAGCTGTAATTGGGCATGAATATATTAGTCATGCCAACAAAGTGGTAAAATACAAACATGTTTTTTTTTGTTTTAATGTACCCCCCTACACGTAACGTTGAGATATTTTTTTCTCGTCTACCCCATAATGTGGGGTGTCGTTAGGTAGGTCAATTAAAAATATTGTGGGTGTGTGCCAACAGATTTTCGATTAAGGGATCCGTTTATGAAATATTAAGCTTTAAAGCGCTAATTTTTGTTATAGTCAAGTGTCGTCTGTACCCATCCCCCCTACAGCCAAAAATACAAATAATAAACATCTGGTAAATATAACGAATTTAAAATAAAAACTATCACGACTAAGTAGTAGACATCATTGGTTCTTGAGATACAGGCGATTAAAGTGTTTATACCTACTAACATCATCTTAGACGGCACCAAATGACTTTAAATTGAAAATTAGTTATTACTTGGTATTTTTTATGTTTGTAGTTTTAACAGCTTTGGAATCCTACACTGAGCATGGTCCGATTTTTTTGGTTAAAGTATTGCTACCAGTCTTATTTCCGCAACGTTTTACAATCCTAGCCTTCGTTTAGTGGGTATCATTTTTATTTCAATGGACTAGTTCTTATAACAGATAAACTAAAATGTAGGCTAAGGGTTATAGTTTCTCCTTCGCAATAAAATTATTGCGTAGGCAGTGAAAAGAAACGTGACTTTATGGGATCGTAAACAAAATGGCGGATAATTGGCGGCAGAGGAACGTGTGCGTAAAAATAATACGTTAAGGTTATTTTAGTAGTAATGTCCACTAAAATGGTGAGACAAAAATTGCAACCATCTAAAGTGCTACTAGACAAAATTTATAACAAGTTACAAATTATTTAATTGGCATTGTACCGAAGATGCTGGCAGCATTTCCTCTCTGAATAGTTAAACGAATGCGTTGACCGAGGAAACTGCCAAATCTTCGGTCTCCAGAGACGTCAATGAGCCTCTTCGATAGTTTATTTTAAGAGGCTTAGAGCTCTAAGTTCCCTCGGACCAAGGGTCTCGACCCCAAATGGAGTAAAAATATACTCCGGGCCGAGACCATTATACTTGCCAACATTAATACATTCAGCCGCGTCAGCTGCCGCACCAGCTCTATTAGAGGTCCGGGGGAGATGTAACGGGGCTAGCGTGTCTACATAGGTTGCATCCCACACTAGCACCCGTCCAATTATTGGTATTTACTTTACGCCCTTTTCATTGTAGAAGTCAAAGCACGCCACTTCAAAAGCAACCAACCAGGAGAGAATATCACACAAATTTACCAAATCCCAGAATAAGCTGCACACTCTAGCACTGTCGCTTGTCGCTTTGACGTCTTTGACAGACTAATATAGCAGTTCAAACATGACGTTAAAGTGGCAAAACTCTTTGGTAAATTTACTTATTCCAGTCATTTCGAAGAATAATCTTAATTATTGTATGAAAAGTAAATTTTGTCAACGGTCTCAAATGTTTCTGAGATATGCTTAGTAAATTCTCGAGAAGACCCCAACTTCCAAGAATACTCTGCATCTTGCACTTTACTAGTGTAACTAAACCCATTTTTGCATATCGCATATTAGCTCTGTAATAGTTATTTGTGCAACAAGAGAGCAAAATTGTTTTTTGCTGCGATTGTGATGTTGAATCACGAGCTTAGCGAGTTCTAGGTTAGAATCCTGAGTGCAGCGAGGGACTTAAAGTCAGGAGATGTAAATAACTTTGGTCTCATACAGCACATACAACTGTTCACCTCAGCACCGAGCACCTTAAGGTATGAAATAGAGCATGGTAAAAATTAAACGACATGGATAATGATACCCCAGTCGCCCCACGTGGCGCCACAACAAGACTACATTTAAATCGTGGTAAAAAAAATACATGTTACTTTGTCTCACGCTTGCAGCAAAATCGAATTTTGCTTACTGTCTTTAAACAGCAAATGTAAGGGTGGTTACCCTTTGAAGTGTTCAGGTGAAAAAAGTAATTACAATGGAATTTGGTAACCTGTAACATGGTTGAATTTTCATTCCCAATTTATCATCTGTCGCAATAGGTAGCTTCTTTTAAATCCAAATTAAGAATGTACTGGCTCGACTCGTCTCCTCATTTGTAAACCTTTTCTTCTTCTGACTTTTTTAATTATTTGTGTCTGAGTATTTATATTCATTTTGTATATTTACGAATGTATACATTTGTTTACATATGTATGCCTATGTGTATTAGTATGTTTTTTTTTACATTTTTATATATTTTTCGTGCTGCTTTAAAAACGCTTTTGTTTTTTAATGTTTACTCTCATCCATATTTTTTGTATTTCTCTATTGATTGTAACATTATTTTTTCACACTTGCCCAAAGGTTACTTGAAAAAGATCCCTTAAAGGGATAGGGCTGCTACTTTTATTCCTGTAATTTTATCATTTGTGTAATGTTATTGTTTTAGTACAATAAATTGTTTACATTCATACATACTTACGTACATACCTACTGTTTAAGTTACAAAAACATTTCTTTCTGAATCCTTCATTTTCAAAATGTTAAAGGGAACCTCGAACCTGTTGGTTAGGTTCGGTATAACAATTCAGAAAAAAACGTTTGTTACTATGAATTCACATTTACGAGTATATTTATTAATAAGCTAAGTTTTATGTAACTAGTTAATGTGATCTCTCCATCGCTGACCACAGGATGAGCTCAAATTCAACTAAGCTGTGCTCACACCCTTCTCATTACCACAATATTATGTAAAAAACATTGTAATTACCTTGTTATATTGCACCGGATAAAAATATTACTTAACATAGCTATAGCTCCTGATATTATTGTACCTTAATTTATTATGGAACCATGTTTGTAAAAACGATAATGTGACATGTAACATTTTGAAAAATATTATGAATAAATGAGTAGATTAGTAAATAGGTAAGTATAGAAAATTTTAAATAAAATTAAATAAATGAACTTGATTTGATTTGAAATTAAGTTGGTTTTAAAATCATGGAGGACAAACTTAAGCTGTCTCATATGCTCGTTATTCTTCTATTTCATCCACTGTTTAAATTGTATTTAGTTTTGACGTATGTATCCAATGCTCATGACTGTGTATCGATAAATTCTGTAATGATTAACTTTATTACCTTTTCAATACTTGAAATAATATCGCTTATTAAATCAATACTGATTTACCGATAAAAACAAAAAAGATAAATGTTAAATGTTGTTTATTCAGTAAGTACCTAGGCCGTATAGGAACTTTCGCGCGTCAAAATTCAACCAGAGTAAACAAGTAACGCAAGAAACTCAACAGTTCGTAATTTTACGGTTCCGTAGTCTAACTAGGAACTCTTATAGTTCCGCCATCCGTCCGTTCGTCTGTCCGTCCGCAGCTTAGCTTAGAGATTCTTAGTCTACCTACTAGAAAGCTGGTATTTGACATGAATATACACATCAGTCACGGAAGTCTGAAAGTGACGGTGACTGAAAATTTGTGTGGAAATCGGTTGTCGTGGTATGGGCATGTGATGCGGAGGGATGAGGAAAATATCGTCAGGAAAGTCTTAAGTATGAATGTGGATGGCTATACGAGGAGGGTAAGACCAAAGAAACGATGGATGGACTGTGTGAAAGCCTTCCTGATCAGAATGTCTATCTTGCAATTCGTCTACGAAGCAAAATGACTAAAACGAATGTCTATGGGGCAAAATACCTAAGCAGTAAATCGCCTAAAGATCAAAATATCTGCCAAGCAAAATGCCTAAATTGCAATAATACCTAAGCAGTAAATCGCCTAAAGATCAAAATATCTGCCAAGCAAAATGCCTAAATTGCAATAATACCTAAGCAGTAAATCGCCTAAAGATCAAAATGTCTGCCAAGCAAAATGCCTAAATTGCGATAATACCTAAGCAGTAAATCGTCTAAAGATCAAAATGTCTGCCAAGCAAAATGCCTAAATTGCAATAGTACCATTATTATACAACATACATAAAAAACACGATATTCGCAAAACATGATATTTGCAAATAGTAGAATTAGGTTATAGAATCTTAGGTAGGTTTAGGTTATGTTAGTTTTACTGCAGGGCCGGTGGGCCAAAACACCTAGAAATAGGAGCTCCGTCGACACTGTCTAATTGATGTCTTGCTAATAATGATGTTTTGCGAATATCATGTTTTGCGAATATGACCTACTTGGTAAGGTTCTTACTGGCCACTTTATATTGAAGTACAAATAGGTAGATAAAATAAATGACACTGTCATTCATGTCATTATCAAGAACGAGTTTTCTTTGTTTGCGAGTTATGAACTACAATTTGGTCTATTAGGATTCATGGTTAATAAAACTAATAAGCATGGAAAGTTCTGCTAAAATCGAAATTATAAAAAATCAAAAAGGTGGAGATTTAGTGCTATGGTGTGGGTATCAATATACATTAAATAAATGCAATAACGACGGAACGAGTCTATGGAGATGCAATAATAGGCCACAATGCAGTGCATCGTTGAAGCTTAGCGAAGATAAGAAACAGATTTTAAATGAAAGCACTCATTGTTGTTTACCGAATCCAACAAAAAATAAAATCGCTCTAATGATGCAAGAGTGCAAAAAGAAAGTCTGCGAGAGTTTCAAACCGGTGCAACAAATTTTCGAAAATGTTTATAGTGAGAGCAATTATTTATCATCTGATGATGAAGATAAACTTCCCTTATTTAAAGAAAAAAAAGATACACTATTACGGGCGAGGAGAAATTTTTTGAAGGCAGCGAAAACTGAGTTCCGTAAGTTAAATGAGGTAAAGGTACCCGAACTTTTTGCCAAACCGTTTAATCTGATTGAAGATGGAGATGATAATAATAAAATATTAATTTTTATCACAACCATATCTAAAAATTATTTAAAAAAAAACCATAGTCAGATTACATTTTATGCGGACGGCACGTTTAAGTCGACACCAATGCCTTTTTACCAGCTATACACGATACATGTAGATGTGGCCAGTGGAGACGAGATGGTGAACATTGTTCCTGTTATTTACGCCCTACTACCAAATAAAAGCCAAGATACGTATACTAGGCTCTTTGAGCTGATAAAAATAAACTTGGATATTGAATTTCGGAATCTAAAATGCGATTATGAACTAGCACCTATTAACGCATTACAAAAAGTCTTTCCTGGTATTAAAATATCAGGGTGCTATTATCACTATAGTAAATCGATTTGGAAACAGGCTGAGAAGCTGAACTTAACTAATTCAAAAGAAAGAAGATTACTAATAGCAATGACTGCCAATTTGCCTCTGCTACCAGCAGAAAAGGTTTTAGACGGATGGTTGTCTATAGTAGAACAATCTGGGACGGATAGTGATGGTAACATAAAGGATTTTGTGGCGTACTTTGAAAAGCAGTGGCTTAAACTGCTGCCACAAATATTAAGCTGTGCTTCCGAAACAAATCGAACAAATAATAGTCTCGAAGGGTGGCACCAAAGATTAAATGGCCGCATTCCACGTAACGCGACTTTTATTCGATTTCTTCAAAAATTATTGATGGAAGCTCAGTGGCAAGACAGGAAAATACGCCATTCCTTATTTGAAACCAATAATCGAAGGAAATGTGACGTGGAATTTAATAAAAAATACAAAAGGGGGCTTCAAAAACTCATAGATAATGAAACTACACCCTTTGAATTTCTACGAAGCATAATTAAAATAAGGAAACAGATATTTAAACACAACTAAGATAGTACTTAAGTTAAGAAGTTATGTTAAGTTATGTATGAGGTTAAATATGTATTTTGTTATGTACCTACTTAAGAAAATGTTGTTATTATAATATGTTCGTTACCTACTTAAACTAAATAAGTCGCCTCAATTTTTAATTCGCTGGAGTTCTGATGTCTTTTGAAATGACTTTGTAAATTTAATATTCCTCAAATGATAATAAATAAATATCACAAAACCATCTTCTTGTTTTATGTTCTTATTATAAAAATATGCCAGTACTTACCATTTTGGTAGAATAGAGACACAAATCGATGTCTAAGTCAAAGAGCTACGAAGCCACTTTATACGTGATATTTATATTTGTAGCCGGAAATACCTATTTCTAATCTAATACCCTATTTATGTATCTAATTGCATGTCTACAAGTAGGTAGGTGTCCCATTGTCAAGTGTGGCATAGTCATATTGCCTGGTAGGCAGTTTGCTTCTTAGTCATTGTAAGATGAAGTTAAAATCCTGCATAGCCATATTGCCTGGTAGGCATTTTGCTTCTTAGTCAATATACAATGAAGATCAAGTGCTACATAGTCGTCTCTCCTGGTAGGCATTTTGCTTCTTAGTCAATATACAATGAAGATCAAGTGCTACATAGTCATATCTCCTGGTAGGCATTTTGCTTCTTAGTCAATATACAATGCAGTTCAAGTGCTGCCTAGTCATATTGCCTGGTAGGGATTTTGCTTCTTAGGTAATATAAGCCTTAGGCTAAATTTCACGTTGACGTTTTGATTTTTAGGCAGCATGATCAAAAAGGTGTGAAAGATGATATGGCTAGAAAGGGAGTGACTACCGAGATGGCGACTAATATAAAAGTATGGAAGAAACATACATGTTGCGCCGGCCCCAAATAATTTGGGATAAGGGCAGGAGAATGATGATACACATTAGTCACGCCAAATAAATGACCAAAATCTTGAAAACGTTTTTTTTACTGTGAACGAGTATATGGGAATGGTTTTCTTTTCTCGCCTATCCCATGGTGTGGGGTGTGGTTAGATAGATGTTAGAAAAACCGGGCAAGAGCATGTCGGACCATGCTCAGTGTAGGGTTCCGAAGCCGTTAAGTACTTACTACAAACATAAAAATCAACAAGTAATAACTAATTCTCTATTTAAAGACATTTCGTGCCATCTTAGACGATTTAAGTACAGAGTTTCTTACAGGTTCTTCTCTGATCGGTCACGATTTGAACCTGCAGTCAATTTAGGCTAAGTCGCTACTATGACGTTTCAAAAGAGTTTATTATTTGTAAACCTACTTGAATAAAGATTATTCTGATTCTGATTCTGATTCTGATTCTGATTCTGATTCTGATTCTGATTCTATAAACACTTTAATCGCCTGTATCTCAAGAACCAATGTTTACTTAGTCGTCATAGTTTTCCTTTTAAATTGGTTATATGCACTTTCATTTAAGTTTTTTTCTGATTTTTAGTATTTGTAGTTATAGCTGTAGGGGGGACGGGACACTTGACTCTAACAAGAAATAGCTCGAAAAATGTTTTTTTACAAACCCGCAATATTTTTGAAAGACCTATTTTTTTTACTGTACCTCCCCTACGCGTAACGTGGGGATGTATTTCTCGTCTACCCCATAGTGTGGGGTGTCGTTAAATAGGTCTTTCAAAAATATTGAGGGTTTGTAAAACCATTTTTCGATTATGAAATATTAAGGTTTAAAGAGCTAATTTTTGTTAGAGTTAGGTGCCCCCCCCCCATCATCATCAAAATATATTTTTTAAAGGAAAACTATCACGCCTAAGCAACCTGATTGTTTCTTGAGATACGGGTGTACATTAAGTGTTTATACCTACTATAAAATATCTAAGACAGCAACAAATAAGTTACAATAGAAAGTTCGTACCTTCGTTAGTTCATACCTTGTTGATTTTGAGATAGATTTTTGTGTTTGTCGTACTTAACGGCTTTGCAACCGTTGCATGGTCCGACATGCTTTTGCCGGTTTTTAATATTGCTTATGAATCTTATGATAACGATAATACTTAACCTGCCATTGACTATAAAACAATGAATATAAAATAAAAATAATTACACTTTTGCGCTCTATGCCAAAGTGATAGGGTGCAAAATTGTAAACTTATTTTCTATCGACTGTGCTAGCTATTTTCTATTTAGGAACGCGCTCGTACCAAGTTTCTCTACTTCACAAGGTTTCTCAATCACAGCAGCCCTACAAGCAAGGTTATTTTCACTCATACCCAACAATTTCCTTTCAACTCGATCCCGCAAAATAACATCGGCACATACACTAACATCACGCCTTCACTCCCAGAGTGGGGTGGGCAGAGCTACAGAAATATCAACAACTCTAAAAACCAGGCTTTGTAAAACCGGTTTTTTTCAATATTATGTTTTCATTTTCAAATTATTACCGTTAAAAATCGAATACTTATATTAGTTATGTGTACACTAATTGCACCTGATCAGTTACATGTAAATTAGACTCTAATTAACCGTCATTTCATACTTGTCTAAGGCGTGTCTAAGGTTTTGGTCATAACACCAAAACCATTGACAGAAACATATAAACGAGTATATTGACACTGACGAGTAATAGTGGTAATTAATTATTTTTAGGGGTAAAGTATCAAAAAATATACTTAAATACCGGTAATCAGAGCTTTAGCCATAAAAATTGCGAAATGCAATTATAACCGGTTATATCTCATTTAAAACCGGTAACGATCCCTGCTAAAAAGATATCGATAAACACCGGATAACATCGGATAAGTTGTTTAAATTAGAACAGGGGTCGTTATGAACGTTGAAACCTAAAACCTGTCAAATGCCAAGCTGTAAAAAAAATGCCTTGTAGGGATGGCAACGCATGCAAATACGTTACAAGAAAAAAAAACTCAAAAAGAAAAAAGAAAGAAATGAAAGAATTTGCATTAATGTCTATCGGTCTCAGATTCCGCTAATTATTATTTTATTCGAGAGGGGAATCTTCGCAATGGGTCTATGCCATAATTATTTTTAAACATAATGTGTATTAAGACATAAATTGTCGTAAGTTGTAACGTATTTATTTAAAAAGCTGTTATTTATTGAGAATTGTTATAAATCAAACCTAACTTGACTTGTTGTGTTGTTGTACACAGGTTAGATATTTAAGAAATTCTGAAAATTAAACGGTTTCAGCGATATTAAAATTTATGACTATCAATAATTATGTCAACAAATAAATAAATAAATATCACCGGAAAATGTCACACAAATTGACCTAGTCCTAAACTGAGCTCTAGGCTTGTACAAGCCAACGATAAACTTACTTATATAGCGAAATATATAGTTAAATACATAGAAAACCTCTAAGAGTCAGGAACAAATACTCGTGCTCATCACGCAAATATCTGCCCTTACTGGGATTTGAACCCGGGATCACTAGCTTCTTAGGCAGGGTCACTACCAACTAGGCCAACGTGTCGTCAAACTAACAATGACATTATGATCAAAATAATAAATATGGGAGACGACGGGTATTCCTTCGCAAGATACCCTGCCCCGATAGGTTATAATATATTTTTTTCCTACTCCTGTACTTTTATCTGTCATTTTTATAGGCACGAACACTAATATAAGAATATAGATAATATGTCCGCAGAACATTCCGTAAAAAAACTCTATCTAGTCTATTCCCCTTAACAGCACTTGTGCTTTTTTGAGCCAAAACGACATGCCTAGCTGCCAAAGCTTACACCTAGGTTAATTTGACCAATCAAAATACTTCACCAAATTAATCCACCAATCACAATACACATTGACTGTCAATCGGAACGTTAGGTTCTTTTTGGTATGTAAACTCTTTTACTAATTTAACTCTTTAAAAACATGGTATCAACCAACCAGAAAGCAGCTATATTAAAATCGACCAATCAGGTAAAAGAACTCATTTCTCAAATCATTAGGTGTTTTTTAGTCCCTATCTCACAAGTTAAATCGATTGTGCAACTTTTTTTTTAAATATAAAACCTGGCAAGTGCACATCAGTTTAAAAACAAAGTTAACCATAGACACATATTTTGTCGTTTTCGAATGTTTCCCGCTCATTTGTTGTTCTGTGGCTGTGCTTCGTTCGTTCGTATTCTAACCTAGGTATATTAATAAAAAAACGTTAATTTCATTTTGCATTTTATTTGAAACCTAGTCGAAGAAAAAGTATTGTATGAAACGGTGTATAACTAAGTCAAAAAATACTCGTGGCGTCTTGCTTTACGATGTTCGCCTGCGGCTCACATCGTAACCACACCACTCGTCTTTTTTGACCTCTGTTATACAACTGTTGCATAAACTACTATTATAGTCGACAATATCACAAAATGGAGTAGGGTTTTAAAGCTTCCTTTTTAGGGTTCCGTAGTCAAACTAGGAACCCTTATAATTTCGCCATGTCCGTACGTCAAAGACTCTTAGTAGGTACTAGAAAGCTGTAATTTGGCATGAATATGCATATTAGTCACGCCAACAAAGTGGTACAATAAAACGTAAAAAAAATTTTTTTTAGGTTTCTTGGGGATGTATGTTTTTTTCTCGTCTACCCTATAGTGTGCGGTGTCTTTGCATAGATCTTTCAAAAATATTATGGGTCCGTGAGAACATGTTTTTCGATTTGGTAATCCGTTTATGAAATATTAAGCTTTAAAGCGCTAACTTTTGTTAGACTCAAGTCTCCCCCCCCCCAGCAAATCTGAAAAAATCTTAAATGAAAGAGCATATAACGATTTCTAAAGGAAAATTATCACGAATGAGTAGACATCATTGGTTCTTGAGTGAGATACAGGCGGTTAAAGTGTTTATACCTACTAAAATCATCTAAGACGGCACCAATTGACTTTAAATAGAAAACTAGTGAATACTCGTTGATTTTTATGTTTGTAGTACTTAACGGCTTCGGAACCCTACACTGAGCATGGTCCAAGATGCTCTTGCCCAGTTTTTATTTATTATACTTGTTTAACGTCATCTACCTACTACTACCCCCATAGTTTCAAAAAGAGAGTAAAAATGTTAAAGTTCAAGAAAATCCCAATTAAAGTCCGTGATTGCAAGAAAACATCCTGCAGCGTCGCTATTAGACTAGAACTTCAACTTTTAATTCTTATTTGCAATGTACTTGTACTAGAAAACTAACATTCATTTGGATTTTTTACGTTGACAAAGAACCAAGGGGCTAGATCATTTTAATATTAAAAATTATTCAATTGCACAATTTGACAACTATAGAATATGGTTTCAATTAGAATTTTAACCAAACATACTGAAACACATACACACATAACATCACGCCTTCATTCCCAGAGTAGGGTAGGCAGAGCTACAGATATACCAACAACTCCAAAAAGACTTTATTTGATGATTCTGTAACCACATTTTGCATAAGTAGGTTAAGATTTTAACTAGTGTTTTAATGACAGGTTGCAAGCCCATCGCCTAACAGTACTACAAGCCTTTTTTCCCTTGGTCGCCTCTTACGACATCCACGGGAAGACATGGAGTGGTACTATTCTAACCCGGCAACCACACAGGGAAACTGAAACACGTAAAGTTAAATAAATTCAATTACATAATTAGGTAATCAAAATAGGTAATTATCAGGGGACAACTCCCACCCAATATGAAGAACGTAGTCCCTAAGTAGGCTGTATCCTCTAATGGATATTATATAACTGTTATTACCATGGCAACGGGCATTACAGGGTATTTTGGCATATTTTGCCTCTACATCATAACTAATCTTATTATTATTATTTATTTATTTATTTCAAAAACAACTTAGGTGGTAGGTATACAAAAAATTTCGCCAAACTAGGGTCAGTTTATTTGTTGGCAGATCGATGTTATGGTAGCTCCTATTCGTCTAAAGTGAGAGAAGCTACAGCGTCAACAATGATTATGATATTAAAGCAAGATATATTAGAACTAAGTCGATTAGAGAATCTAAACAGCTACCACAATAATAATGCTGTGGTGTCATTATGATTCCGTTACCAATATTTAAAAAATAAAAAAAAGATTTGGAATAGCCTGTTCAGTGCCGGCATCTTTCATCACGTGAACTGAATTAGACACAAAATATCAGTATCGAGTTTTTTTTTATTTTACAACCAGAAATACTTATTTTTATTTCAATAAACACTTCATAAACCGCTCTAGGGTTTGTGCAAGGATCGTACGCTTGAAATAACAGAATATTTCTAACAATTAAAATTTATTTGCAGACAAACCGGCCTAATACAGTTTTGCAGGACTTTTGTTTTTTTTTTTTTGTGTTGGCTTAATAAATAAATGAAAAATAATAATAAGTATGCTTCTACAAACTTTACAGCTTAATGACAAAGTACGATTTTATTATACTTACTTAATACTATTAAGAGTTATTATATCTCTAAATTTAACGTCAATTGCAATGTATTTATCATTATTATCCAAGATATACATAGTACCAGTAACTCGTTTTTGGTAACTTAAGTTCAGATTTTCTTATTAGTGCTAAAGACACACAAACGAGCAGACGTTAACCTAATGGATAGTGGTCACCGCCACCTAAGTATGGACAGTAACAAGTTCAATGATTATATTTATCCGTTACCGGTTTATATCAAATTCGGAAACAACCCAAATTAATAAGAAAACTTCCACAGAAAATCTTCACCACAATTCAAAACACAACAGCACTAAAACTAAAAGGCACCCAATTGCCTCCATATCCCATTCCCAGAACACCCACCTGATGCCGCCAACGTTCAAAATGATCCTGTTCTCCCCATCCATGTCTCATCACTTACAAAATAATACAATCACAACACTTTTCGATCACAGCCTTAAATAAAAACAAATTCACTAGGTTTTGCGATGTTTTCCGCGAGTCCCGCCGTCGGCGCGCGCGACCGCCGTGTCGGGCGGACGGTTTGGCACTGAACTGAGATGAGATCTCCCCCCACCTGTGGTCCACTGCAGTGCCCTGCGCCTTTCAGGGTTCTGATGGCGGTCATGCTTTCAGTTGCGCAGTGAATACACGATTTAAGCGGTGCACAGTTAGCTTAAGTGTTTTTGCACATGAGCGAACATTTGTGAGTTTTGCGACCGTGGCCATTTTGTTTTGAAGGATTGTAGAAGGGAGCGTTAAACAGTATGATTGTTGAGTGTTGAGTTCTTGAAATAAGGTGCTAATAAATAAGATATTTACCGATAATTTAAGAAATGGTACCTTACATCAAAACAATTAACCTTAAATATGAATTAAGAAAACTTTTCGTATGTTCTTTTTTGTTTTTATTTACCGAACAAAAATAAGAAATTAAAATTTTGTCTATTTCCACTCTGTGTATTGATGATGTTGCTTTATCTTTGTGATGTAAACGATCACAAATCCTTAAATGATTTCTTCTTAAATCTGCTCCGAGAGCCGAGTACTATCAGCTGTAAAAATATCGGTGTCTAATTTGTTAGCACCTTATATAGTTTTTATATATGTTACTCAAACAAGAGCCGTAAGGGCCGTATTAATAAACTTGATTTCTCCTGCGATGCATTACAGTAATTAAGTCGTAGGAAACTGTCATGTTCTAACGTCGTCTTTAGACAGGCATTTCTATCAAAATCAGATAATTGGTGGGTGATTCTTCGGCATTTTAACCGCCGTCATTGTTGTCATTGTATATTATTCCAGATATAATTAAAACTTCTTTCATTCATTTACAAGAAATAGAAACTATCCCTGGTAGGTGCTGGAGTTTAAGAAGTCCCGTCGGAGCGTACAAAACACATTTTAGCGCGTGCCTTCTTAATTAGGCGGCTTTATACGACCCTAAACTCAACTCGCCTGCCTGCTGCCTAATTAAGAAGGCATGCGCTAAAATGTGATTTGTACGCTCCGACGGGACTTCATAAACTTGCCGGATAAAACTTCACCTTTGAGATTGAATCATCCCCCTGATTCTATTTACGTCAAAATTTGCTCGTAGTTATCATTAGTTTAATCAATATATTGAAGACAACAATGACGGGCGTTTGAAACGCCAAACAATCGTCCTGATAGTAAACTTCCTAAAAAGCAATTCATTAATTTAGAAATGTAGGTGTGTTGAAAGTTTTTCTCTTCTCACGCGAAACAGCACATTTCTCGGAAAACTAGAAAGTTTTTAGGAGTTCTTTAGCTTTTTCTTTAGTTCTTTAGCTGTTCAAATAACCATACTGGGCCTTTTCTAATTGGTTAAAACGATATTGCGTATGATGTGTATTATGTTTACAGTCTAGTGAATAAGAGATATCAAAACGTTGACAATACGGAAACACAACAAAGGCAATATCGTCTTTACCATGTAGAATCTAACACCCGTATTTATAGACACGAAAAGTAATTACTTAAGCAAAAGTAACACACGACACACTAGCTTAGTTGGTAGTGACCCTGCCTTCGAAGCTAGGGTCCTGGGTTCAAGTCCCGGTATTTGTGTGATGAGCACGAGTATTTGTTCCTGAGTCTTGGATGTTTTCTATGTATTTAAGTATATATTTCTCTATATAAGTAAGTTTATCGTTGTCTAGTACCCATAGTAGGTACAAGGCTAGACCTTAGTTTGGGACTAGATCAATTTGTGTAAGATTGTCCTGTGATTTATTATTTATTTAATGACTTAAGAAACTATTATAGTATGACTTTTGACATTAGGTACTATTACTCAAGTACTTACTTTTGTTGTCTATAGACACGTGTGTAAGTCCAGTGGGTCTAGGCAAGTTGCATTCGATAATCGGTAGCGATTACGTTTAGGAGCTACAATGCTATAGACCGACACGACAGAGACAGAATCCATCATTTTATCGAATATATCATCAATTGTGATTTGTGTCATTTTATCGAATTTCATTTCGTCGAACGCTTTGCTTAAACATTGATTACATAAGTTTTGTTTGACTTAAAACTACCAAAAAACAAACTCAAGTGGCGAAAATGCCTTTTGATGAAATGAAAATTCTGCGTGATGATACGTTTGTTGAAAGGTGTTTCGAAAAAATAAAAGGTAATTCCTAGAAAGGGTATAATTTCGTATACAGCGTACCAGACTTCACCCTTTTTCACTTGGGCTACAGGGGAGTGTTCTCTTAACACAGTGCTGAGTCGATCGCAATGGTGAACGTAAAGCTCCGTTGGGCGGCAGTGCTCTGCCGCCTAATTGAGAAGGCACGCGCTAAAATGTGTTTCGTACGCTCCGACGGGACTACTTAAACTTGCCGGATAAACAATCATCTTTGCGTTCGACGAAACGCTGTGTTGAGAGAATAACCCCCCAGGTATCTACAACAATCGACGTAACCGACGGAGGGGAAATCTAAAGTAATTAAAAATTTAAGAGCTCCAAATTCATAGTTAATTTATTAGAAGGGCTAATGTAAATCAACAGATAACAACGAAATTAGTATGTAGGCAAATAATGTGCGACAATGGTTTGTTTTATCCTCGTAATATATATTTTACAACCTACCTTATTTTAATGTAAATGTTTACATACATATATAACGTCACGCTTTCAATTCTGGAGTGGGATAGGAAGAGCTACAGAATTACAAACTACTATAAAAAATACTTTAATGAAATCCTTGGCTTGTTAAACTGATTTAAATTCAGAAAAATATTTTTACAATTACTTTGTAATACCTTACTGTAATTACTGCATTCTAGCAAAATCTACTTATTAGATTTGATTTGATTTGACTTAGTAACATTGTAATTTCAACCTTTTTTGTTTTAGTTATAGAGTGCCTTTTATATTAGGTATTACGTCCTCGAGAAAAAATCTGGAGATCTGAGAGGTCATGCTAAGGGTTGGCATTTTTTTGTGATAGTTATAATTATCAATAAAATACTTTTCTACCCAAATTCGAATAGGTATTGACGCTGACAGTATCAAATAGATGTTTTATCTAGTTGCTAGATAATCTTGTTAAATCAAAAATGCAAGTGAGAATAATGCGAGTGAGAGTGAGTAGAGATGTTGGTAGGTGCCGCCCTAGATGCACATACAATGATCAGTTTCGCGATGTACCTACTGAATAAGGGCCAAATGAAAACCACCCGAAACCAAGGTACATACATGAAGAATGTAGTGGAGGCAAAAGTTGTATGTTTAAACCGGTAATCCTAGCGTTCCATAGTCTCTGCCTGCCCCATTGGGAGATAGCTAAGAAGGTATGTATGTATGACATATATGTAAATAAATTTATAGCAATAATTTTAAAGACATTTATTAATTTAATAAAAACAACAAATTAACTAAGTTTAATTAAGTTGATAATGCATAATGACAAAGCGGTGTTTCTAAACACAAGTCTACAGTGTGTACCTACTCAAAAATAAGCACCAATCTGTTTTTCTTGATGTTATGTTCAGTTAATCAATAAACACCTTTAATGTCTTTATTCATAGGTTATTTTCACTGCTTTTCTCACCATTTAACATATCAGAATTTAGTTTATATGTTGTAATAACCCTTTAAACCTTTAACTGCAGTATTTTTCATTTTCTCTTCCAACGGCAATACCGACGTATTTTAATTAAAAGCCTTCAAACGCGTCATTTAATTAAATGCAATGTATGCGGTGAAACAATAACAAAACTCCTGTATTATAAAGGAGGATGAGAAGAAATGTATGGCCCCAGCCTAGAAACAAATTGTTGTAAGCGATTTCTCAGAACATCGGTAGCCTAGTGGCTTATATAGGGGATTGACTCGTGATCGTAAGGTACCGAAATCGAACCCTCGCGGCTACCATATATCAATGATTTTTACTTACTTTAGTATGTACATTACCCGATTCTCTCACGGGGAAGGAAAAGCATCGTAAGGAAACCTACACATTCGAACAGCTGAGTGTGTAAGAGGATAATTGACGACACGTTGGTCTAAGTGGGAGTGACCCTGCCTCCGAAGCCAGCGGTCCCGGGTTCAAATCCCGGTAAGGGCAGATATTTGTGTGATGAGCATGAGTATTTGTTCCTGAGTCTTGGATGTTTTATATGTATTTAAGGATTTATTTCTCTATCTAAGTATGTTTATCGTTGTCTAGTACCCATAGTACAAGCCTAGAGCTTAGTTTGGGACTAAGTCAATTTGTGTGATATTGTCCCGTGATATTTATTTATTTATTTAATAACACAAAAAACACATTACACTTTAAGATAGTGGTTGAAGTGTATCCGAATGGGCCCACGTCTAAGGTAAGATAATAAGCGATTTCTTATTAAAAACTAGACTCTATCATTGTGTGGAGATAACTTTTTTAACCCAAAGATTTAGGACTACCAGTCATAATACAAGTTTTAAAACTTTAAATAACCTATCTAGTGAATCACTAGGACCCCAGCATTAAGCCCTTTCACAGTGATACCATATTTGTTTAATTTAGGTTATTTAATTGTATCAAGAATATATGCGACCAATCAAGTTATAGCACTGACAAAATTTAATTTGATAATTTATATTTGCTGTGAAAAACTGCTGTGACATACACCAAAGGCTTACAAGGGTTCCCAATTAACCGTTTTGGTGCGAAACCGAAAATGCCCGAAACAAAAGAAAAATCGTCCAAGCAATTTATAGTGTCAATGTGTGGCAAAGTGCCAAGGGATCATAAGAATCGGTGAAATAATCGAGCCTTCAGCGCACAAATGGGTAATAAATCACTTCTTATAGATGGCTTGGCTTTAGGTGCCAAAGAAATTACGGTTTTATTGAGGCACTGACTTTTGTACTGAGTTGCTTGAGCACGCCGAGGTTAAATAAAGACTAGTTACCTGTGTAGCTTTGCTTGTGTATGTCAATGCTGTACGAGTTAATCGTAATTAGATCATATGTTTTTAATTGTTGCGCGAGTGTCTGCTGGGTTAGAATATTGCCACACCCTGTCTTCCCGTGGATGTCTTAAGTGGAGACTAAGGGAAGGGAAAGGCTTGTAGTACTGATAGGCGATGGGCTTGCAACCTGCCAATAATACACTGGTAAACATCATAGCCTGATTGTGGAAAATATGGATACAGAATTATCAACAAGTCCTTTTACAGTGGTTGGTATTTCTGTAGCTCTGCCTACCTCACTCTGGGAATGAAGGCGTGATGTTATGTATGTAACTAGAAAACGCCTCAGATTTCGTACTCGTATAAGTAATCTCCCGCGTCTTCCCCTATTTGAACACGCTAGGGGATAAATTGCCAAAAATCCCGTCTTAGTGCATCCCTAGGATATCCAGAAACATTTCCTCCAAATTTCAAGTCCCGCGTTTCTCGCTGTGCGTTGTCTATCAGTCACTCAGTACAGTCCTGTTTTATATATTTTTAGAAGATAAATAATAATGATGGAATCATTTCTTCAAACGCTATTTTCTGCTGAAATCATCATGCTTTTAAGAACCCTTAAATATTACAAGCCTGGAGCTTAGTTTGGGACTAGCTCAATTAGTGTGAGACTGTCCCCTAATATTTAAATGCCTATCTAAGAAATGAAATAATGATGTGTTCGTTGAAAGGAGTTTTAATGTAATAGGTAGGTATCCGGTAATAATATAATTATAAATATATAGATACGGGAAGAAAATGACTAATCTCTTTTTACCCGACTGCGGCAAAGCCCAAAAGGAGGGTTATGTGTTTGACCTGTATGTATGTCCAACTCTATGTTCCCTCGTAGAGGCTGGATGGATATGTGCCTCTTACGACATCCATGAGAAGACATTGAGTAGCGCTATTCTAACCCGGCAACACGGGAACGTTTTCTAGCAATCAATATTAATCTCTCAGAATCTAGAACATATTACATGACCTAATATCTTTTGTCAATTAGGTCACGGGGCATTATGCCTTTCGGCTGTCGCTTATTCGTATAATTTTGTCGGGTTCCTGACGAGGGTGACTCTAATTGAGCAAGGTTCAGGGCATTGTGTTTAAATATTCAACAGACCGACTTTGAGACACGGGGATATTAAATATGAGCTGTTAATTAATGTTTATACCTAACTAAAGGACGCCCGCGACTTCGCACGCGTAGAGTTAGAATCCCGCTACTCTCCCAACCCCTTAGGTCAAAATACCTTCTAGGATATCCAAGGAATACCCCTACACGATGCAATACGATAGACAATATCACACAACAATAACCAAGCGGTTCTCTGCCTTTTTGCCGACAAATCTTTGACAAATGCATTGTTTCGCAACATATTCATTTGCCAACCCGCTTTTTTTAATTTAACTACAATTATTTCAGGATT